>CM052889.1:41897971-41936171 GCA_028534135.1 Potos flavus
TCGCCGTAATGTCATCTGTATGCTTGAAAATAGAACCAGGACATATCGCTCTCAGTCCCTGGTACAGGGTGTTTTCTCTCTGTGGGAAGAAAAAAAGGAAGCATAGAATTCAGGATATAATGACTCTCAGACAAACTCCAAGGGAAGAGAATAATCTATCTATGGTTTCAGCCTGAAAATTCTGATTGCTACTCTCCTCTGTTCTTACTTCTGCCTGGAGTAATACCTCCTTCATCTAATATCAGTAGGGATTTGTGTGTGTGTGTGTGCTTGTGGGGTTAGTGAAATTTTTAAATATAGAAACATATCCTTTTCAGTATAAATGACTTTAAATTCACTACCTAATTATTAAAAAAAATTTTTTCCCTCTGCTTCTTTAAATAATACTGCAGAATATTTAGCATTTTTTGATTATGGACTGTCTCTCATTTGATTTAGGCTCCTGTATTTGAGTGATTTTTTAGTTCTTCCCACAGGCTTGGATAAGTATTATCCTTGTGTTTTCAGAAGCAGTCATAGAAATCCAGTGTGTTCAGTAGTGGCCACTAGCCACCTGTGGTTTTTGAGCACTTCAAATGGGGCTAGTGTGACTGAGACACAGAATTTTTAGTCTTAATAAGTAGAAGTTTAAATTGTAAAAATGAAGCTAAGATATTTTTTCATTATCTGCCATTTTACTGTTTTGGTAAGGTCAGGCTTCACCTTAACCATTGAAAATTGAGCTAAATTGAGATGTGCTCTAAGTGTAAAATACAGATTGGATTTGAAAGACTTAAGATGGGAATAAATGTAAAGTGTCTCAATTTTTTATATTCATTACATGTTGACATGCAAATATTTTGGCTATATTGTCGTAAATACAATATATTTTTAATAGTACAGTGTTGTCCGTATTCATTATTCTGTCCATTAGATCTCTGCGGCTTATTTACTACTCGTTGCACGTTCGTACCCTTAAACACAATCACTTTCATCCCCCCAGTCCCTGGTAACCACCATTTTACTCTCTGTTACAGGTTTAGTGGTTTTAGATTCTATATATAAGCCATACCATCCAGTACTTGTCTTTCTCTGACTTATCTCACTTAGCATAATCTACTCAAAGTCCATCTGTGTTGCGAATTAGAGAATATCTTCCTTTCTTGTGACTGAGTATTCCTCCATTGTGTATATGTACCACATCTTTTTTTTATCCATTCATCCATTGATGGGCATTTGGGTTGTTTCTACATGTTGGCTCTTATAAATAAAACTGTAATAAACACGGGAGTGCATGTATCTTATCAAAATCCCGTTTTCATTTCCTTTGGGTATATACCGAGAAGTGGAATTGCTGGATCGTATCGTAGGTCTATTTTTTATTTTTTGAGAGCTTCCATGTTGTTTTTCATAGTGGTTGGACCAATTTACATTCCTGCCAACTATATATAAGGGTTCCGTTTTCACCATATTCTTAACCAGCACCTGGTGTTGTGTTTCGCTGTCTTGATGATAGACATTCTAACAAGTGTGAGGTGATAGCTCATTGTGGGTTTGATTTGCATTTCCCTGATGATGATTGAGCATCTTTTCATTTGTCTGCTCATTTTGATTTGGAGGAACGTCTATTTAATTCTGCCTATTTTTTAATTGGATTATTTTTTGTTACTAAGTTGACCGAGTTCTTTATATTTTTTGGACATTATCTCCTTATCTAATATATAATTTGCAGAATTTTTCTTTTGTAGGTTGTTTATTCAATTTATTTTTTCTTTTGCTGTCCAGAGCTTTTGAGTTTGATATTGGTCCCATTTGTTGCTTTTTTCTTTTGTTTGTGCTTTTGACATCCCACCCCCAAAATCATTGCCAAGACCAATATTGATAAGGTTTTCCCCCATATTTTCTTCTAGGAGTTATGGTACCATGTCTTATGTTTAAGTCTTTGATCCATTTCTAGTTAATTTTTGTGAGTGGTGTGAGATTGGTGTCCAGTTTCACTCTTCTGCATGTGTGTCTCCAGTTTTTCCTAGCACCATTTGTTGAAGAGACTGTCTTTTCTCCTTTGAGTATTCTTGGCTTTCCTGTTGAATAATAGTTGACCAGATATGCTGGGGTTTAATTGTAGGCATTCTATTCTGTTTCATTGGTCGATGTGTCTATTTTTAGATATGTGTTAGCTGTGGTAGCTGTGGGTTTTTTTTTTGTTTTGTTTTTTTAAAGATTTTATTTATTCATTTGAGAGAGAGAGAGACAGTGAGAAAGAGAGCAGGAGCAGGGGGGAGAGGAGGAGGGAGAAGCCGACTCCCCACTGAGCAGGGAGCCCCACATGGGGTTCAATCCCACGACCTGCAGATTGTCCTGAGTTAAAGGCAGATGCTTAACCATCTGAGCCACCCAGGCACCCCTGTGGTAGCTGTGTTAATATCAGTTGTGAGTTTGTCACATAGGGCTTTCTGTTTTTGTTTGTTTGTTTGTTTTTAAGATTTTATTTAATTATTTATTTATTTGACAGCAAAAGCAGGGGGAGTGGCAGGCAGAGAAAGAGGGAGAAGCAGCCTCCCCTGCTGAGCAGGGAGCCCGGTGCGGGGCTCGATCTCAGAACCCTGGGATCATGACCTGAGCTGAAGGCAGACGCTTAACTGACTGAACCACCCAGGCACCCCAGGCTTTCTGTTCTGTTCCATTGATCGATGTGTCTCTTTTTGTGCCAGTACCATACTGTTTTTTAATACTATGGCTTTATAGTATAGTTTGAAATCCAGAAGTATGATACCTCCAGCTTTGTTCTTTTTTCTTAGTATTATTTTGACTATCCAGGATCTTTTATGGTTCCACACAAATTTTAGGATTGTTTCATCTATTTCTGTGAAGAATGTCTTTGATATTTTGATGCGGATTACACTGACTCTGTAGATTGCTTTGAGTAGTATGGATATATTAACAGTATTCTGATCCATGAACATGGATGTCTTGCCGTTTGTGACTTTCAATTTCTTTCAGCAAAGTTTTGTAGTTTTCATTGTACGGAGTTTTCACATCCTTGGTGAAGTTTCTTAAGTGTTTTATTGTTTTTGATGCTATTGTGAATAGGATGGTTTTCTTTATTCCTTTTTCAGTTGCTTCATCATTAGTGTAAAGTACTGTAATTGATTTCTGTCTGTTGATTTTGCATCCTGCCACTTTACTGAAATTGTTGATTAATTCCAACAATTTGTGTGTGTGTGTGTGTGTGTGTGTGTGTGTGTGTGTGTGTGTGTGTGTTTACTGATTCTTTGGGGTTTTCTGTATTTCTCAATTTGCAGTAGGGTTACATCCTGATAAATCCATAATAAATTGAAAATATCGTAAGTCGAAAATGGATTTAATACACCTAACCTACCCAACATCACAGCTTAGTCTAGTCCACCTTTAACATGCACACTTACTTAGCCTACAGTTAGGCAATACCGTCTAATACAGAACTTGTTTTATAAAAAGTGTTGAATATCTCCTGTAATGTATTGAACCGAATGGTTGTATGGGTGCAGAGTGGTTCTGAGCATATTGATTGTTTACCCTTGTGATCGTGTGGCTGACTGGGGGCTGCAGCTGCCACTGGCATCATGAGAGAGGATCATACATGTTGTTAAGCCCGGGAAAAGATCTAAATTCAAAATTTGAAGTATGGTCTCTACTGAATGCATATCACTTTGACATCATCGTAATGGATGCCTTTTATTTCTTTGCCTTGCTTCAATTGCTCCAGCTAGGACTTCCAGTATGTATTAGATCTGAGTGGTGAAAGTAGGCATCCTTGCCTTGTTCCTGATCTTAGAGGAAACGTTTTCAGTTTCCTTTCAGTGAAGTAGAGTGTTAGTTGTGAGTTTGTCAAATACGCCTTTATTATGTCGAGGTGTGTTCCTTCCATACCCAATCTGTTAAGGGTTTTTAATCATGAAAGGATGAATTTTGTCAAATGCTTTTTCTGCATCTACTGAGATGGTCCTGTGATTTTTATCTTTCATTTTATTGATGTTATCTTTTACATTTATTAATCTGTGTATGTTGAGCTATACTAGCATCCCAGGGATAAATCCCACTTGGACATGGTGTGTAGTCTTTTAATGTGTTCTTCAGTTTGCTAACATTTTGTTGAGAATTTTTGCATCTGTACTCATCAGGGATATTGGTTGATAGTTTTTCTGCGGTGTCCTTATCTGGTTTTAGTATCATAGTAATGCTAGCTTCACAGAATGAGTTTGGAAATGTTCCTTCCTCCTTGGTATTTCCTAAGAGTTTGAGGAGGGTTGGTGCTAATTCTCCTTTAAATGTTTGGTAGATTCTTCAGTGAAACTGTCTGGTCCTGGAGTTTAATGTGTTGGAAGTTTTTTAAATTACTGGTTCAATTTCTTTCCTCCTTATCCGTCTGTTCAGATTTTCTATTTCTTCTTGATTCACAGTGTTGATAGGTTATATGTTCTAGAAATGTATCTCTTTCTTCTAGGTTATATAATTTGTTCGCATATAGTTGTTCATAGTAGTCTGTTATGATTCTATGTATTTCTGTAGTATCAATTGTAATGCCCTTTTTTCATTTCTAATTTTTTTCTTAGTCTAGCTAAAGGTTTGTCAGTTTTGTTTATATTTTCGAAGAACTAGATCCTAGTTTAATTTATCCTTTATTGTTTTTCTGCTATTTATTTATAGTTTGATGCTCATTATTTCCTTCCTTCTGCTAACTTTGGGCTTAATTTTTTCTTTTTCTAGTTCCTTGAGGCGTAAAGTTAGGTTGTTTAGTTGAGATCTAATTTCTTAACATAATGCATTTGTTGCTATTCCTCTCAGAACTGCTTTGTTGCATCCAATACTTGATATGTTGTATTTTCATTTGATTCGTTTCAAGATAATTTTTTATTTCCCTTTGGTTTCTTTTTTGACTCATTGGTTGTTTAGAAGAATGTTTAGTTTCCACATATTTTAGTATCTACTCACTTCCTCTTATTGATTACTAATTTCATGCACTGTGATCAGATAAGATAGCTGGTGTGACTTCAGTCTTCTTGAATTTGCTAAGATTTGTGACCTATCATGTGATCTATCCTGGAGAACGTTCCATGTGCACTTGTGAAGAATGTGTATTCTGCTGCTGTTGGATAGAAGGTTCTGTAAATGTCTTCTAAGTCCATCTATCCTAAGGTGTGGTGCGATTTCATCTTTCTTTAGATAATCTATCCATTGCTGATACTGGGTACTGACTTCCTCTACAGTTGCTGTGTTGTTCTCAATTTCTTCCTTAAGATCTATTTTTTTAAAGAATTTATTTATCTTTGGGACACCTGGGTGGCTTGGTGGGTTAAAGTCTCTGCCTTCGGCTCAGGTCATGATCTCAGGGTCCTGGGATCAAGCCCCGCATCAGGCTCTCTGCTCAGCAGGGAGCCTGCTTCCCCCTCTCTGCCTGCCTCTCTGCCTACTTGTGATCTCTCTCTCTCTGTCAAATAAATAAAATCTTTAAAAAAATTTTTACTTATTTTTGCGCGAGAGAGCACGCACAAGTGGGGGAGGGGCAGAGGGAAAGGGAGAAGCAGACTCCTTGCCCAGCAAGGAAGCCTTACATGGGGCTCAGTCCCAGAACCCTGAGATCATGACCTGAGCTAAAGACAGACACTAACCAACTGAGCCACCCAGGCGCCCCCCCCCCACCCTTTAAGATCTATTATGAGCTGCTTAATATATGTTCAGCGCTCTGGTGTTGAGACTGTATATATTTATGATTGTAATATCTTCTTGATATATTGACCCCCCCATCATTATATAATGACCTTCTTTGTCTCTTAGTACCCTTTTTGGCTTGAAATCTATGTTGCCTGATACGAGTGTGGTTACACCCAACTTTTTTTTTCCTTTTTTGGCTTGCAGTATCGTCATCCATTCTTTCATGTCGAACCTATGTATGTCTTTAGAGCTCCTATTGCACAGCACATAGTTGGCTCGTGTGTGTGTGTGTGTGTGTGTTTTAAGATTTATTTTTTTTATTTTAGAGAGCACATGCACAAGCTGGGGCTTGAGGGGTTGCAGGGAGGGGCAGAAAGAGAATCTCAGGACCCAAGATCATTACCTGAGCCAAAACCAAGAGTTGGACACTCAACCAAGTGAGCCACCCAGTGCATGGCTCTTGTTTTTTTTAATCCACCTCCTTACTCTGCCTTTTGATGGGGGAGTTCAATCCATTTACATTTAAGGTGATTGTTGTTATGTAAGGACTAACTACTGCCATTTTATCTTTGCCTTTTGGTTATTTTATCTTTACATTGTTTCTTTTTTCTTCTGCTTCTACCTTTGTAAATTGGTGGCTTTCCATGGTGATTTGCTCTGTCTCCCCCTTTTTTATGTTTTGTGCCTCTGCTCTAGATTTTTGCTTTGTGGTAACCATGAGGTTTACATAAAACATCTCATAGATAAAGTAGTCCTTTTTCTGCTGATAGCACTCTGTCTTTTTTCACCTACAAAGGTTTTATCCTTTGTTGTTACAAATTATCTCTTTTTATGCTATGATTTTGTTGCCAAGTTGTAGTACCTGTAGTTACTTTCAGTGCTCTTTTCCTTTATGCTCTAATAATGTGCTAATTATAATATGCTAATAATATGCTCTAAAGTATTCTAAAAAAAAAAAAAGTTGCAGTATTATTACTTGGCTGGTTAATCAGATTGAATTTTGTGTACTTTCATCTTTTTGTTTCTTCGCTTGAAGAGTTCCCTGCAACATTTCTGTTAAGGCGGGTCTAGTAGTGGTGAACTCCTTTAGCTTTTGTTTATTAGGGGAAGCCTTTGTTTCTCCTTCATATCTAAAAGATAGCTTTGCCAGGTAGAATATTCTTGGCTGGCAGTTGTCATCTTTCAGTATTTTGAATATGTCCTTCATCTCTCTCCTGGCCTGTAGAGTTTCTGCTGAGAAATATCCTAATAGCCTACTGGGGGACCTTTGTAGGTTACTGTATATTTTTTTCCTGGGTGCCTTTAAAATTCCTTCTTTATTATTGACTTTTTTTTTTTTTTTTAAGATAGATTGATTTGACAGAGAGAGAGAGTGCGAACACGCACAAGCAGGGAGACTTTCTGGCAGGGAGAGGGAGAAGCAGGCTCCCCTTGGAGCAGGGAGCCAGATTCAGGGCTCAATCCCAAGACATTGGGATCATGATCTCAGCCGAAGTCAGACACCCAACGGATTGAGCCACCCAGGCACCCCATGACTTTTGACAATGTTAATATACTGTGTCTTGGAGAAGGTCCTTTTGCCTTGAGACAATAAGGTGTTCTGTTAGCTTCGTGGAGTTACATATCCAGTTGCTTCCCCAGGTTTGGGAAGTTCTCACCTATTATTTAAATGCACTCTCTGCTTCCTTCTCCCTCTCTTTCCTTCTAAGATACCCATTATCTCTCGTTGGCATTTCTGATGGAGTCAGATAGTTCTCATAGGGCATTTTCACTTTTTTAAACTCTCTGTCTCTTCCACCTGAATCATTTCTATATTTCTGTTCTCAAGCTTGCTAATCCTCTCTTCCATATGATCGGCTCTGTTTCCAGCACATTCTAATGCATTTTTCATCTCATTTATTGAGTTCTTCAGCTCCAGAATTTATTTCTTTTTTAGAATTTCAGTGTCTCTGATAAAGCACTTCTATTCGGTAATTTTATTCCTGTGATCACCATATTGCTATTTGGAGTTTTCTTATAGTTCGTTGAATTTCATCATAACTGCTATTTTATTTTATTTTTTTTATAACTGCTATTTTAGATTACCAGTTAGATTGTAATATTCCATATCTTTGGGTTCCATTGCTGGAGAACTGTCATTATCTTTTTATGATACTGTATTACAGTGATTTTTCACAGTGTTTGATGCGAAGTGCCCCTGCCTCCACATTTGAGGTAACGAACACTTCTTATTTAGCCAAGGCTTTGTTTACTTTGATTCTAACAGTCCAACAGGTTGGTAGATGGGGGGTTTTCCTTTTGTTTTCCAGAAGATGGGGCTATAGCACAACTTTTTGGTTTTTGTTACCAGCGCTGACTTCCTGCTGAGGATTGGGAGCATGAAAAACGCAGAGTGGTGGCAAAATGGGAGGGCAGTATGTACTTAGCTTGGGCTTTGGGTATACCCATGGCCAGGTGGAGGGATCTTCAAGTGGGAAGGGTTCCAGAGGTTTGTGGGCCAGACTCTTGCCTCTTGCCTCTTGGGGCAGAGAGCAGGAGATGCTTTCCTTCAGTTCTCTTTGTCTGCCTACCTCCCTTTCCTTCCATCCCTCCAGCTACTGGGGTCTCTTCTCAGGGAACCTGGTCCCTCCAGCTGCAGCACCTGTTGCCAGGTAGACCCCCCACTTGTGGCCTTACCTCTCCACCTCCTCTGCCGGAAAGGTTGTGCCCGTTCACTGCAGGCCCAGCCACTGCCTTCGCTGGCCACCGCTGCCAGCTCCCCCGCCTCTTCCACGGTCTGGTCCACCCACCTCAGGGTACACAGATGGATGCATTTCTTGGGCATCCTGGTACACTGTGCAGAGGCGCTGTGTCGTTTTTTTGTTTTTCCCCTCTTCCAGGGTATGTATTGTCCAATTAGTTGTAAAACAGAGGGGAGAGAAGAGGAATGACTCACAGCACCATGATGCTGACATCACTCCCCAATAAAATACATTATGAAAATGAATTTATCTTGTTCTCTTTCCTTTTTTAATGTAGCCCCTGCAAAATTTAAACTTGTATATGAAGCTTTCATATTTCTGTGAGAAGTTTCTCAACTTTGGCCCCGCTAACATTTAAAGCTGGATAATTCTTTGTGTGGGGGTCCATTTTGTTCCCTGGAGGATGTTTAGTGACATCCCTGGCCTAGCTCTTCTAGATCAGCTTCCCACCCAGTGCAGGAACGCCTTTTTGGGCCATGACAGAAAGGGATCATTCAGCCTCTGTTTGAAACCGTTAGCTAATAAGAATCTCTTCTTTATCATTTTTGTATTTTGTATTATAATGGTAAGACAGACTTATATCAGCATCCTCTAACCTCTACCAGTGGTTCTCGTCCTCATCACTTGAGTAGCGCAGATGAAACCAAGTTCTTTATGAAAAAGTTAATGCATGCTAACAGGCCTTATAAGTTCATTCAGCAATTACGTAAACTCCTCCTTTGTGTGAGGCACTGTCCCAGGCAACAGGGATAAGCAGTAGATGAAACATGAGTTCTTGGGGAGCGCGCATACCATTTTGGGGGATGCAGTTAATACTCAGGAGCCTACAGTGGTATGTCATGTGTTGAGCAGTGCTGTGAAGAATCCCAAAGCACACAAAGGTGCGGAGGGAAGGCTCTTGTTGGGAGGGTGGGGGTGTGGGAATGCTATTACTCCTGGCCCTTTCCTCTAATACCCCAAGACCTCTGTCATGCCTACTGCTCCCCAGACCTCCAGTTTCTTTTGTTTCTTCTGGAATGCACATTGCCTTCATCCATTGCTTATAAGAAATGTTTTCCACCTTTGCTTGGCCTCTGATAATTCTTCCTGAGTGGAAGTGATAAGGTTCCTTTTAAAAGTGGCACATGGAGCTGAGTCCTGGCTCTGGTCTCATCATTGCAGAGTTGTCCTTAGGAATGTTTTAGCTGCGGTTCTCCTTTTGGCAGTCTGAGATTGCACCTGCCTTTTTGGCAGCCTCATTGTGCTCTTGACTCAGATTACAGTCAACAACCCTGAGGTCTTTTACTGTGCGACAACTTCCACATCGTGTACTTGTCCTGAAGGCCAGCGTTTCTCTTGCTTTTGATCAGCTTATTATACACGGTGTGATCTGAAGGAATTCGCTTCTGTGTGTCTTACACAAGAAGATACCTGGGCTTTGTGATGGCCTCTTCCCACAATCCCTTTTACCTCTGCTTTCTGGTTGTGTTCTAGAATAGATAACATTGCAGATAATCTGACCTCCAGGTGAGTGAGTAACTACTACAGTTTCCTCAAACGTCATAACAGAGATATGTGGGTAAAAATGAATGTGGGATATTCCCAGGTGGGATTCTTGGCTGGCAGTCCTGTAATGATTTCTAAATTTCTAAATTTTATCTTCTTGCTTCCAGAATATTTCTTATTCTTCTTGCCTTTAATCCAAATAGTAATACGTACCTATACACTCAATGTAAGCGTTGGTCGGGAGGAATTACAGGCCCTCTTTCCATCTTCACAAAGCTTATTTCAGGCTCAAGCTTCTAGCATCTGTTCCATTTCTGGCTGACTTTTTCATAGACAAAAGATAGAAAATATAGTTGACCCCTGAACACTCTACCTCCCAGGGAGTCGAAAACCCATGCGTAATTTTTGACCTCTCAAAAACTTAACTACTAACAGCCTACTATTGCCTGGAAGCCTTACCGATAACATAGACCCATCAATTAACACATATTTTTATGTCATACGTATTATATACAATATCTTCCAATAAAGTGAGCTAAAACAAAGTGTTATTTAGATAATCGTAAAGAAGAGAAAAAACAGTCCTGTGCTGTATTTGTAAAAACCCACATATTAGTGGAAACCCATGTTATTCAGGGGTCAACTACACATCTCTCAAACTGCATTGTACATGCAAATGGTAGATAATGGCAGGGAGTCTGTCCCTTGGTTCCCTTGTTCATGTCACAGAGATTCATAGGCCTGGATTATGGAGAATGTGATTTAAATACCATCTGTGGCTACTTATCCAGCAGAATGGTTAGATGACAGATCTGCCAAATGAGCAGTGTGTGTTTCTAAAAAAGAAAAAGATAGCAGAAGAATTTTACCATGGAGAATTTAAAAATATTATTTATTTAAAAATTATATCGACTTCTATAATTCAATTTATTTTAGTTTACTGAGTAAATGTTCTTTAGAAGATAATTATTTTGCTCACTATTTTCTTTAGTATTTTAGTTACAGAGATATATTTTAAATGGCAATTGCTAAGCCAGCATCCCTTTGCCATAATGTAAGATAACCAAAACGAATGTACTATCTTAACAGTGTTTCAGAAAGTTGGTCTGGGCACCTCTCACTGCTCCCCTTGGTGGTGCCGTCATTGTGATTCGTGGAAGTGGGGCCGGCTTCTGGCCAGCCAGGCCTGGCTTCAGGATGCCTGAGCCCCTGACAGGTTCCTAACCAGGCCACAGAGCCTTTGCCATGGACATCCACCATCCTTCTGGCTGCCTCCAAACCCCTGCAGAGGCTTTGAAAATGCTCCTTCTGTAGATGCTAAATTTTATTCAATGTCAGCATCGTTGGGGAAGTACTAATGTATAATGCCAGGCCTAAATTTTGCTTTTGCTTTGTAGTTCATTTGCATTTTTCATTTAGTTTCTTAAAAACCTTAAACTAAGCCCTGTGATGGCATATTGTTTACATTGTTTAGCAGGTTGAGTAAAATAATATATGAAGTATCAAGATAGGATAGGTGTGTCATGAACCCAATGACAGAGTTATCTGCAGTGTGCCAGGACACGGAAGGACCACGGACCTCTGAGGTGGTGCACACAGCTGAACACCAGTGGGAGGAACTGGGATTACTGGGATCAGAATAACACCGAAGACAGGGCCAGTGGATCTGCTGTGACACTTTTCAAGGACCAAACATAGCAGTGATCAGGGGTACAACCCCAGGCAGACCCTGTCTGTCCATAACCGAGCACATTTTTAGGGTGTCTATACCCATGTGCCTGTGATGTTCATATTAATGGCAATACCTTTTCCTTCCTAGTATCAATGGCATTAAAATTAACTGTTTATTTTTCTCTTCTTCTTTCAGAACAAGCTTGCCTTCCCCTATGTTTTCCAGAAATGACTTCAGCATCTGGAGCATCCTGAGAAAATGTATTGGAATGGTAAATGAACTCTCAGTTTTGTAATATAACATTAAGCAGATATATGTTTCCCTGAATATTCTTTGGAAGGGAATCTTCAGGTTGGCATAAACGTGATGTACAACAAAGTTTATGGAAACTTGTGAGAATCAGAAATTGAAAAAAGTCTTAGGTCTGCCTGACAGAATTTGAACCACTCTTTATGCCATTTTAATAGGATTTTAATGTGACTTTTCACTCTAAAAAAATAAAAATGCTCTTTTCCTGTTGTAATACAACATTTGTATTTCCCTATAAAATTACCCAGAAATTCTCTGAGAAAGCACAGATTCACCAATGTGTGTAGAAGGTAGTAATTTCATGCACAGTTCTTTGTATGAGCTAGTTGTTTTGTACTTTGAGTTTTAAGCGTGGTGTATTAGCTACTTGGAGTGTGTCTCTCCTTAGCTGTGCAGGTCGATTTGATTTGGAAGGAGGGAAGCAGTTGGCAAAATTTACTATTCCATAAATCCTTAGATTCTCTTTAAAACAGTGGTTCACAGCACCACCCTGACATCAGTTAGGCTAGAATTCTGAATAAAGTTATCTTAATTCTGCCAGCATGACCTTTGACCAACTAGAATGATAAAAATTTTAAAACACGCGAGTCCTAAGCTGCTAGAGAATCTGCCTGGACACTCCTTTTTTGTAATTTTGCAAATTTAATGTGCATCCTGGGAGTCCTCCAAGAATTTTCCCTGCACCAAGAAGTATATTCACTTTCTTTTCATTCTGGTGCTTGAAATCTTTGCAACTTGTGATGTGCCCACTTTGGCATTTTTCTAATGTCCCTGTTCTCCGCATGGGGTCATCTCATCTGAGACTTCCCAAATGTGACTTCCAAGGAGCTAATCCCAGAAACATTCATTTTAAACAAGTATTTTCTGATTCTGCTATGTAGAGAGTAATTCAGCTAAGCTCTACAGCTGGATAATGGGATTTATCTCAGCCTTGCTGCTTCCTGTCTGAGATCCCGGGGAAGCTACCTTACCACCCCTGATAGGGTTTCCTCCTGTGTAAAGTCAGACTAATTTGGACCTAATAGGTGTATTGAGAGATAAATAACATAACTTATGTAAATTGTCTAGGAAGTACCTGGTTTAGCATAAAGCTCAATATTATTAGCAGCAGTTAATCCCATTTGAGAATCAGAGCACCTGTCTCTAATCCTATTTTGATTATATTAAGATTCATCAGGACAAACCAAATGTATATATTCTCAAGTAAGATGTTACACATATTATTGTCTCTGGCTCTGAAATTTTCCAGACAAAAAATTAATATTTGTATTCTACAGAGTCATTATTTCTCAAACCCTTAGTAAACATATTTACCATTATGATTTAGTATACAAATAGGCATATATGTGTGTGTTTAAAATTAAAACCAGGTTCACAAAAGGAATATTCACCATTAAAACAAATGATATTTCCCATTATGTTAAATTAATGCTGCTTCTAGCTCACTGTATTAATTACACAGTCTCTAACGGAAGACGCCCTCCCTGTAGAATGGGTACCACATCTGTCAAAGACTATTTGGTCAGCAGAATTCATATGCAAACTTCAGATGTGGTTGAGTCTTTTTGGACATCATGGAAAATACAGTTTTCTATATTTGTCTTGCTTGAGGCTGTCTGCTACCATCTCTTGTCTCACAAGTGTCAGATTTAGTGGTAAGCTCATGAATTTGTTCAGGCTAGTGACCAGCAGTTGTCTAGTTTATATCTAAAGCAAGCATTTTGTCTAGATCGAGAATAACCATTCTTTTAAAAGACAGGACACTTAATCCATTCACTTGAGTTCCTTACTCTGTGGGTAAATCTCCGTTACAAGAGCCATGTACATTTCTTTCCGCCAACTCTTCCCCAAAGCTTCACAGTCCCAGTTTCTCAGTTTTATAATAATAAGTCTTAAAAGTAGCGGAGGATATTTGGTGTCAAACCAGAGTTTTTCATGATGTGTCTGTAAGTTGAGGAGCATACCAGACGAGAGGAGAGAGAGAGAGCGTCCACAGTTCTACACTGAACTGGGGTCCAGTCTGAACTTTTTAAAAAAAGAATGTCCCTTATGATGGTATACTGTCGCTACTCACAGGACATGGTTTTGGGGTGCCTGGCTGGCTCAGTCGGTGGAGCATGCAACTCTTGATCTTGGGGTTGTGAGTTCAAGCCCCACTTTGGGTGTAGATATTACATAAAAATTAAAATTTTTAAAACAAAACAAAATACCTGGCTTTTATGAACTCGTGAGAGATGCTTATCTGTCAGGTATTATCTAGGTATAATTTGTCTTAATCAGGAAGAAAAGTCAGAGTATCTTCTCCAGACATTTGCCATCCTGGACCACCGTGCCCTGCAGCACCTTCGCCAGCCAGGCTTGCTTTGACCCCATCCTCCACTTCCACATATGTACTCATTTTGCTTTGCTTCTTTCTAAAAAGAATGTGGAGACTTAGATTTCCAAAACTAATGATATCCTTCCTTTTTTCTTCCGATCTGTGTTGGACAGGATTATGTTACCAACTGTTGGATTATACTACGTGAAATGAATACTTTACATAACTGATACTCAATTCCCAGGTCAGAATCAATACTGATGCTGGTTAGTGGTTTGAAACCTTACTTCCTTACTCCCATTGTCCTTTTGTTGGAAGGCTCTAATCTCATAATCCCATTGTCCTGTGCTTCCCCTGTTTTCTTCCTCCTCTTCTCTCCCATCCCTTTAGGATTTCTCAGTAGGACTCACCCAGAGGTTAGGTCATAGTGTTCACACTTAGTGACTTTTGGACCCAGAGCCAGCACCAGGAGGAGGCAAGCGAGGTATATAGGCACAAAAGTGGAGCAGCATTTGTGCTCATGGCTTTGCGGGTGCCAACCTGTGTTTGTTAAATATTCTGGAGTCCTAGAATATTAGTATTGGATTATTATCAGAGATGAAAAAAGTTCTGATGTATTTATAAAAACTGACTTTTAAAGTGAAAATGTTACATGACTCTTTTAAAAATTGTCCAGTGAACCAAATACCATAGAGGTCTGAATGCAAGAGCAAGCTGTTCTTCAAGAGTTGAAAAGTTTATAGTTCCATTTGCTCCTTTAACTCATATTTCCATTCCATATTTCTTACGGAATATTATCCTTAACTTTTTTATCTTTGAAGGTCTTTATTGATTACTTTATCATACTTTGCTATCACAAAAATGCATACAAAATAAAAATTTGACAGCATATATCCTATGACCATAAGGATTTTATTTTATTTTATTTTTATTTATTTATTTACTTACTTACTTACTTACTTACTTACTTATTTATTTGACAGAGAGATCACAAGTAGGCAGAGAGGCAGGCAGAGAGAGAGGGGGAAGTAGGCTCCCTGCTGAGCAGAGAGCCCAATGCGGGGCTCGATCCCAGGACCCTGAGATTATGACCTGGTCTGAAGGCCGAGGCTTTAACCCACTGAGCCACTCAGGCGCCCCGACCATAAGAATTTTAATAATAGAAGTTTCTCTGCATCAAGTTATTCTTTCAAGTATTAATATATGAGTGATCAAAATAACAAGCATTGCCAAGTTTATGAAAATAGTAATATAAAAGGTAAAATGTTATTTGTAAAGTGGAATTTTTCAGTTGGGTTTAGATATCTGAGAATTGTGACAGGATTTTCAGTAATGATTATTACTTTTTAATAGATTTAAGGGTTAGGAAACCTTGCTCATATTAATAGACAGATGGGAGTAGGAGTTTGGTGGGTTTTTTTTTTTTTAACATCTAGCAATATCATTCAGTTCTTTGACCCTTTCCCAACTGTGTACCAAAATTCAGATAGCAATATATTATCAAAACTATTTTTTTATGATCCATAAGTTGACAACTCAACTAGGACGTCTTCAGTGTTACTAAAAACAAAAATTTGGAAAACTTGAACTTGTGAAAGATCTTGTTAGCCTCCACTGGCGTCCTGGGTGTCTTGGTCTCGGGGAAATGTAGCCAGAGAAGCTTTCCCTGGGCTCGTAATTCTTGCTTCACGTAGCTCTTTCCTCTCACTCACGTATACCTTGTAATAGTGTGAAGGAGGGGGGAGAAAATGGAAATATCTTTCACTGAAACACCTGTGTCGATCTAATAACTTTTGGTAAAATGCTTTTATCTTACCATGAAACTTAAAATGTTTTCCCCAAAGCCACAGATTTAGCTCGTTCGCTTGATGCCGGGGCCTGCCACACGGCCGCAGAGCCAGACCGCGCTCGGACACAGCCCGGGTCAACTGTCAGGAGTGTGATGTTATTTTGGGGCTCAGATAAACATGTTAGTATATGTCACTGTGACAGCTGTCCCACTCTTGAATTCTAAGTCTAAGATCAATACAGACCTAGATAAAATCTGGAGCGTTGCCACAGCTGGTACATTATAAACACCCTGCCTTGCGAAACGGGGATCAGAAACAGCAAAGTAGTTAAACAAAACCTAGCATCTTTACCACCTCGTTTTGCAATGGTATGAAGTCAGAATACCCCAATATGGGAGAAATGGCTAGAAGGCCCCATTTCTGATGTCAGGTCTTTGCCTTAAGTGAAACAGAGAAAGTCATGGAGCCCGAGTTCCGATTAATGGGGCCTCAGTTAAAAGAGGCTTCCCTGATCCCAGTACTATACTTCTAACCCTCCCTCCATTTGGCGCCCTGCAGAGTTTCACATTTCAGAACAAGAATCCTATACTATGATTCAGGATGGTGGGAGGTGTCCTCCCCCACCCCCCATCGCAGAAGGGTAGTTGGAAAAGGGGAAGTGGGAAAAGAGAAACAGCATGACATCCAGTGCAGGCGTCTGCTGGGGCCTGCCACTTGTCAGGTAAGAGTGCCTGTGGAGGCCCAGCACCTGGAAATGGGCTCCCTTCAGGCAGCTCTGCCCGCGTGACTAGGGGACAGTCTTTGTCACCTCGAGCGAATACAGTGTGAAGACTGGAATCCAGTCCCAGCTTCAGCCAGTGCGTCTGTCGTCCTTCCGCGGTCCTACCTAGCGGTTGTCCAGCCAAGTCTGCAAAGACTCAGCTACTAGATAGGAAGAATGGGTAAGGAATGTCTTTCTGTTTATCTTTTTCCTCATAGCTTTTCTGGTCTTTTTCTTTGTTTTTACCACTGGTTTGCACCAAGGTGCGCACAGTGTGGTTCAGTTCATACACAAACACGCACCCATTTCCTTCTCCGTGGTTCCTTCATTTCTGGCTGGGTTATCTTCCGCTCGTCCCTCTGTTCTCCCCCTGGGATGGCCTGTGAGAGTTGAGGGACAGTGCTGTAACCAGCAGCGAAGGCAGGAGGGCCGCAGGCTTTTTTCAGACTGCTCCTCCAGACGGTCCCAAGGGGCCTGTCTTGTGAGTTCTTCATGTGACTGCTTTGGGCATAATCAGTGGTATTCAGACAGCAAGAACCTCTCGTGCAAGATAACCTAGTAGATGATAGACATCTTATGGAGGGAGGGGATCGAGCAGCAGAAGATATGAAAGAGACCTTCGACCCTCCAAAGCCCTTAGATGTAAGAGGGATGAATTTTTACACCCTTGGTAGCTATGGGAGGTGTGGGGTGGGGAGGGGAGGCTGTGGAGGAAAGATCCAGGACCAGTTTCATCTTGCAGAAGGCACATCCAAGGACTGCCAGGACTGCTGCTAGCACGTGACCGTCACTGAGGAGTCTAGAAACCCACTTAGTGCTTGGGTCACACTCCTGGGTGAAGACTCTGCCTGCAAGCTGGCTGCTTGGGTAAATGAGCAGATGATTTAGCCTAAGACCTAAGTTAAGTTTCTCTGGGTAACCCAGGTCTTAAATATTTGCACATTTGGTTGTTACAGTGTTAGACTTTACATATATAAAATATTTTCCATTTTAGTTGGGATCAAACTTGGCCTTGCCTTCAGGTTATTTAAGTAGTGCTCAAGTGATGAAGCAGCCTTCTCTCTCTCTCATCTTTTTTTTTTTAATTCTCAGTTTGTTAGCAGATGAGAAATTGCAATTAAGAGTTTCTTCAGTTTCGTCATTGGTTGCTATTCATTTGCATGGATAAATTTAAACTTTGTTTTTAGCTGGGTCACAGGGTGGAACTGCCTGGCATAAATATTTAATTTTCCAGCTGACTGATGCTCCCAGTGATAAAAGTAGTCCAGCTAATGTTTCTTCCTGAAACTTGACCCTCATAATGTGTGTTGTTTCTTTTCCTATTATTGGAATCTACACGGTACTAATTAGTTGTATATAATATCTAGAGAGTCTAATACCAGACTATTATATTGAAAGTGAAAATGGTGTCACTATAAATTTCCAAGACAAAACAAAATATAGTTTGTGTCACTTGAGTTTTCATTATATATCTAGGGAACCGTAGATTTTAACAATTAAAATTATTATAAGGTTACTTTAAAATAATTTGACTAATAGAAGCAATAAAGTTGTAAGTCCATTGCTGTATTTTAAAATACCTCTATATGCTCTTCTGAGAGGGTTCAGGTGTTGTCTTGCACTGGATTTATGTGTATATGTTCCCTGGGGTCTTTTTCTTTCCTTTATACTCCTCCTCTGTTAGTCGGCCCAGATGTGTGCCTTTTTAGTTCCTTGAATGCATACATTCTGAGTTACTGAAAGAAGTAGGAAGAAGGTGTTTAAATTATTCTGGATTGCAACATTGGATTTAAAGAAGCTTATTTAGGAATTTTAGGAGCTTTTCAAATGATTACAAATAATCTGCCCATTGAATTGATGATAAACCATGTCCTTTGTGCTTGTCTCCAGTTTGCAGCACACTAACTCCTGTAAAGTCCGCCAGCTGGTATTGAGCAGCCAGTGGCCAGTAGGCCCTTGCCTATCCTGTCCTTGCCTGGATATTTTCCCTGGGAGGATATATGTGAAGAGATGCAGCACACCTACCATTGCTTTCGGGATGGAAGATTAAGTCCGTAGACCAGGATTCTCATACAATCTGCTGTAACTAGGCACAGACAAAAATGCTGTCACCCTGAGCACACCTGCTGCCTCAGGGAATATTTTGTCCTTCTAGTGCTGTTTGGAAAAAAAAAAAATCCAGAATCCAGCTTAGTGGTAAAGTTCTTCATTCCTGTAATGAAGTCTCACCCCGCTGTTGTACATGATAAAGTGAAACGTAGAGAACAAGAACAGCATGGTGCGGGTCACATCCTAGTCAACGGAGAGGGTCGAGTCCTCCCCCTGGTGAACCCTGTCTTCTTGGTGACTGGATGGAGCAGCCAGCCAGCAGAGAGCCTTCCCACGGGGCTGTAGCCATCCGTCCTGGCTGGGGCTCCGGGAGGTGTCCTCTCCTTCACTCCCTCACCCTTGAAAGCCAGAACTCAAGCCAGGAGGCACCTGCGTGGCTCAGTCGCTTAAGCCTCCGACTCTTGATTTCGGCTCACGTTGTGATCTCAGGGTCATGAGATCAAGCCCCGTGTGGGGCTCTGCTCTGGGCATGGAGTTGGCTTAAGATGATCTCTCCCTCCTTCTGCCCTTCCCCCTGCTCGCTCGCACTATTTCTTTCTAAAATAAGTAAAATCTTTAAAAAACACCCACAACTTGGAAGCCATTGTGCCTTCTGAGTATCTTTTCTATGGGACAGGGCGAAGTATCCGAATCTTTGAGGCTCTCTTGCTTCTCTGCATCTTGGAGGACCTGGCATTCTCGCATGTGTTCTTAATGATAATAGCTAACATTTTTTGCTCACTTACTGTATGCCTGCAACTCTTCTAAGTGTCATATATGAATTAATCTTTACAAGCTGTGTGAGGTACACATTGAAATCCCCATTTGGGGAGAGGTGAGGGACTTACTCATTTTGACACAAGTATGAGCTAGCAAGGGGCCTTTGATCTCCGAGCCCGTTCATAAAATGTACCATCTTAACCATTTCTGCTCGTCCCATTCACTGGAGTTCGTGCATTCACTTTGCTGTGCAGCCGTCCCCACCTTCCAGCCAACCTTTCCATCGTGCAGAAGGGACAGTTCTTACCCAGTGTCACCCATAGTTCCCCAGGCCCCAGCAGCCACCATGCTGCTTTCTGTTCAGAACTCAGTCTTCAAACCACTTTAGTGTCCCCGGAACTTAGGACTAGACTAACCTCAGTGGATTTTGTTGCTCTTCCTTTTCCCTTCTGCCGCTTAGACTTCGTTTCTGTCTTGTGCATTTTATGATTAGCGTGTCAGCGTGCGTGTTGTAAGGTGGTCTAGTTACCACGGCGCAAGCTTACTCACTTCCTTTTGCCAGGCTGAAAGTACTAGACTTTGAAATAAATCTCCTGTTTGACTCCTGATTAAAAGGGCAGTCATGTCCATTTCTAAGGAAACTTAGAGAATACAGAAAAGCGTGAAGAAGTAATTCAGGTCACCTGTACTGCCCACTCCTCGAGGCAACAACTGGTAACTTGGTGCTGGACCTTCTGGCATTTGTTTCTAGGTCGATAAAACCTATTGGTGAACACGTTGCTTTGTAACCTCCCTTTTCCCACATTTTGCCACGTGAACTGTTGTGCATCATTAAAAAGAGAGTTTGAGTTCAAGGAGCTTCTATCCCAGTGAAGGAGTCAGGAAAGTCTAGTGCACTGCGATAAATGCCTGAATAGGCATTAGGTCGGTGGGCACGGGGACTGGAGAAGAGCATGGCGGGTAGGGGCTCCGGCAGGGTGGTGGAGTCTAAGACATTCTCCCTCCCCCTGGGAGCTGGATTACTGCAGAGTTAGCAAGGCGAGCTGACACGGCAGCAGGCAGTCTCATACACGATCAAGGGCTAAATGGTGAGATCTAGGGTCTGGTCCTCCAGGAGCTGGAGGAAGAGAGAAATCAATGAGCCCTAGAGTGGTTGAAGAGGAGAGACTTGGACTGGGCCTTGAAATACGGGTAGGATGTACAAGAGTTAAGGGAAGAGAGAATGGTATTCCAGGTCAGGGTTCGCCCTGCCAGGTCTTTTAACCCAGTGCCTAAAACAGTGCCCGGCACCTAGTAGACGCTAAATAAAATTCAAAGATCTTCTGAAAAATTTTAACTTCTAATGCATATTCTGTACTGTAAGTTGCTAGAGAAGAGATTTTCTTTGCGATGTAGCTGACAAAATTGTAAGATATTTAAAGCACACATCAAGGTGATTGGATATGATACACATTGTGAAAGGATCCCCTTGAGTTAACACATCAGTCACCTCGGTACTTTTTTCTCTGTGAAAACATTTAAATTCTACTCTTAGCAAATTTCATTTATGCAAAACAGTGTTATCAACTATACTTGCCATGTTATACATTAGATCTTCAGATCTTATTCATCTTATAACTAAAAGATTGGACTGTTTTACCAATCTCTGTCGATATTGCCTACCCATAGCCCCTGGCAACCACCTCCCTACTGTGTTTCTATGAGTTTGCCCTTTGTTGTATTTTTGTTTTGTTTTTGTTGTTTTGTTTTCCACATATCAGTGATACTATGGAGTATTTGTCTTTCTATCTGGCTAATTTCACTTAGCATAATGCCCTCCAGGTTCATCCATATTATCACAAATAGCAAGATTTTCTTCTTTTATAAGGCCAAATAATATTCGTGTGTGTGTGCATGTGTGTGTGTGATTTTCTTGACCACAGTAATCACATTTTCTTGATCCATTTATCTTTTGATGGACACTTAGGTTGTTTCCCTATTGGCTGTTATAAATACTGCTCTAATGAGCATGGGAGTGCAGATGTCTTTTCAAGTTAGTGTTTTCATTTCTTTGGGTAAATATCCAGAAGTAGAATTGCTGGGTCATATGGCAGTTCTATTTTTAAGTTCTTAAAGAACCTCCACTGTGCTTTCTATAGTGTCTGTACCACTTTACATTCCCACCAGTAGTGCATAAGGGATCCCTTTTCTCCACATCATTGCCAGCCATTCATCTCTTTTATAGACATAAAACAAATGTGACATGGTATCTCATTGTAGTTTTGATTTGCATTTCCCTGATGAGTAGTCATGTTGGGCACCTTTCATGTATCTATTGGCCATTTGAATGTCATCTTTTTTCTGTTGAGTTGGAAGAGTTTTTATATATATATCTTGGATATTAGACTCTTATCAGGTACATGATTTATAAATATTTTCTCCCATTCTGTAGGTTGCTATTTCATGTTGTTGATGATTTTCTTTGCTGTGCAGAAGCTTTTCCATTTGATATAGTCCCAGTTTATTTTTGCTTTTGTTACTTTTGCTTTTAGTGTCAGGTTAAAAAAAAAAATCACAAGACCTGTGACAAGGAGCTTACCCCTTGTGCTTTCTTTTATGGTTTCAGTTTTTATGTTAAAGTCTTTAATCCATTTTGAGTTGACTCTTGTGAATGGTGTAAGATAGTGATCTAGTGTCATTCTTTGGCATGTGGCTGTCCAGTTTTCCTAGCACCACTTATTGAGGAAATTATCCTCCATTGGCTCCTCTTGGCTCCTTTGTCAAAAATCAATTGGCCATATATGTGTGGATTTATTTCTGGGCTCTTTGTTGTATTCTGTTTACCTAGGAAGCAAGATGTTAGCTGTGGGCTTGTCATAAATGGCCTTTATTATGTTGAGGTATATTCCCTCTCTACCCACTTTGTTGAGAGTTTTTATCATGAAAGGATGTGAAATTTTGTCACATGCAGTTTTTGCATTTATTGAGATGATCATATGATTTTAATCATTCCTTTTGTTAATGTGGTGTATCGCATTGATTTTGGGTGTTGAACCATCCTGCATCCCAGGAATAAATCCCACATGATCACGCTGTATGATCATTTTAATGTACTTTGGCATTTGGTTTCTAATGTTTTGTTGAGGTCTTTTGCATCTGTGCTCATCAGAGATACTGCTCTATGATTTTCTTTTCATTGTGGTGTCCTTGTCTGGTTTTGGTATCAGGATAATGCTGACTTCATAAAATGTGTTTGGAAGTGTTTCCTCAGTTTTTATTTTTTTTTTTTATTTTTTGAAGAGTTTGAGAAGTACAGTCTGGCAGGATTTACCGATGAAGTCATGTCATCCTGGATTTTTGTTTGTTGGCAGGCTTTTGGTTACTGCTTCAATGTCCTTACTGATAATTTGTTCAGATTTTCTCTTTCTTCGTGATTCAGTCTTCATAGATTTTATATTTCTAGGAATTTATCAATTTCTTCTAGGTTTTCTCATCTGTATTGGCATGTAATTGCTCATAGTAGTTTCTTAAGAGCCTCTTTTTTTTCCATGTGTGTGTGTTTTTCACAGATTTATTTATTTATTTATTTTAGAAAGAGCACAAGCAGGGGGGAGGAGCAGAGGAAGAGGGGGAGAGAGAATCTCAAGCAGACTCCACACTAAGTGTGGAGCCCAGAGCAGGGCCCAATCTCATGACCATGAGATCATGTCCTGAGCCAAAATCAAGAGTTAGATGCTTAACTGACTGAGCCACCCGGGCATCCTCCCATGTATTTTTTTTAATTGAACCGTAGTTGATACACAATGTTGTGTTGGTTTTAGGTGTACAACATAATGATCCAACAAGTCTATATTATGCTATGCTCACCACAAGTGTAGCTATGATCTCTCATCATACAGTGCTAATACACTGATATATTGCCTTTTTGTACCCTCATGACTTATCCAATTCCATAACTGGAAGCCTCTGTCTCCCACTCTCCTTCACCCATTTTGCCATATGATCTTCTGTATTTTTATGGTATCAGTTGTAATGTCTCTCCATTTATAATTTTTGAATCTTGTCTCTTTTTCTCTTGATGAGTCTAGTTAAAAGTTTGTCTACTTATCTTTTCAAAAGAACCATCTCTTACTTTCATTGATCTTTTCTATTGTCTTTTTAGTCTCTATTTCATTCATTTCCCTTCTGATCTTTGTTATGTCCTTTCTTCCAGTAACTTTGGGCTTAGTTTGCCTTTTTCTAGTTCCTCGAAGTATAAAGTTAGGCTTTTTATGTGAGATCTTTCTTGTTTCTTAATGTGGGCATTTATTGCTATGAACTTCCTTCTTAGAATCGCTTCTGCTGCATCCCACAAGTTTTGGGATGTTGTATTTCCATTTTCATTTGTCTCACTCAAGATATTTATTGATTTTCCCTTTGAATTCTCCCATTTGTTGTTCTGTAGTGTGTTTTATATATCACATATTTGTATATTTTCCCTTTTTTTCTTGTAGCTCTTTTTTTTTAAGATTTTACTTATTAAAAAAAAAAGATTTTACTTATTTATTTGTCAGAGCACAAACAGGGGAAGCAGCAGGCAGAGGGAGAAGCAGGCTCCCTGCTGAGCAAGGAGCCCAATGCTGGGTTCGATCCCATGACCCAGCATCGTGACCTGAGCTGAAGGCACATGCTTAACGGACTGAGTCACCCAGGCATCCCTCTTGTAGTTCATCTCTAATATCATACTCTTTTGATGAGAAAAGTCGCTTGATGTCATCTGCATCTTCTTAAATTTATTGAGACTTACTTTGTGCCTAATGTATAATCTGTCCTGGAGAACGTTGCATGAGCATTTGAAAAGAATGTATATTTTGCTACTACCCAGTGGAACGAATGTCCTATATATGTTTCTTGACTCTGTCTGGTTTAACATATCATTTAAGTCCATTGTTTCCTTTTTGTTTTTTTGGTTTTTTTTCATTGTTTCCTTTTTGATTATCTATCTGGATGGTCTGTTCATTGTTAAATGTAGATATTGATGTTCCCTACTTTTATTGTATCGCTGAGTTAAGTACATAGCAGTACATCCCAAACTGTTGATCTGCTTTGTCTCTGGGGGAAGGAGCATTTTCATGTTTTTACTTCCTTCTTGTTAAATTTTATACCTGGAGTTACGTATTCCTCTATTAGTGTTTTGTTTTGTCTTGTTTTATTAAAGAAAATAACCAGGGAAGGTATTTTTTTTTTGGAGAAGGAAGAGAGCCTGAGACATCGTAATAAGATAAACTTTGGTAGTCCCAGTTTTCTGACCTGGGCCCCAACAGTGAATTTCCGGAGTTAATGAGATCTCAAAGTATACACACTGCAGCCTTCTTTTCTTTATCTCTTTCTAGATTCCTATTCTCCCTGGTCTCCCCAGTGAGACAGCAATAAACCTACTATTTTTTTTAATTAGGTTGAGCTGCTACATGTCTGTCTATTCTGCAATATTTTATGGTAATGAATGAGCTTATGCACTCCAGTTGTATTTTTGTGAAGGTTACATTATTTTTAATGGTGCAGATCAATAAGAATGTGGATGTTGAGGGGGGGAAAGTCAGAGGTAAGACAGGTGGCATTGAAGCCTTGGGACTGTCCACATGACCATGTGAGTGTAGTCAGCAGACTTTATGAAAGACCTGATTTCCAAACGAAAGGTAAATAATGGTAGGTGGAAGGTTGGGAAGATCATCAGAATATTCTAGAGAATACCAAGTTAAATTTGTTACCTAGTGAATTTTTTAAAGACCTGATGATGCATTTGTTTGCTGGCATGATAGGGTAAACAGAGTTGAAAATTCAAGTCAGAGACACGCCCCCCCCCACCTCCCACCCAGTCATTACATTATATTTGGAAGTCTGTTGTGATTGTGTCATTCTAGCAGACAGAATTTAAAACCTGTTCTATAAAATGCACTTAGCCTTCTAGTACCAAGTCCACAAAGTGTAGTAGATCTGAGTGCTCAGGAAACCTCAGTGTTCAAAAACAGTCTGAAATTTCTTTTGGAAAATTGGCACAAAAATGGCATATCACTCATCATTAGCTCACTGTGAAGATTTTTGTTTTTTGTATCCACATCACCTTTCTATCCCATTTCCTAATTCTGTCTAAGGCAGATTTATTAATACTTATCATCTAATGCTCACCAGATTGTGGGCTCCTCGAAGTCAAGGAGAATGTTCGGATAGTCTTTGTGTTTCCTTCCATGCCTAGAACAATATACTCCATATTGTTAGGTGCTCTGGAAAGATTTGTGAAACTGAACTGATAGTAATTAAATTTAATGGACTGTTGTTTACTATTACTTCCTTCCTAGGAACATGTTAGGTAAATATGGCGGCAGGTAAGTTTGCCAGGTCTAGGGGACATCACCGTTTCCATTTTCTTGTGAAATAGGAACTGTCCAAGATCACCATGCCAGTTATATTTAATGAGCCTTTGAGCTTCCTGCAGCGACTCACTGAATATATGGAGCATACATACCTCATCCACAAGGCCAGTTCATTCTCTGATTCTGTGGAAAGGATGCAGGTATGTGTCAAACACTGAAAGGGCGTGAATCTAAGAGACTTCTCTGCCACCTCCACCCCCCAAAACACATACGCATAATTTGTGTTAAATCCAGTGTGAGTTTGGGAAATGCTATTAAAATGAGAGTGTTTGGCGTGTCCTCTGCATTCCCTCCCCCTGCCATCCTCTAGCCAGAGTGCCACCGTGGTGGAAAGACCAGTGGCAATTGCAAGAGAAGCAGAAGGTGGTCCATAACCAAATCTGGGTGTTAGTGAGCTGTTTCCGAGTCTCCATTTTAGAAAGTAGCATGATGTTGGGGGAAATAGCTCGCTTTTTCTTCTTTCAGATTTTCTTAGACTGTTTTCCAAGAAGGAACAAACACACACACACATATAAATACATATATTTGTGCTTATGTATGTAAGAAATATACACACTATCACAGGTTAAAACAAAAGACAACAAGGAATTGCACTTCTTAATTTTGTTTTTGGTACAAGACGCTTCTGTGGTGTGTATAGGTGGGTCAGGTACGTGAGGAGCAGAGTGGGCACACTGTTCTCCTTCGGACAAAGCCGTGGCATTCTAAACGGAATCTTCCTGTTCTTTCATTTATATCAGTCGGCTTTTCCCAACCTTATGGGACTTGATACCAGTGTTCAGTTATGTCTCTTTTTCCCTATCCTAAAAACTTTGTACTTTTTAGAAATTTTAAGAGAATTAAAAGTAATTTGGGGTTTGAGGGTTTTTTAAAAGTTCTTGAGAGAATTTGTAGCACTCTTAGGGTGTTAGAAAAACCATATGGCTCTGAATGACTAGAGCAAGAGACTCAGTAATTTTCATTTTGAATGCCCACACTGGCATATTAAGTTGCTAGAGCCATATTAAAAATCCAAAGTAGTTAAGCTCCTTAAAATAATTTTGTAAATTACTGTCTTCAGCAAAATTTCCAGTCCTAAAAGAATGGGGAGCAAGCTAGGCTATTTTTAACTTCCAATGCTCTGCTCCACAGTGTGTAGCTGCATTTGCCGTGTCTGCTGTTGCTTCTCAGTGGGAACGCACTGGAAAGCCTTTCAACCCGCTTCTGGGAGAGACCTATGAATTAGTTCGGTAAAGATCTTTCACTTTTTGAGATGGGTTTTGTATGATTTACATAGCTTTTCAGATGAACAGGGGAAAAATGTATATATTTTTAACATTACCAACATTTTGCATTACTGGAGCAAGTTAACAGTTGTGAAGTTTGTTCTGTTTTAGAGACTGTCAAAAATGTGGAAACATGTATGAAATGCACCATTATGAAAAATGATTATACAAAGATTTCAGTATTTCTGAGCATGTGGGATTCGTGATTCTTTTCTCCTTCTGTAGACCATAAGATAGGATTGGAGTTTTTTTAATACCCATTTAATATAAACATAAATTAATGCTGTTGGCATAAAGGCAATGAATGCATCGACAGGTACAATTCTCTGTGCCTACTGTATGCCTAGTGTAGCCTGCTTCTTTACCCACAATTAGGGAATCCATTGGGCTTATTTTTTCTGAATCCTTTTCATCTCTGCGCAAGTTTTGATATCATTTGTATTGTAGCTGTTTAAAAAGGCAAGGACACGTTAGATTCCTCTTTCTTAATATCAGTGGAATAAGTTTTAAATTTACATGGCTAATATTGTCAATTCATGCAGGTTGCCCAAATTCACGTGCCTGTTCTTTGATATGTTCAAGTAGCTAGAACCTGTTTAATACTTCGACACCGCCTTTTGACTGAAATGACAGTAATGTACACATTGCATGGTAAGAATTATAACACTGTTGCTTCTTCTTTTTATTTTTTTGTCTTAAGAGATGACCTTGGTTTCAGACTCATCTCCGAGCAGGTCAGCCATCACCCACCCATTAGTGCATTTCATGCTGAAGGATTAAACAACGATTTCATCTTTCATGGCTCAATATACCCCAAACTGAAGTTCTGGGGCAAGAGTGTGGAAGCAGAACCCAAAGGGACCATCACTTTGGAGCTCCTTGAGTGAGTTGAAATCAAGCCATTAAACTCTTTTCATGTATGCCTACTCATAAGTATATACGCCTGCACACAGACCTAACAGTGTTGTTCAAAAGCTGGAGAAAAACAGCTTTTATACAGTGTAAATTATCCACATTTCTGTAAAAGAATTTAGAAGCACTGCAATAGCCATTGTTTATCAGTTTAGGTATGTATGAAAAATTGCGGTCGATGTTTGACTATGGTATTTGGATCTATTTGAAGAGAGAATGGAGTCAGTTACTCCATGATAGTTCTTAAGAAACACTTTCTATAGATCAAGGCAATGTTTTCTTTAACGTCTTTCAAAATGAATTCACTTCGAGAAATATTGAAATAATAATTGGCCCATCTTAGACATTAGGCAAATTTGAAAGTTCTCTTTTGCAATAGAGAAAAAAAGATAAGCATGGAATATCTTTCCATTTATTTACATCTTCTTCAGTTTCTTTCACTAATGTCTTGTAGTTTTCAGTGTATAGGTCTTTCACTTCTTTGGCTAAATTTATTCCTAGGTATTTTATTCTTTTTGATGCAATTATAAATGGGATTGTTTTCTTAATTCCATGCTCATGGATTATAAGAGTTAATACTATTAGTATATCCATACTATCCAATATACAGTTTCAGTGCAATTCCTATCAAAATTCCAATGATGTTTTTCACAGAAACAGAACAAACAATTTTAAAATTTGTATGGAACCACAAAAGATACTGAAAAGCCAAAGCGATCTTGAGAATGAACAAAGCTGGAGGCATCACACTTCTCGTTTTCAAACTATACCACAAAGCTATGGTAATGAAAAAAGTATAGTATTGGCATAAAAAACAGACACATGAGATGGATGGAGCAGAACAGAGATCCCAGAAATAAACCCATGCCTGTACGGCCAGTTTATGAAAAAGGAGGAAAGGACAGTCTCTTCAACAAATAGTGCTGGACAGCTAGCTGCATGCAAAAGAATGAAACTGGACCACTATCTTACACCACACACAAGTTAACTCAAAATGGATTAAAGATTTGAATATAGGACTATAAATTCCCTAGAAGAAAATATAGGTGATGAGGTCTTGGTGAGGATTTTTTAAGTCTAACACCAAAAGACAAAGCAAAACAGCATGGGGGAAAGAAAAGGAAAAAAATGAGACTACATCAAACCAGAAAGCTTCTGCACAGCAAGAAAACCATTGACAAAATGAAAACAACCTACAGAATGGGAGAAAATTTTTGCAAATCTGTATCTGATAAGGGGCTAACATCTAAAATATATAAAGAACTCCTACAACTCATTGGCAGAAAAGCTAACAGTCCAATTTAAAATGGGGAGAAGATCTGAATAGACATTTTTCCAAAGAAGACATACAGTTTTCCATCAGGTACATGAAAAAGTGCTCGGCATCACTAATTCTCAGGGAAATGCAAATCAAAACCACAATGAGATATCACCTCACACTATCAGAATGAGTGTTACCAAAAAGACTAGAAATAACAGTATTGGTGAGGAGAAAAGGGAACATTGGTGGCACCGTTGGTGGGAATTCTAACTGGTACAGCCTCTGTGGAAAACAGTGTGTGGAGGTTCCTCAAGGAATTAAAAGTAGAACTACCACACTATCCAGCAATTCTACTTCCGGAAATTTACCCAAAGAAAATGGAAACACTAA
The DNA here is from genome assembly GCA_028534135.1 of Potos flavus. Classification (NCBI taxonomy): domain Eukaryota; kingdom Metazoa; phylum Chordata; class Mammalia; order Carnivora; family Procyonidae; genus Potos; species Potos flavus. The sequence continues at coordinate 41,927,741 of CM052889.1, forward strand.
CTCGAATAAGCATACACCACCCCTCATGTTCACTGTAGCATTATTTGGAATAGCTAGCATATAGAAACAGCCTATGTGTCCATCCATGGATGAATAAAGAAAATGTGGTGTATATATAATGGAATATTAATCAGCCATAAAAACAAATGATATCTTGCCATTTGCCACAATATGGATGGATTTTGAGGGACATTATGCTAAGTGAAATAAGAGAAAGACAAATACCATATGAGCTGTCTTACATGTGGAAATAAGTAAATAATAAAAAGTAAAAAACAAAACAAGCTCACAGATACAGAAAAAAATTGGTTACCAGGAGTAGGAGGGAGGAGATGGAAGAAATGAGTGAACTGTTGTTTTTCATTTAAGTAAATTAATTTTTTAAAGAAAAAAAATAGATTTAAATTCAGAGGCAGTTCCTCTTCTAATTAAAATGGAGCGAGCACCCTGTAGTTTATCTTTCCTGTGGATTACAACTGGCCAGAAGACATACAGCAACTATCCGAGGACTCTGAAGAGTAAAGAATGATGGATTGATTGGGGAAGGATACTGACATTTGCATCAAAGACTTTAAAGCAGCTTTGTAACTGTGCTTCCTGAGATGCTCCATAAAGACAAACACCCTTAAAATGAATAGAAAGACATTCTGGCAAAGAAATTGAAGTATTTTTGGAACTTTAATACTGAAAATTACAGTAATAAATACAAAAACTGGGATAGGTTCAGTAGCAGAATGAAGATAATAAAGTATATAGAGGCTCTGTTTGCTGAACACTACACAATACTGATGAAAATGAACAGTTGAGTAATGGAAGGCATACTGTTTCAGTATATTTGGAAGCCTTAATATAGTTAAGATATCAGTTCTCCCCTAATTGATCTAAAGTGACCTATATTAACACAATCCAGATAAAAAGTTCCAGGATGATTTTTAATATAGAGAAGTTGATTCTAACATTTACATTAAAAGGCAAACGAAATAGAACAGTCAAAACAGTTTTGAAAAGGAAGAACAGAATTGATGGACTTCCACTTCCCAATTTTAAGACTTAATTCTAAAAACCAAGAGATCAAGGAAGTGTGGTAACGGCAAAAGGATAGACACATACATCATTGGAACAGAAAGAGAGTCCAGAAATTGAGGGACGCCTGGGTGGCTCAGTTGGTTAAGCAGCTGCCTTCGGCTCGGGTCATGATCCCAGGGTCCTGGGATCAAGTCCTGCATCGGGCTCCTTGCTCGGCGGGGAGCCTGTTTCTCCCTCTGCCTCTGCCTGCCTCTCTGCCTGTTTGTGCTCTCTCTCTCTCTGACAAATAAATAAATAAATAAAATCTTTTTTAAAAATAATAAAAAAAAAAAATTGACCCACAGAAGTATGGTCAATTGATTTGTAACAAAGGTGCAAACACAATTCAGTGAAGGATAGTCCTTCCTACAAATGGTATGGGAACAATTGGACATGCACATTTTAAAAACGAACCTCAATTTCTGTCTCACACCTTATACAAAAATGAACTCAAAACAGATCATTGACTAAAATCAGATGTACAACTGTGTAAAGCTTTTGGAAGAAAACAGAAAATCTTTCTGGCTTTGGATTAGGCGGTGGCATCTTACAGATACATACCAAAGCACAATCCGGAAAAGACAAAATTGATAAATTAGATTTTATCAAAATAAAAAACTTTTGCTCTGTGAAAGACACTCTTCAGAGAATGAAGAAAGAAGCTGTAGGTGGGTAAACATTATTTGTAAATCATATATCCAACAAAGGACTTGTATCCAGAATATATAAAGAATTCTCAAAATTCAGCAATAAGAAAATGGAACCATTCAATAAGAAATTGGGCAAATGACGCAGATACTTCACCAAAAGATATATAGAGATGGCAAATAAACACATGAGAAGATCTCAATAGCATTAGTCATTAGAGAAATGCAAAATTATAGTCACAGTGAGATACCACTACACACCTATTAGAATGGCCAAAATCAAAATAATTTCTAAAACTGATAATACCAACTGCTGACAAGGATGCAATATAACTAGAAATATCGTTGGTGAGAATATAAAATAGTAGAGTCACTCTGGAGAGCAGTATGGCAGTTTCTTAGATTTACCATGCAATTCAGCAGTCCCCACCTAGGTATTTATCTAGAGGAATGAAACTTTACATTGTCACAAAAACTTGTCCACACATGTTTATAGCAGTAGTATTAAAAATCACCAAAAACTGGAGGTTCCTCAAAAAATTAAAAATAGAACTGTATGATCCAGAAATTGCACTACTGGGTATTTACCCAAAGAATACAAAAATACTAATTCAAAAGAATATCTGAACTTTCATTGAGTCCTAATCACTGATCACAGATCACCATAACATATATAGTAATAATGAAAAACTTTTATATACTGCAGCTATTACAAAAATGAGACACACACGAAGTGAGCCAATGCTGCTGGAAAAATGGTGCCAGTAGACTTGCTCGATACAGGGCTGCTACAGACCTTCAATTTATATTAAAAAAAAAAAAAAAAAAAAAAAAGGCAGTATCTGCAAAATACAATGAAACCAGGTAGACTGGTATATACAGAGTTTATTTGGAATTTGATGAAAGTGTAGGTTTTTCTCTTAAGCTTCTGTATCCTTTTAAGAAACAAGAACAGTCAGACAATAACCTATTTTATTGTGAGTTAGCATCAATAGAGGTTTTGAAGTCTTAGAGCTTAGTTATGTCCAGCCTTCTGATTTGTTATCCTGAGTAATGGCATTTGAGACAAATGCACTTTTAAAACAAAATAACCCTTCTCATTTTTGTTTCTGGGTTTTTGTTTTTTAGGCATAGTGAAGCATACACATGGACAAATCCAACATGCTGTGTACATAATATCATTGTGGGTAAACTCTGGATTGAGCAGTATGGCAATGTGGAAATCACAAACCACAAGTAAGATGCGTTAGGGTTCTTATCTATCCCTTCAACTGTCATCAACCCATTCCAGTGGACTTCATTTTTTTTTAAGCCTTACTAGAGCCCTATGATAATTTAAGAACCAGGCAGTGGGACTCTTGGGTAAATAGAAGCTCATTGGCGTAATGAATGGAGTTCATTAAAGTTTCTGATTAGGGGAGACTGGGTGAACTCTGAGTTTTCACAGATGAAATTATAATTTCATCCTCAGCTCATTTTGTTTATAGTACTTAGTTTGTATTATTCACAGAGGGGGGTGATGTGGGAAGAACATGAAAGTTAAAAAAGAGCTGGGTTCACATCCTGCTTTGTGCCCTTAGTCAAGTATCTTACTTGTCTTGGGCTGCTCTAACCGACCACGACCGACTGGGCGGCTTAAACAGTAGAAATGTGTTTCTCCCAGTTCTGGAGGCCAGGAAGTCCAGGGTCAGGGTGCTGGCAGCCTTGATGTTGGTGGAGGCTCTTGTCCTCGTTTGCGGCAGCCGTCTCCTCATCTCCTCACGTGGCGGACACAGAGCTCATGTCTCATGTCTCTATAGAAGGGCAGTAGTCCCATTTATGAGGACTTCATCCTCGTGACTGAATGACCTCCCGATACCATCACGTTGAGAGTTAGGGCTTCAGCATATGAATCTATTCCACAGCAGCACGAGCCTTGCTTCCCTTCACGTCTCTTGTTCTTCATGAGCCTTGCTTACCTTTTCTTTATGGTGAGTCCAGTACTAATTGAGGATCAGTCATGATAACCTGTGTGTGGAGCCTGGCATGTGCTAGAAAATCGGTCAAGAGCAGCTGCTCTAGAAAGGTCACCTTCCTCATTATTCTGTACCACTGCTCCCGTGGTGAATGGTCATCTGAGCTTAATATCTTCTTCACAGGACTGGAGACAAATGTGTGTTGAATTTTAAGCCATGCGGCCTTTTTGGTAAGGAATTACACAAAGTCGAAGGCTACATTCAAGATAAAAGGTAAAGTTTCCATTTTAGACGTTGAGTAGTTAGTATAGGTGTCCTCCACTAAATAAAATGTCAGTATTAAAATCTGCCATAACCTAGGAAACAAGCATTTCAATTTTTCTTCTAAGGAGATACGTTTCTTTAAAGAATCTGATTCATAAGCATCTTCATAGTAAGTTTCAGTTACAGCGAAACACTGGTTTAATTGTTGGCTGAATATCAATTTCTCTTGACAGCAAAAAGAAGCTGTGTGCCCTCTATGGGAAATGGACCGAATGTTTATACAGTGTTGACCCGGCCACTTTCGATGCCTACAAAAAAAATGATAAGAAAAATACTGAAGAGAAGAAAAACAGCAAACAGGTGAACATCCTGTAAGGTGGTATCGAAGGAATCACTGGGCTCTTGAATTTGTACTAATCCTTTTAGAGGTGGCCTGATATGGGTCATAGTTTGAACTTTTTTTTTTTTGACTTGTTGCTAATGCATGTAATTTTTCTCCCTGCATCATTTTTATTTAATTGAGATATGGTTGCAATGCATCTTTGAATCTTTGTAACGAACAGATAACCAGCCCTGGTAGTGACCGTGTGCCATTACCTTCCACGGAGCCGGCCACTTCCGTGGCTGTGTGCAGGGGGTTGGTGATTGGAGTCACATCGCTTTGGGAAATTGGAGTTCACCTTGGACAAATGTTCTCTTCCTTTGTGTTTACGTGCCTTAGAAGTTGAGACCAGTTGAATGTTTAAAAGTACCTTCCAAATTGTTTCCTACATTTTCACGCCTGTTAGCAGTTTTGTTGCGCGCTCTCGTGTCTACACCACCGACGTGAAGACCAGCGCAGTTGAGGGAGTCATTGCTGGTACAACCTCCGCGAGACTGTTCGCTCTGCACACGCGAGGTGCACGGCCACGTGCCACAGGCCCCGGGGAGCCTCGTACTGAGTGCGCCACTGTCCCTCTGCCCCCTGCAGGGGAGCAGGGGGAGGGGCGGAAGAAGGGGCGCCTGTTGGGACAGGAGGTATCTGAAGGCTGGTTACGCCCCAGGAGCTGGCGCTGTGGTTAAGAGCACAAACCGTGGGAAGGAATCCTCTCTGCCATTGATGGAGTAGAGTCTTAGGTTCCCCACCTTCGCTCTGGTACCTTCAGTGTAAAACAGGGATGACAACAGGACCTAGTGTGTGAAAGGAGTTGACGACTGTTGTAAGGGGCGCGGGGTGCTGTGTGCTCGAGGGGAACACTCCTCGTGCGGCAGCCGCGTCTGCTCGCCCGGCCCAGCCGCCTGGCCTCCCGGCTCCCCTCTGCCCATCTCAGGCCTGTGAAAGCGAAGAAGCCCGACTCTCCTCAGACATAGGTGTATTTATGTGGGGCTTCCTTTGTAAATCGAGTGAACCTTCCTGAGGCGAAGGAAAGGAGTTTTATTAAACTCCTCCAAGCACCTGCTCTCCCGTGGCTCCGGCTCTGTTTCCCCGCACCCCTCCACACAGTGCTGCTCTCCCTGCCACTCCCCTGTCCCACTCGCTTTCCCTTTGGGCGGCAGGTGCACCGGCCCTGCCCTGCGGCAGGGACAGAACTGACGGCCCGGAGAAGGACGTGTGCCAGGACGCCGGGAACCCTGACACGAGCTCCTGGTAGCCGCTCCAGCCAGCGCGAGGCCACCTGGCAATGACTGCCTCCCCCACGCGTGTGGCGTTCACCCTCCTTTTACAGAGTTGGGGAAGTCCCAGGAAATGTCCCTCTTGTCCCGTCAACCCGGTCAGTCTTTGTAGACATGTGGCCTTCCCCCTTAGAGAGATGACCCCTCATTCACACCTTGTCCAGTCCCCCTGCTTGTGTGCACGGAGCTGCTGTTGGCTCCCGAGGTCCCTGCGCACATTCCGGTGCCGCGGCAAGCTTGTCGCCATGGTGCTGTCGCCTCTCTGCCGCTGTTCTGTAAACCGTATATTCAGGGAAGCACCTCATCCGGTGGTTCCACATTTGCTGACTGTGACACTGGGAGTATTACGTCACCCTCCGAAGGCCAACAGCCTTTATAGACGCGGAACCGCAGAGCCCGTGTCCCCACAGTTTGGTGCCGTGAGGACCAGCGCCCAGCAAGCCTCTAGCGCGGCGCTGCCCGCGGGGACAGCCGGAGGAAATGCCAGTGTCTTCGCGAGCCTGGCGTCCTCCTCAGTCCACTTCTTACTGATGGCCTTTAGGATCCCTGCTGGTTTTGTGTCATTGGTACATGCAGTTCACTGCCCCAAGAATTTAGCCTTCTCTTATTCTTATAATGTGCCAGTAAATATGCCACTCAGTTATTTTGTCTTAAAAAAGCTTGAAAAACACGAAAACCCTGTAGTAAAGAGCGGTGGTGACCATCGTGGCGCCGCAAGTGCGGCGGGCCCCGAGGGATGCGGTGCTCGCAGCTGCCGGCCCCCGTCAGTGGGCGTGAGGCGGCTCCGTGCGCCGTTGTGGGGCCAGGACGTGGGAACGAGCGAGCGAGCGAGCGAGGTGGGAGCCCGCGGGTGTGCGGCGCGGGCGCCGGGGCTGTTGTGCAGCTTGCGGGCAGATCGTTGCTGAGGCCTCGTAATCGATGTTGGCTGTTGGCTCTTCTAGATGAGCACTTCTGAGGAGTCGGACGAGATGCCAATGCCAGATTCCGAAAGCGTGTTTGTGATCCCTGGCAGTGTTCTCCTGTGGCGAATAGCCCCTCGGCCTCCAAATTCTGCCCAGGTGAGACTGCGCCCCGTGAAGGGGGCCTGCCTGCGCCCCCAGCACCAGTAGTGCTCTGTCCCTGGCACACACCCGCCGACCCGGGCCCACGCCCCGTGGCTGTGCCTCTGCGGGCTCCCGGTCCCTTGTCCCCCAGAGTCCGTGCGCCGCGCTGGCTGTCCCTGCTGGCGTCTGTCGGGGTGCGGCTCTTGGCGACTCCTTTCAGGAATAACTGAGGAGTAAGACTGGCTCTCATTCGACACGGGGTGATGCAGACGCTTCAGTCTTGAGCCCCCAGATCCAGCAAGTACTGATTTTAATGAGGTACAAAAAGAATGACTTCGCTTATAGTTCTACTTCAAGTTGACAGGGATAGAGGATATTTATCTGTGTGGCCTACTTTCAGACTTCTTTGAGACAAACACTTGTGGGCGTGCAGATGTGAGTGAAAACATAAGACAGGTGGTCTGAGAAGGCTGGTCATGGTCCCCGCAAGGCAGAGGGAGGTCATCGTCAAGTCCTGCTGTCCTCAGGTGTTTTCAGGGTGCATCGTGCCTTGCTGTATGTTAATCTGGACATTTTGCTGCCTTTCAGATGTATAATTTTACTAGCTTTGCAATGGTTTTGAACGAAGTAGACAAGGACATGGAGAGCGTGATCCCGAAGACAGACTGCAGGTTGCGGCCTGACATCAGAGCCATGGAGAACGGGGAGATAGGTAACGAGCGTCGGAGGGCTTGCGGTGAAGCCGCACCTGGGGGGGAAGGGGTTTCCTGAGTGTTTGCATCTTGTGCTACAAGCATTTGTCGTCTCTCTGAGAGATTTTTTAAATTAAAATTCAACTTAAATTCAGTAGCTTTCATTTAGTCATTATTTCAGTGATCCTCCCTGACAATTTAATATACTTCATATGGCCAGAGACAGATCTTAAATGTCAGAGGGGAATTTGAGAAAAGAATAGCATCATTATCAACTTGAAACTGTATACTGATTAGTTCACTATATATTTCAGAACTTAAATACTACCTGTGAGCCTCAAAGAAGAGCGTGGCCTTGGTTAATTATAACATTTTTACCTGGTGTTACATTTCTTCTAATTTAGTGGTTCTCAAAAGGGAAGCCGTTTTTACCCCCAGGGGACATGTGGCCGTGTCTGGAGAGTTTGTCTCGTCTGGGGAACTGCTGCTGGCATCTGGTGGCCAGAGGCCAGGATGCTGCCAGAAGTCCTCCAGCGCCTGCGATGGCCCCACAGAGAATCAGGCGGTTCGAGGTGTGGGGACACTGAGGTCGAGAATCCCTGTCTCAGTACCTTGGTGCTCCCTTTGAGTGATCAGGATCAGTGAGACAGTGCGCCAGGATTTTGGAAAACTGTTTGAATTTCTTATGACTGGAATGTGAAGGAGCTCTGTGAGGTCTCACCAAGGATTAAGAAAAATTTCACATTTATTCACTTTTTCCACCCAATTTTTCATTGAAGCTTTGTGATGTAATTTTTTTGGCCTTAAGAATAAGCAGGTTCTTTGGTAAGTACAGAGGTTGTTAAGGGTGAGCCTATAGAAGGAGATGCTGAGTCTCGAGTGCCAGCTCTGCCTCTTCCTACCTTGGGTATGTGTTAAAATTTTAACATAATGTTGGTTTTCTAATAAGCTGGAGAGATCATGTGAATGCATGTGGGCGATGGTTCTCTGCAACGTTACCGAGCCCGGCAGTCTCTACCTATAGGATGACTGGTTTCCACCCATGTTTGTACCCTAGACCAAGCTAGTGAAGAAAAAAAACGACTGGAGGAAAAGCAAAGAGCAGCCCGCAA
>CM052889.1:41936671-41978395 GCA_028534135.1 Potos flavus
GGAGCGTCCACCTCCATCAGTCCTGCAGGCAAAGCTACAAGCTCCCCTCCGATCCCTTTGAAAAGATTGGATTCATTTTATCATTATTTCTAGTCTCTTTTGCAGAAACCCCACTTTTGTACCGTATTTCTAATTATTAGCTCCTTTATTTTCCTGGGCACATTTTCAGGTGTACAAAGTAAGCACAAAGTCCACCAAGAATTTTTACCGTCAGTCTCAGCATTCAGAGAGCAGGGCGCTCCGGACAGCGGGGTAGTGGCCTGAAGGCCAAGCCAGGCGCCGCGCCCTGAGCCACCACCTCAGGCCTTTGCTCCACGGCGCGCTCAGCACCCGTCGTGCCTGTGTGAATATACGTGGTTTTGAAATGATCCTACTGACTCTTTGTCGAAAGAATCTGCTTTGAGCTCTTTTTTAGCAGATGTAAGGAGATGCATGTTCTCTGGGTTCTCAGGATTGATGACATGTTTGAATAGCATGGTTCAGCTTGAGGTGAGACAGGGCGGTTTGTAAAGGAACATTTCTGCTGCTTCGAGCTAACTCGCCTTCAAAGAAATCAGCCCCAGAGACTTGTTAGAATCTGTCCCAAATTCCTCCGCACTCAGAGCTGGCATTCCTGCTAATTCAGGACTCACTTGAAGAGAGTATAGGCTCCAGAATTTTTCAGGCTGTAAACGACGGTCCCTGCTTGTGAGAAGGCCTGCTTGTAATCCTGACCTATTTCCTAGAGGAACCCTAGAGGACGCCGCACTGCTGGGGGGTTTGCGGAGGAGTGGAGGGATGGGTGAGGACCAGGATTGGAAGTGGCAGCGGGCGGGGTGGGGAGAGGCGGGGGATGTGTTGAGGCAGAAATGGTGGCGGCGTCTCCCCAACGGTCTGAGCAGCGTGCAGAATTCATACTTTACCGGTAGTCTGCTGTTTCACTGACACAGACCCACAGACTCTGGAGCCCCAAAAATATTGAATAAAAGGTGGTAGCAAGGAAATCTTACGCTCCTCTTTCCTGTTACCCGCGCTTGTCTCAAATGTGTGAGTTTAGAAAGACAAATCATCTGGACTTTTTGTATCGTGGGAGGGGTAGGATGGTAGCAGCAGAGGTTTCCAGACACGAGTGCTCCAAATTAGGAGAACTAGCAGTTGAGGGAAACTCTGATGCTGTGCATCAGACCATCGACTCTGAGGTGCTCCCCTCTAGTGCAGTGTTGGGACTCCCTCCAAGGGCATCCAAAGAGAGGCTGCAGTTGCAGACATGGTCTTTAGAGAACTTTGCTTACGCCGTGGCACATGGCCTGAGGCTTGGTTCATTTTCTTATTACCTTGATTTTGATGTGTCTGTTTTTCTGAAGTGCTTGACTTTGCTAAGCTTAACCACAAATGTGCTTTTACTGTTGGACTTTGGGACTGAAAGGAGTGTAACTATATATATTATTAGAATTTTCTGACTTTGCTCAAATAATAGTTTAATATATTTCCAGTCTGGTTAACCAGATCTGATGTATCCTGATCATTTAAAGTAGACTTAAACTTTCTCATTAGGAAAAAGTCCCAGAAGCTAAATAGAGTTTAGATATTAATATTCTAGAAAATGTGGTCTAATGGGCATTTACAATGTGATCCTTCAAGGAATCTGCCTGATCTGAAGCCTTTTCTTCTCTAAAAGCGTTTCGTGCTGCTGTAGGGATAATAGGAGCACTGGGGACTTACCAAACACATCTAACCTCATTTTAATAGTTAAACGGTGTCTAACTTTTTTTTTTTTTTAGGAAGAATGGCAAAGACCTGTGAAACTTTTTCACAAATGTTACTCTGAAAACAAAATCATACTTAGAAAATGTGACACAAATTTAATTGTGAACCTTTTTGAGCAAGTAATTTTGCTTTTCCCTTACCTGAAGGAAGCTGGGACTGTGGGAACTAGGTGGTGCTTTTAAAGGGCAAGGAAATGATTAAAGCAGCTCTTTGCAGGATTAAAGACCGATTGGGGATGTTAACGGTGAGGTGCAACCTAAGAAGCCATATTAGCATGAGGAAAACAGAGACGCAGGAAGATTAGGAGTAATTTCAGTGGATTCGGTGTAGCACAGTATAGTTAAAATCAAACTTAAGTTTGATACCAGTTACTAGTTTGCACAAGTTATTTAACTTCTTTGATATTCCACTCCCGCTTTGAGTTTAGGGGCATTAACTCTGAATCCGGTACCGTAGGTATGTTGTAAAAGTTCATTTCCTTATCCTAATTCCTTCCCAAAAAAATGCCTTCTGGTGGAAGATAAGGAATGGGGCTAGAGGACCATCAGACCAATAATGTGCTCTTACACCCCTGCTAGACAGAAGATCCTACTCCTGCTGAGTACTCCTGCCAAATGCTGTGGGAAAATTCATAAACCTTTTGAGTAATGTCATTACATCTTTTGGAATATTATTCTACATAGGTGCTCTCTAAAAACAGCAGGCCTTCTCTAGAAGTCTCTTTAGAAATCCCTAACTCAAGAGTGAGTGAGGTGAATTGCTGCAGGAGCTAGTGGAGTGGCAGGAACCCTGTGATTTCGGTTCCCACCCGTCAATCTTGTCCTTTCTCTTTAAACAGGTGGTTCCATCAAGGTCCTAACCCCTACAATGGAGCACAGGACTGGCTTTACTCGGGCAGCTACTGGGACAGAAACTACTTCAATTTGCCTGACATTTATTAAAGTGCAGACAAGTCAGGGTGTTTGGCTAATCTACAAATAAGTCTTAAACCTATGTTTTTAAATTTTTTCCTTGGTTTCTACTCATCTTTTAAGAAAACAAAAAAAACCGCTCATGAGATAACTTGCATTTCACCCAACAAATGTAGGGCATAAGGTGATTGATAGTGGTGATGAAAGTCAGGAAAAATGGGTAATTTTGCTATCCAAATACTTACTGATTTGAAATACTGTTTTATAGAGGTAAGAGAAACGGTGTGAAGAATATGCTTTTTATGGCTGTTGCCATATTTACTGAAGGTTTATACCCAACTGTAACTTATCTTTATGGAATTATATAGTAATCCCAAATCAAGTCATTTTGAATATTTTTATGCCGTCATGCTTGAATGTTTTAGATGTAACTTTGAAATGTTTAGAACTCTTCTATACAATGTTTATGTGCTCAAAGGCAGAGGAGGTTATGTCATTTTGTAAAGACTACGTTAAAAAGATGGCTTTTCTTCATACTAATCCTCTCTAGTTTACCCCTTCCCACCTCCAGAAAGAAAAAGTACCTGAATATTCAGAACAGGTGTTCCTGATTTGAACTGGAAAAGGTATTTCACTTATTTTAATTCTCTAAATTTACTTTTACAATTTTCTGTAATCAAGGTCCTTAGAATTAAAAGGTGTTTGAATTGAAAATTTGTATAAAATTTAGCAATTCACAAAAATGCCCTAGAAATAGATTCTAATCAATCACCATCATTACATAATGACAAACCTTTTTAAATGCTTCAACTTTGTGGCAAATGCCACCAGAGACATTAAGTTGCACTCGTGTATTATAAGTACCAAACTATGTAAGAGGAGGTCTTGTGCATTTCAAGTTTGCAAGGCACCCACGTACTTAAAATATGTATGGAGACCTACTGTACAGTAGCTTTGCCCCTTTAATTGGGGTACATTAATCTTACGGTATTTATCCACCCAACCGCAGACTGAGATCTTGCTCCAAGGGGCCTTAGGTAGCTGCCAGTAAATTATTTTAATTGCTGTCTTGAAGTTAACAAGTGTTATAATGAAATAATCTACCTGATGCTAAATAAAGGCTTTAGAATGTTCCCAGAAAGTGTGGTTTCTTACTCTGATCCCTAGTCCCCAAGCGTCCTTACCGAGCCGGCCCGGTGCTGCCATCCTCGGGGCCCGGAGCCAGCCTGACAGCTGGCACTCGCTGCAGTACGGTGTCCTCAGGCAGGGGAAGGACCCGCCTAGGAAGCCCAGGAGCTCTGCTAGTAGAGTGGGAATGTTTTCAAGGCTTCAAAAGTCTGAAAGATTTAAGGCCTTTTGTAATTGATTGTCCTACGTTACAAAATAAGAGTGCAGGGGTTTTATGCTTGCAGGAAGTTTATTGACAAAGTACGCTCGGTGGCAGACTCCACCTTGAACGTTGGCTCAAACGGCATCATTTCCAGCATCTGTTAGGAATGTAAACGGTGAATTTTGTTTAATCACAAAACCGAACACATAAAACGAGTGGCATAAGATAAATTCTTATCTAATCCTGTAGCTGCTGTACCACTTCAAGAGCCTAGCATTTCAGGCTAAAAACAGCTATTCTGACAATTCTACTGAAAGTCTACAAAGGGGGCAAATGAAAAGGGCACAGAGACCTAAGGTGTGATAACGGAGTTACCTCCTTAACTACTGTCACTGTCGTACTTGAACCTGCCTATGAAGGAAATCTGGCTTTTGCCTATCAGATATTCAGCATGAAATTCTCAGTGGAAATATCTGAACTCTTTCTTGGGTGTGTGGGTTTGACCCTTGCATTGTATCTTCTCTAGTGACCTCCTCCTGCCTTCTAGGTTTGTCATTCTTCTGGCTTCCTGCTGAGCTGTCAACCCCAGTGTCTGTCCTATGGATCCAGGGGCCCTGAATCATGGGGTCCCCCTTTCACAGATCCAGCATTCTCTTAGGTGCCATCCCCAGCTCCTCCCCACCCGTCTTATTTTGGCCTCTTTGCTGCGTCTGAGTCCTACTCTTTCCTGCCCTAGCCCTGGTCTGCAAGGCTGGTTCCTTCTTGGGACTCAGGGCTCCGCTGACATCCGGGCCTGAACACCCCAATAAAGAAGGGTCTGTGTCAGCATTGTTGTCCTCACCGTACTTCACACGGTGTCATGAACTCCCCAGTCCGTTCCCCCACTGAGGGGGGAGGTGGGATGAGCATGGGACAGGGCATTAGGTACAGGGGGGATGAAGAACTTAAAAATGATTTGTGAGTAATTAAATAGTCTGATCCAGTTAATTCCAGTTGTTTTAGCTCCTTCAGGTGTTTTCCAACCTGCCCACAGTGACCCACAGTGACGAGGTGCTCCCCGGCATCTCTGACCTGTCACCCCTCTCTCCAGTTGGCCCTCGTGCTCACGTCTGGCCTCTGCCTCGACCCACCCCTTTACCTGCCAGTTAGATTATACAAAGTTCCTACCTAATGTCTTTTTTCTTATAAAGCCATCCCTTTCTAGCATCTTCCATGGGGCTAGCCGACGAACCAGGCATTCAAAGGTGATTGAGTGGACTGGTTCATTTGTTAGGCCCCGAGTCCTCCGTGTTAGTCCCGGTGCCGCGCACTTACTGTGCATTTCTTAGTAATCGGAGGTAACGAACTTGGAGATAATAACCACATCACATTTGAGTATACCCCAACTCTTCGCATATCTCAATTCAAGTTATGTAAATACCTCTACCTCCAGGTGAACAAATCAAAGTACTAGTGTGTTAAGGCTCACATATTATGGTAGGAAAATTCACCTACCAGTTTTAGGTTTCTGCTCTGCGAACATGGGCAGTAGTCACGGTTATTTCTCCAGCAATACCGTAACTTCCAAAGGGAGTACGTTTGTCACCAGATCCTGAACCTTTTTTGGCTACATCTTCTACTGGGAATGCAACAGAAAGAAAAACTGGGCTTTGTGGCCTGGGGACATCTTGTCCACTTGGAGGAGGACTACCATTCTGGGGATTGGGGGTATGTTTCTGGAATTTCTGATCTGCAGGAACAGCAATGGGTACTTGGACTGCAGCGTATCTCTTCAAGGCATCTGACTGAGAAACAATAGCATGTCCAGGAAGAGGTTTCCAATCCTGAGCTTCCTGAACATTCGAGCCTACTAAAATAAAAGGTGGGGCACTGGTCTTCTTGCTGTCGTCCATCATCACGTAAGTTGGAGAAGTAACTTTCGGTGGCTGCTGCAGAAACTGTGGATCCTTAGGATTAGATAAATAGAGGGTTGCTTGGGGGAAAGGCCCAGGTGCAGGTGGCGGTGATGGGCGACTTTGTTGATTCATATCAGTTAGACAATAAAGGGTCCACATGTTAGAGTATGGTGGTGGTTGTCCTGCTTCGCTTGCTGCTATGGCTATAAAAAAAAAAAAAAATTTGCAGGCATTAAAGGTCGGTCTCTGTATCAGGCACTATGCACAGAAATGTCTTTGTAAATTCTCTTTACATATAAGCAAACAGCTCTGGTAGTAATGTGTGCCATAAAGCATGCTATAGAGAGGCTAAATCGTGTCTGGTAATGTGAAAGAAGCAAGGCTCTCTACCGCTGGAAAGCGAGAGCAGGGTCATGCTAGCAGGCAGCAGGGGCACTCAAGTTGTGGCTGAAGCAGTAAGCTCATCCGAAGCCGCCGGTCCCAGGGCCGCCAGCTTGAGACGTGGCCGCCGCAGTGCCCGCATGCAGGACGTGGAGGGTCCACACTTGGGGCTTTACCAAAAGAATCAATTGAAGTGTGTGTGAAGCCAGTGAAAAAGTATTAATGCATCTGCATAGTGACTTTTTCTTTACTAAAGAAGTCCACACAGGGCATCCTCTTTTGGTCACATTATCAGTTATCTCTGGCCCTTGGACAGGCCCCATAATCTCACATTAATTGGTCACCACACACAGGACATCACACAGTCTATGACTCAGAACCCCAGAGAGCACCCCCTTTAGGCAAGGCTTGAAATCATAGGTGCTAGGTGGCAGTAGGTGGGTTGGTCCCAGAGGGGTTCTTTTAGGGAAAAAAAAGACATCGGGGAGTGCCATCCATCTACTTCACACCAAGGCATCTATGATGGCAAGTTTGACTTGCCTAATGAAGACAGTACAGTCTTAGAGAACTGAGTCCCAGAAGATGGGATGGAGGTGAAACTCCTTCCTGAGGGAGGAGTGGCATTGGGCCCAAATTATATTGCGTTCACCCTTTGAACACCGTATCCTGGTGCAGCTTTTCTTCCCCAGAAAAGAACAGAACACTATGCACATGATTAAGCTGGTAAGTTTTCAATAGCTTCAGATGCAGTCAATGGATCCTTTTGCAAGCCAGTTAAAAAATATGTACAAGTCTACTCTTCCATTTGAAATCTCCACGTGGTGCTTTAGAAAAAGGGCAAGGCACTGGGGAGCCGGGACTTGGGGTGCCACTGCTACTCCTGCCACAAGGGTCACGCCCGTCCCGCACCCTAGCTCCCAACACTGCCCTCGGCCTTTTCAGTGGTGCAGATCCTCGTCACACTGCCAGACAGAATTTGATCCCAAAACACCTGCTTTGGTAACACTTGACTTCTCCAGCTCTGGGAAGAGTCAGCATGGAGAGGGCTTCTGCAGAAGGGAGCGAGGAGGTCGGCTCCATCTAGCCCTCAAGGGGAGGGAGCAGGAGGGGGGCAGACCTAAGTCCATAGTTAGAGGGAGGGAGAGATCAAGCCATGTCTGTGTCACAGGCAAGCCCAGGCTACGGCCAGCAGCTCAGCGGCGAGGGGGGGGGGGGGGTTTTACACCTGTCAGGGGAGCTGATGAGGCCAGTCCTCTTAAAGGCCAGTCCTCTTAAGGGCTCAAGCCTCCAGCCGGCCTTTCTGCTGCTGCCGCCTCTGCGCTCACCCGTGGGACAGAAGTGTGGCTGAGCCGTCCGTCCTCTCTGTCCAGCTCTGGAGCTGCCCCCGCGGCTGCAGGAGCCCCCTGGCAGGGAGCCAGGGCCCCGCAGGCTCCCCGCACCCGCTTGCAGAGCCCCCCCTGCTGCAGGGCGAAAGCAGGGGCGACACACCACCATGTCTCTCACACGCCACGGGCCGCGCCTCCGACGGCGTTGTGTGGTTGGGAGTTTACACTCACAAGTGAGCGATTTCAGACCAACAGCCCCTGGCCGACGTCCGCACCAGCGGATTCGGATCCCAGATTTTGTGCCTGATCAGAGGCTCTTGGGGTTTTTCACTCCGTGTGGCATGTCCGAAAGTGCTAGGTGACCCAAATCAGGAGTCCAGGCTGGGGGATGTCACTTTAAAATCACTCATCTCATAAGAGTAAAATCTCAAGTACAACAAAGCCTTTACAGAGTTTTGCCATCTTAAAAGCTATTGTAAATCGAGCCTTTTGACCAACGTGGAGGGAGCCCACGTCCATGGTTACCTGAAACACAGAGGTCACCTGAAAATGTAATCGGTAATTTTGTAAGTATCTGATTTTCTTACCTGGCTCCAGCAAACCTTGTTCAAGTGCTGCTTCCTGCCGTGGCTCGGGTTCTGGTTCAGTAAGACCTTCTGCAGCAGGAGGGGGGGTACCGCCCGCTGCCCTTCCCTGCGCAGCCGAGAGCACTGCTGTGGCAGCTTCCCCGGAGAGCACGAGTTTGACCTCCATCTCCTGGACTGCAGAGTTTCCCCGGGACTTCTGCCCAGGGTTGTCAGGGACTAGGGCAGTGAACTCCATTTCAACACGTAGAGGTTTTTCAGAGCCTACTGCTGGGGTGGAGCCCTCTGCCTCCGGGAACTGTGCAGGCTGACCTTTCAAAGAGGGGTCAGGGAGCAGAACGGTTGCTTCTGCCTCCATACGTACTGAGGAATAGTTTCCCTCCTCCTCCAACTGTTTTCCCGAACCTACCGGTTCCTCAGACATGCCTGTGGCGAGCGCTACAGGTATGGGACTAAGTGGTGGCTCATTTTCTTTAAGAGAAGCAACGCGATCAGTAAAAGGGATAACTATGTGTTCTGGTATTTGCTCCACATAAGTAACTCCTTCAGTCACAGGCTCATTGTTATAGATAGATGATATGTGAACGAAGGAGGTGACCTCAATATCAGCCTGCAAAGGGACCTCGGGAGCTTGATCGTAAGCAGGAGGGTCTTGTTCATCCTGCAAGGGGAAGGAGGAAGCCACTGCTGGTTCAGCTTCATCGTCTTTAGGTTTAGAACCCAAATCTACACGGACAGCTGTTTGGCTCAGAACCTGCAGGACTGACCCCTCTGCAGAACACAGAGCAGGAGTGGCCGCCCCGGCATCTTCGGCAGCCTCTGAGCTCAGCACCTCGTCGGAAAACACAGGCATACTCGTGGCCACATCCACCATTAACACGTCAGACTGATCAGAATGAACAGATGCAACTTTACCTAACATCTGAGCGGCAAACTGAGCTGGGTCCGCTGGGACGTAAGCGAACTCGGGTGACACGGCTGCTGGAGGTGGTGATGATGGTGGGGTCATCTTCGGGGTAGACGGTTTCGAAGTGGAACCACGAGCTGCTTCGGGTGTCTCTTCGGGCTCCTGGGGCACCTCCGAGTGAACTGATGGGAACTGAGTGGTTTTGTTCATAAACAGTGGTCCAGCGATATTGTCCTCCTCTGTGTCCGTGGATTTCTCCATCCGTGTAGGTTCTTGGGAAACTACAGATGTTCCTACCTGTTCTTTCGTACATTCTGCTTTCTTCTCTTGTGTCGTTCCTTCTGACCACCTCTCTACTAAAAAAGCCAGATGGGTTAATAAGCGGATATCCCTCCCGCCTGATTTTAAAGCGACAATAGGTTGAACATTCAGATGTCAATACACACACAACCACAGAAGAGTTTTGCTTAATTTCCCAACATCCGTGATTTGGAATGGGTGCTGAAACTTCCCTGTCCTTACCTACTCAGAATTCTGACACCTCAGCTCATCTCCGAAATCAGTGACTCTGTGTAGCACAGCGACAAAAGGAGGAAGCAGGTACCGCCTTCAGCTGGCCAGTGTAACTCTGCCTAGAACTAAGGAAGCTAGAAACCTCCAAAGAAAAAGCTCCCAATCTAAACTTCTACACAAAACCCAAGCGTTCCGGGGAGGGGGCAGGGCAGGGGTTCCACCTAAGCAGTAAGTTATCTGATCTTCAGCTGACGTAATAGCTTCTTAATGAAGCAAATGCTGTCATGTTAATAAAGGCAGTCCTCTACGTAAGAAAACTGGTACAGAATTTAACAGTGCATGGGAAAACGAGGCCTCTAGGATATTTGACATTAGGAAACATCATATAGTCTAACCTAAAAATGGTAGCACTTGCTGGCGAGGTGTGATAACGCAGCAGCCAAAGTTGGACTGACCCAGACAAGAGGGGCAGGAAGAGAATTGTGCATCCATCAGTGGACACAGCGACTCCTCAGGCACGAGGGCATTCCCCTGGCTTGGGAGGTCAAGACAGGCGATGACCTAGAGGAACTCCTAGGGTGGGGAAACCCTTTCCTCTGCTCAGCACCTGCCTGTCCCCCACCCCCTTCCTCATCGTACGCTTTCACAGCTGCTTGCTTTTCTGAGGGTTTTCGCTTGGGGAAGCATTTCCCTCATATCATAATGAAATCACGAAAAGCAGAAAGTGGGTGTGTTTCAGCTTCGTTCTTACTCCTTGCACTCTGTCTTTATTCCTCGGCGGTGACCTTCTTTGGGTCTCGCTGCATCATCAGGGCCTCACAAGCCTCTTCATGTCAGCTAGGCCTAAACCCACTGCCCCCGACAGCACCCCACGTCTGAAATCCCCACTCAGCTTCTAGTCTCCCGCCAGCTCTTCCCTGCTAAGCCTCAAGCTTTCCTCCACATACAAGCACCGCGGGAGTTGGCCAGCAACCCAAAGGATATGGCTTTGCAGATTTTGGGGGGCTCCTTCCCTGCAAACACCCCCTCTCTGAACTTTGTTGCCCAAATCCCAGCCATAGTAGTAGCCCCAAACTCCGCTTCTCCATTTTCTCTTCCCAGACACACTTCCATTCTGTGCTCGGCTTCGCTTTCCTTGTGCAAGAAATTGGAAAATGCTGCTAGGGTGAAGAGGGGGCTCACTTTCTGTGACTCCCTTCTCCCAGGGATCCAGGCACTGGACTTTGTTTTATAGAATTGCTCCAGCTTTTATGACGGTCGATGACAGGAGGCTAAGTGTGCTGGCAGCCCCTCCATCATAGCTGAGAGTGAAATCTCTCTTCCTCCACTGACTTTCACCTAGCTCAGCATCTGGCAATGGGTAGCAATTTAAAGATTTGTTAAATGAAATAATGAATTGGACTTTATGGATAGGTGGGATTTGAAAAGTGCACAGCAACTCCTGGAGAAGGAAGTAGCAGAAACCAAAAATCAGGCGAGAACAAGCTGGTGCGTGGAGAGAGAGACGATGGCAAAGGTAGGAGAGATTCAGATCGCAGAAAGCTTTCTTTGCACGGCCTGGTCTTGGAAAGGGATCAAAATTAACACACTATGACTAACATGTCAGCATTACTTTACTTTCTCTATCTACGTTAAAATGCTTGTTTCCAAATGGCAAAATTTACTTGATCTAGGTTAAAAATGTTAAAATATTAAAAATATTAAAAATACTTAGTTTCTTTTGGTTAATTATCAATCTTTTAGGGGTACTTATCAAAGTTTCTCCCACTTCTAAAGAAGGAAGCCTAACGCTAGAGTAAGCTCTGGCTCTGATCCACGTTGCTCTTTGCCGGCTCGTGGTGGCCTCCAGGGGACCCACCACTCCTACTGCTTGGGCTCTGGGTGTTAGTCCCTGACTTGGCCATATTCGCTGAAGGATTGCCACTTTGTGGGAAATGTGGTCTGTTATTTCCTGGGAGATCCCTTTCCTAATTTAATATGTTCCTCTTTAGCAGGAGGCCCAGCTGCCAATTTTTATTTAGCCCCAGCGTGGACATTACATGCTAGAGCTCTCCGCTGGTAGGGCAAGTAAGTTCGTTGTGTCCCAGCCCGATTCCCTGCTAGTCAGCACTCGGGGACCATCAGGACACATCTGGACCAACGACCAGCCACGTGCGGGCCCTGGGACTCCAGAAATCTTATCTCCGGCCCATGATTTCTAATCTACAGCTTCAAATTTATTTATTTATTTATTTTTAAGATTTATTTATTTGAGAGAGAGCGAGAGACTGAGAAAGAGCATGAGAGGGGAGGTCAGAGGGAGAAGCAGACTCCTCATGGAGCTGGGAGCCCGATGCGGGACTCGATCCCAGGACTCCGGGATCATGACCTGAGCCGAAGGCAGTCGCTTAACCAACTGAGCCACCCAGGCGCCCTCAAATTTATTCTTTTAGTCAACAATTACTGACTGAACGTCTGAGCATGAAATAGAGTGTGGGTGCTGAACATAGCGTGTGTGAGGTTAAACGCAGTGCCACGCTAATCACGCAGCTGCTCTGAGAGGCACCCAGGAAAGCAAAGCACAAGCCTTTTGTTTGGGGTTTGAGGGAATTCCAGTCAGAGATTCTCCCCACCTTCCTTATAACCATTAACGGTCTCAGCTAGCACTTCGCGTGCCCTCCCCAAGCCCCGGTACCACAGTCCCATGCCAGGAAGGACTTCCTATTTCCCTACCCTTCGCAGCAGAAAAGGAGCTTCTACCCTATGGCATATATAAAATAAAAACTTGATTCTGGTAGCTTTGGCTCTTAAAAGTCAGCTCTGCAAATTCCAAGAAAATCTCTCAACAAAAATAGGCTCCTGAAAAACTCCAAAGTGTTTCTTACTATGAACTTTGGAAACTCACTACTGAGTAAATGACTTCCAAGCTATATTCGCCTTTTCCCCTAAAGCAAACCAATGCTTCAATGGGTAGAGAGGAACGGCGTGAACAGGAACAATGGGAGGCTATCTGAAATCAACATACACTAGTTTAATATTTTTCACAAGTATCCCTGTGACACTGAAGAGTTTGGGTTCTGTGAACAGGGCGCTATTACGTTCCTGGATAGCAGAGAGCGACACGTACCTTCTCAGGTCCAAGATGGTCTTCCTGCTCATACTGACTCTTGTGTCCTAGTGTCCTGACCCCCTGGTCCTCACTTTCCTGGTCTGCCATATCTGCTTCCTCTCTTAATCCTAACCCTGTATTTCTTCCCTAGGCTGCCAATCTGACCCCAACTCTTGACGATACCATCGACTGGGTCCATGATTTGCCTTCTTTAGTATGGACTATTCCCCAATTGATTAATCTTACCACAATGGAAAAGCATAAAAGATCCAAGTCCCCCTCCCAATATCACAACCAGAAAATCATGTGAACCTTTTTTAAACTTAATGAAATTCTTACCTACATACAAATCACCACCCTGTCTAGGCAAATACAAGACTTCAAGAAATACAAAGGATCATTTCGGCACAGTGCCCATCCCCGTTCAGGGCATCAGGACAGCCTCACTTGGAAAGTGCCCAGGAGAGTGCAGATTAGCACCAGAGCTTCACAAAATTTAGTACAGATTGTCCTGAAATTGATGCATTTCTCATTTACTTAATGAGAGAGAATAGCCACAAGTATGTGTAACCAACTGTGAAAATAATGCATAAAAATAGAATTTGGCATAAAAATTAAACTAAGAATATTACAAATATTTAATATGAATAAATAAGACAACATTTAATGATATGCATAGCTGCTATGGTGCTGCATAGAAATTGAAATTGGGCCCAATGATCAGCAGCAGTGCGTGATTATAATTACTATTTCATGGCCAAGCCAAAAATGTCCAGAATCACTAAGAAAAGTTAACAGGTTGGGGTGCCTGGGTGGCTCAGTCGCTTAAGTGTCTGCCTTCACCTCTGGTCATGTTCCCAGGGCCCTGGGATCGAGCCCCACATCAAGCTCCCTGCTCAGCGGGAGCCTGCTTCTCCCTCTCCCCGCTTGTGCTCTCTCTCACCATCTCTGTCACTATCTGTCTCTCTCAAATAAATAAAATCTTTAAAAAAAAAAAAATAGTTAACAGGTTAATTCAGCTGGGCTAGGCCTTCTTGATTCTTCCAAAGAGTGAGGTATTTCCTGCCTTTGTTGGAAGCAGGACAGGGCTGATACTAGAAACTAGACTCGGTTAAGCTGAAGGAGATGGAAGGTGATAGTGCTGAGATTTCATTTGCCACCCTGAATGGGGAAACCACTGCCCTCTCCTTACTGAGTGGTGAAAAAGTGAGAACTAGCACAATCTGGCTTCAGGTTCTACACAAGAAGGTGACTGGAGAGGAAGAAGTGGAAGAGTAGGAGATACTACGGGGAAAGGGAGCTGAAATTCCTCTCCACTTGCAGTTCAAGAATTTCAAGTTTTTCCAGAGGGATCATAGAATGTTATTTACTATGGAAAGAGCATGAGTTATACTGCTAGGAAGAGCTAAGTTTCAGTCCTAACCCTGACAATTAATCTGTAGAAGATTATAAGTTTTTTAATCATGCCCAAGCACCAGATTTCTATGTAAAATTGTAATGATGTCACCTTATAAAGTTGCCTTAATTGACAAAATATATTGTAAGTACCTAGAACAAAATATCTCATTTGATTGCACTTCACTTTATTTCACTTACAAATACTGCATTTTTTTACAGATTGAAGGTTTGTGGCGGCCTTATGTCAATCAAGGATGACTGGCTGTTCCCCCCATCTTTCTCCCTCCCCTGGGACCTCCCTAATTCCCGGAGACACAACAATACTGAAATTAGGCCAATTAATAACCCTATAATGGCTTCTAAGTGTCCAAGTGAAAGGAAGAGAGAGCCACATATCTCACACATTAAATCAAAAGTTAGAAATGATTAAACTTAGTGAGGAAGGCATTTGAAAACTGAGGCCGAAAGCGAGGCCTCTTATGCCAACCAGTTAGACAAGTTGTGAATGCAAAGGACAAGTTCTTAACGGAAACTGAAAGTGCTAACCCAGTGAACAAATGATAAGCAAAATAACCTTATTGCTGAGATGGAAGTCTGAGTGGTCTGGATAGGTCAAACCAGCCATAATATTCCCTTAAGCCGAAGCCTATTCCAGAGCCAGGCCCTGACTCTCTTCAATTCTGTGAAGGCTGAGAGAGGTGAGGAAGCTGCAGGAGAAAAGTCTGAAGCTGGCAGAGGGCGGATCATGAGGTTTAAGGCAAGAAGCCGCCTCCATGACATCAGAGTGCACGGTGAAGCAGCAAGTGCTGATGGAGAAGCTGCAGCAAGTGACCCAGAAGCTCTAAGATCATTAACGAAGGTGACTAAACAATAGATTTTCAATGTAGATGAAACATTCTTAATGTTAGATGATATCTAGGACTTTGATAGCTGGACAGGAGAGATCAATGCCTGGCTTTAAAGCTTCAGTGACAGGCTGGCTGTCTTGTTAGGGGCTACCGCAGCTGGTGACTTGAAGTGGAAGCCAGTGTTCATTGACCATTCTAACAATCCTAGGGCCCTGAAGAATTATGCTAAATCTGCTCCGCCCGTGCTCTAGAAATGGAACAGCAAAGCCTGGATGACAGCACGTCTGTTCATACCATGGTTTACTGAGGAGTTTAAGCCCACTATTGAGACCCGCTGCTCAGAAGAAAAGATTCCTTTCAAAGTAGTACAGCTCACTGACAACACGCCTGCTCACCCGAGAGCTCTGATGGAGATGTACGATGAGCTGAATGTGGTTTTCGTGCCTGTACTACGTCTGTGCTACAGTCCGTGAACCAAGAAGTCATTTCAACTTTCAAGTCTCGTAATTTAAGAAATACATTTCATAAGGCTGTCATCGTAAAAGATAATGATTCCTTGGATGAATCTGGGTGAAGTCAGATGAAAACCTTCTGGAAAGGATTCACCATTCTAGATGCCATTAAAAACATTGATGATTCTTGGGATGAGGTCAAAATACCAACACTAACAGGAGTTTGGAAGAAGTTGACTTCAACCCCCATGGGTGACTGGAAAGGTTCCAGACTTTCCAGTCTGGAGGAAGTCCCCGCAGATGTGCTGGAAACAGCAAGAGCAGCAGCATTAGAAATCGAGCCTGAAGAAGTGACTGCATGGCTGCCAGCTCATGGTCAAACTTGAATGAATGAGGAGTTGCTCCTTATGGATGAGCCAGGAAAGTCCTTTTTGAGATGGAATCTACAACCTGGTAAAGACACTGTGAAGATTGTTGAAATGACAACAACGGATTTACAGTATTCTATAAACTTAGCTGATCAAGCAGCAGCAGGGTCGAGATTGACTCTAATTTTGAAAGAAGTTCTGTGCATAAATGCTGTCAAACAGCATCACACACTACAGAGAAATCATTCGTGAAAGGAAGCGTCATTCAGTGCAGCAAACTTCACTGGTATCTGATTTTAAGAAATTGCCACAGAAACCCCAACCTTCGGCAACCACCACCCTGATCCGTCGGCAACCACCAACATCAAGGCATCTCTCTGGAAGCTCAGATGGTAGTTAGCACTTTTTAGCAATAAAGTATTTTTTTAATTAAGATATGTACGCTGGTATTTTTTTTTTTTTTAGACATAATGTTATTGCACACCTGACTATAGTATAAGCATAACTTTTATAGGCACTGGGAAACCAAAAGAGTTCATTTAACTGACATTATTGCAATATTCGCTTTATTGTGATTTGCTTTATGGTGATCTGGACCTGAACCCACAGTATCTCCAAGGTATGCCTGTACTCGCTAATTCCATTCCTCTTGCCCTTCTTTTCCTACCTGTGACATAGTAAGTGGTAGAACTTGAGAGACAACTCTTTTGCCTTAAAAGATCACCTGAGTTTCTAAAATCCCCTCAGTTAATGATTCAGTACTATTTAATGAAAAAACGCTCCTGAGAAGACTGAAAAATGGGGGCATTTTCATTGATTCATATGGTAGTGAGATCTGTTTCAGCCAATTGCAGAGACACAAGAGGATCCAAGGAAGGGTTTCACAGCATGAGCTGGAAATGAGCATATGCCACAGGGGGCGCCTTGACAGAGCCAGGGACCATCCTAAAGGTCCTAGGCTCTGGAAAATGGTGGAAGCAATGAGAGAACAGAGAAGTAAGAGAAGTTTGCTCTCATGTCTGGTTCTTTTCCTCCTCCCTCTTCCATCATCTGAGTTTACAGGAGTTTTTAAAGGCATAGGGGAGATGGGTAAACACTACTGGTTCTATAAAGAAGCCTACCAAAAATGGGCTTCCTTCCAAGAAAAATCCAGGATGAAGTGTTCAAATAGAACAAATGATATGTGCAGGGATGTACTGTGTACATAAAACAAATGTCTTTCATGCTCACATCTGACAGCTGGGAGTTGAGTGGGGCCCAATGCACCAGGGATGAGAGTGAGTCTCTGCCCCACGTTACCAAGTGCTAATACATGATGCTGCCTTTAGGTTGACCTCGCCTAATGCTGAAGAGACTGAAAGACCAGAATAAGGGTCAGTTGACATAGTCCTCAAAGAATGGTCCATGTTTCCATATTACAAACCATGAAAAGCCTGGGAGAGCCACAGTCCCTGGGACCAACAGAGCATGCAGGGTCTTATAAGTGCCGCCATCCATACCTGGCCCTGGGACCCACATAACGGAAGTGCGTTTAAAGGAAGAGATGCCACTTGTTCTACTCACACTTTTCTTGTAGAGAACCGAACCACCATGCAGCAAATTTGCTTGGCATTCCCACAGGAATAGCAGTTGAGGAATTAAACCAGTTAGAAGATAAGAGGATGTCACTCAGGGGAGGAAATGCCCTACCAAATGGAAACCTTATGGTATATATCCATAGATAGTCCCTCTTTAGCCCAGAGTGATACTTTCCTGGATGTAGATGGACTCTTGCAGTCTCTATGATAGGACCTAAGTTAATGGACATTGTTTGCCAATAAGAAACCAGTTGATAGGACAATAAAAGGCAGATAAATGAGCCAAACTGGTTTTAAATAGTAACAAAGAGCTCTATATTTTCTGGTCATACCTTCATGCTACCTTCCCATCCCGCTGGTAAACTAGAACACGCAATGTTCATTGTACTCTACTACCCAAGAGCAATCTGTATCTACGGCCATACGGCGAGCTCACTTTCAGGATTATCTGCATGCTGTGTAAATTGCCTTGGTATCTAGTTACTGGAGGAGAAAAGCATTTATCTTCCTCTTCTTACCTCCATTGGAAGTATAGCTATTCCATACTTCGGTCTGTTAATTAAACTAATCCACATTAGTTTAGTCCACTTGCTAAACTGAATGGTGGGTAAGTTTCTCAGTAAACAAATTAGTCTCAAAAGCTACCAATTAATTACCTCCCACCATAAAGATTCACCAACTTTACCACCCTTCTCAAACACAGGAAGCCTGCTCACTCCTGGGCCTCTCAAACATAGCTCCTGGTGTAGAGGGGATGATACAAGCCCATAATTACCTTGACTTCTTGGGAAACCAGCCTAACAGGGAAGGGGAGAACGGTCAGTGTTCTTGCACTTGTCTGTATATCCTGCTCGTGGCAAGCAAAGCCCAGACCTGTGTCCCATGGTAAGCTGAGAGTGCCATGAGGACCCTGCAGGGAAGCAGTCAGACTAGAGGGGAAATATTCCAGAACCACAGCGCTTCACTCTCCTGCCCCTTCACAAATGCTGATTCTTGCTGACTTTAGTCTTGTTTTCTGTTGTGGGTATGTCTTTCACTGCAGATCCAAATCCTCAATTTTTACATTTTCCCAGGTTCTGCTCCTGACTTCTAGCTTGACTATGTTACGTAGTGGCATCGCCAAACAGGCAGAGTATAAAAGTAGCTCAGCCTCACCTGATTCTACCTTTTCTTTCTCTACAGTCATTCCAAAATATTGGCTAGCGAATGCAGCAAAAATTATTTCCTTATTTCCCTCACTGACCACAAGTCTCTGTTTTCTCCACAAAATTCTGCCAAAAGCTCCTTCTTACCATTCCTTTAGATGTGTATGCCTGTCCTTGGGATGACCAATTTATCCCTTTTTGCTTTGATCTTCCCACCATGTAAACTTTGCCTTTCTCTTTCTCCCTCTCTTTTTCCATTGCTCTTCTGTCAATGCAATTTCATGCTGTCACGTTCACACAGGCATTTACACATATGCACATAAAACACAACTTCTTTTCTAAGCAGAGGGATGGCCCTAGGACACAGAAATGGGCTGGAGAAGACCACTTTCTAGGAAAAACTTCTCTTCACTATCTAGAGACTCTTGGAACAGAAAAGATGGTAACACCTAATTGATCCCCTGCCTTCCAACTGGACTGCAGTTAACCTATCAGGAGGAAAAAAGAAAAAAGGATGTTTCTTTGTTTAATAAAAAAAATCTTCCAAGAAGAATGTTTATACAACTTTCCTATGTAGTATATCTCATTATAATTTGTCTTTATTACTACAACATCCAATTTTCTTCAAAGTTCAGTGTACTTCCTTTAAGATGGGGACATTGGAAAGGGTTTCAGTCATAGCTTATCTACACTGTTTGAGATCTCATTGTATCAAATGGTTTGCAGAAGATGAGTTTTTCCTATTTTTGTCTTTTAGAGATTTAAAATCCTCCAAACTATCTCCAGATTTTTAAAAAATGGATCAAATAATCACATGGATGGTTTATTTTCCACAAACATTAGAGTGATTAAAAAAATATTTATGGGCACCATTCTTAATCTTAAGCATATGGTGGTAATGATGCAATAATTTATAACTAGCATTATTGAACTGTTACCACTTGTGGTACTTACCTCTAATCTGATGAAATTGTTTAACGAGATCTTTTATATCCAGAGAAGTATTCCCTGAAGGAATAAATACAGGAAATTAGATACACAAGATGTCCAATTTAAAATGCCTCCCTTTTCAAAGCAACAAATATATAATCTAAAGGAATAACAAACCTTCTCTAAACACAATAAGTTCTTTAAAATAAACTGCTGCGAACTGGGTGATGTTTGGCGGATTGGTTTTGAGAACGGCTCTGCTGACTCCTTCAAGCAGAGTCTTGAGGCCATAAGGTACGACAAGTCTGGGCTTTGAAGAAATCATTTTGTCAGGATGTCTGTAATCTCAACTATAATGAAGAAAAACAAAGTCTTATATGTTTTTTATTGAAATATTCATGAGTTAACTGTAGTTTCTAAGAATAAACCTATCTCCTATTGAAATTATTAGCTTGAGTTTAGTCTCTAGGCATTTATTCTAACAAAAATGAGCTAATTACACACACACACACACACACACACTCTCCCAGGAGCTTATTATGTACAGATGAGCGATATGGTACTATTAAAGAAACCCATGGGAAAAGCCCTGCCAAGAACTCTAGGATCATACTAAAACAAAGAAGGAAAAACCAACCAACCAACCAAAACTTGTTCCTGTAAAATTCAGTAAATATTTTGTACAGAAGTTCCAGAAAGATAAATCAAGCCCGTGTGTCTGTGTCGAAACAAGATCCTTCCAAACTATATAGGGGCACTGGCTTTTCTGTGCCTTCATCAAACAGAATTGTAGAATTGGGTTTTTCTACAAGAAAATGTCTTTTTCCTCATTTTTAAATCTATCCCTGGACACATCGATCAGCTTTCAGTATACAATTTTTAGCTTTAAATATAATTTTGCTTTAACACTAATCAGAATAGGAATACGTTATTTGTGGTATCATACCACCCACCGCCATATGCCTCTCTTTCTCATATCCTCCCTAAACTTCTGCACTTGTTTTCCCCCTCTCTCCCCCTCCTCCCGCCTTTTTGGATTTTAAGTGGTACCAAGGGCATAGTCTAACCTGCAATGCTCAAGAGTTGCAAAGGTTGCCATTCTAAGCTGTGTGTCAGTGTGTGTGTGCATTTTGTTTCATTGTAGAAAATGATTTAAGAAGGTTTATAAATACATGTAAAGAACAAACTTAAGTATTTAAGGAAATAAGTTCAGTGTTAAGGGCAAAATTATGGTAGAAAAATATGATGAAGCTACAGGTAAGGTTAGTATCCCGATACAAGCCATAGGCCCTGCACTTTGATAGAGATGGAGTGTCAGATCAGCCCTTGAGCTACCCAACAGACATCACAAAATAGGAAACAGGTTAAACGATTCGTGTTTCCTGAGATAAAAAAAATAAATCAGTTGCCTGGGAGAATCACAAGTACTCTGAACACTGAGACCCAGGAGAAACTTCTCCTATGGGTCCTCATAAAGGGGAGAATAGTGTGAGATAATGAATCATGTCAACAACATCCCTACAGCAAAGAGAGTAACGAGTTTCATGGGGTTAAGTTGCACAGTTGAGTTATAGCAATTATACAAGGAGCCAACCTCTAATAAAAAATAATGTGTCATAGCAAAATGCTGAATATTTAAAAGTGCATTTTGTCTTCCCAACGGTCAGGGGAAAAATGAATATCTATTGGCCAAAGCAAACCCTTTGAGGATATAATTAAGTGTACTGAATCCTTTAATGAAAACCTACTCTTAGAGTATAAGTCAATGGGACCTTTACTAAATTAAACCATCTTTAAAAAACTATTGGCGCAGCTTTGGCAAGCCCACATGCTAAACGTCAAGGATCATAGGCAGTAATTTTATGTATGATCCATATATACACTTACACTATATTTGTGTGTGTGTGTACATGTAATTTTTTCAAGTACACACTTGGCACTCCAGTGAGGGTAGGTAAGTCGTGCTTGGAAAAGTAGCTTACTAATGGCTGTGATGGAGCTACCAAAACACCCTTTCTGCAGTTAGCAGCTGATGTCACCAACCGTGGAGAGAAGGGCCGTACAGCGATCCTATCGGTTCTCAGCACAGGTGGTAGCCGTGCCCCCACCACACCAGACTCTGGGACCTGGGATGCCGAGCGTCCTACAACTCAGTCCCATGCAAAGAACCGTCCTGAACAAGTTGAGAAATACTGACTGGGACAGCAAGCAGGACTACACCAACGGGCGTCAACGCGTACTCACACACACCTACACTGAAGATCGCTTAAAAGTGACCGCATAATTGTTTCCACATCTCTCCTTTAAAGAATATTTGTCAAATACCAGCTTTAGGACCCTGACCCCCCCGGGCTGAACCGTGAGCTTCCAGTTCACCCACTCCCCCAGGGCTAACGCCCGAGCAGGACAACGGTGCTGGAGGCGGAGGACGCACGAGTGAGGGCTTCGGGGCCACAGGAAACGTTCAACCGTACACACCACTTACTCCTTCAAGACCTACGCCGGGGTCTGGGCTCGGTTTGCCGTTGGATTTGTTTGGTGGCAAGGGCAGCGAAATGGGGGAGAGCGGGCGTCCCGGTTCCCCGTCCACTAGTTCTGGAGGCGCAGGTGGCAGACCCTCCGCCCCGGATCCAGGAGCTCCGCCACACTCGCCGGTGTGGGCCTGCCCTTCCCCACGGGGCCCCCCCACTCCGGAGGCCCTCCGCCTTCCCCAACACTGGACGAACGGTCCACCGAGCCCACCGCGCGAGGCGCCCCGAGGGCCTAACTGCCTCCGGCGCCGCAGGGTGGGGGGCCTTTTCTCCAGACTCGCCCCACCTTCTCCTTTCCGGCTGCGCTCTAAAGAGCTTCCTCGTTGCCCCCTTGCCGGCGGCTCCTGTAGGAGGCGGCGCTCCTGGCGGAGCCTTTATACCCTTGCTGACGTCAGGCCGTGCGCGTCACAAAGCCCCTCCATCCCGCAGGTGGCTCCAGCGCCCACGGAAAGGGGCGGAGCCTGAGCGCCCCCAGCCAATGGGGAGCCGAAGGGGACAAAGGCTGGAACTCCGCGAGCCGGGCGACTCGCCTCGCCTTTTCTGACAGAATACGAACGGGCGTAGGGAAACGGGCATTTTCAAACGGCCAGGAGTCGGTCAAGGCGACGGCTTCTTCGCTTTTGGTCGCTCTATATAAAAAAGAGCTGTTGTGCAAGAGAAATAGATTTATGGCAGTTCTCGCCGTCACCGCCGTACCTGTTCACACTACTCCCCCACCCCACGTTACTCTTTTCAATCTCCTTTTCCGAGAATAATTTGTCACGTTATACATAACGAACACTAGCGTAAAGAGAACGAATAATTTCATGCAACACAGTACTTTCCCTTTTGAGAAAAGCCCCTGTGGAAAGAGAGCTTGGTATTAGTCCCAAAGCTTCCAGGTTCCGTTAACTCGGGTCTTGCAATACCTCAGGCACAACGCACCCTCCCCAAACCACCCTGGCAGCAGCCGCCTGCAATTCAGACCAAAGTAAGGGAAGGTGGACACCTTTCAAATACCCGCTCTCTCACCATTCAGGCTCACAGGTTTGTACTGAGCCTTAACCACCATCATAATCACGACGACCCAATTCCAAACAGGCTTCACTGTAATCCATTTTCATATATTTAAAAAACAAGAACCACTGGAAATCAACCATGAACTATCATCCTTGGGGCATCTATCTGATAAAAACTTTTTTTTTTTTTTTTTTAACTCAAACAGTTAAGGCTTCCAGAGCTCTTAAAAATAAGAGGCAATGTTAAAGCTCTGGTCTACACCTATGCTGCACAGAGCACTTTCGACGGATATTAATTCATCCACATATTACTGAATGCCCCGTAAGTGGTAGCTCCCTCTTCTCATGAAGATTACATTTTAAAAGGAGAAAAACTAATTTTAGACTTTGAGTGTGAGGACAGGTCTGCAGATGGTACATATTTTATCCTTCATCACTACCCCCAGCCCCACTTTGGTAGAGAAAAGTGAAATGAAGCTGTCATGATTTCTGATGGTTCATAATATATTTAACCATCAAAGATAGAAACTCACGTACTAAAAACCCCAAAGTACAACCCCCTATTAATGCTGTCTTCAGGAATTAGAGACATTTATGCTTATGTAGCCGAACCTTGACAGGCCATCTTGGACACACAGGTGTTAGGTAGTGTGCAGAATACCTGAGACTCACGTCAAGCCCTTACTCTTTCCACATTTCTTCAGTAACTGTTCTGTCCAAGTTCCTCTGAAATGCAAATTGTTAACAGTGAAAACATTTAACCAAAAATTTTCAAACCACCATTTGCTTTGATTTCTAGAACTCCTAATGATTTCAAATGTGGTTTTACAACCTTCTTGTCTTCCCTTTCTGTCACTAGGGACCTAAAGGCAAAATGCAAATCTACTTTTCCATTGCTCCCTGCTCCCCACCCTTACCTTACAGAAGTTCAAGGTTCTTGGTGGGACCTCTGCGTAATTCAAATCTCATTTAGTCCATTTTTACCTGACTACATCCTTCTTTAAAACTCAGCTTGCAGGAAGCCTGGGTGGCTCAGATGGTTAAGCATATGCCTTCAGCTCGGGTCATGATCTCCAGTTCCTGGGATGGAGCCCCACTTCGGGTTCCCAGCTCAGCAGGGTGTCTGCTTCTTCCTCTCCCCCTGCTTGTGCTCTCTCTCTCAAATGAATAAATACAATCTTTAAAAAATAAATAAATAAAACTCAGCTCAGGAATATCCTACTTTAGAAAGCCAGTCGGTTACAAGCATTTCCTCAGTGGCTCCATGATAATACAGTCTACGAGCATAGTCTTGCTATAGAATTGTTTGTGTTGGTCTCATCTCTCAATTTTACAAAATACTTAACAAAAGATAACGTAGGACAGTGTTTCTCTAATTTAGACTACCTAAATTAGAATCATTTTTAGGAGCTTGTTAAAAATGCCTTCCTAAGTCCTACCTAGTACCTACAGAATCAGATTCTCAAAAGACGGTTACTTTATAAAACTAGAATTTGTGAACAACTGGCCTGTGTTTGGAGAAAGTGTAACCCAGAGCTCACCCAGGTTACAATACTCCCAGGCAACTAGGAGCTACAACTCAGCCTCCTTACTAGTTTTCACAAGAAACCCAAGTACAACGTGCACTGACTGGGTGATCTACACTCAAGAAGGGTCACATCTACTATGGACCGACTTCCCATTCTCCTGCACCCACCCCACCCCCTGTTGTCCTTTTCTGTTTCTGGGTTTCCTCTTCCTACCTTCTAAGTTTCCTCCCTCTACTATGTGTCTTAGGAAGATCTGAGCTTAACCATTTTTTTTTTCCTACAAAATATACCACCAACAGGATTCTAAAAAATGTAAGAAATACCAAACAGTACATCATGACTGTGAACGTGCATCTTCATAGGCGCAAAGCCATATTTGTATACTTGCCACTGCAATTTGCTTAAGGAAGCAATCAACTAGGAAAGTTATACAGCAAAGAAATACACACGTGTGTGTGTATTTTAGAAACCAGATATGCGCTGTCCTTTTAGTTGGCAGAAGTTTAAAAGTGCAAATTCCATAAATAATTGACTTGTACAATATGCAACAATAAATTCCTACTTTTCTGTGACATCTGAAATACTTCTTCACTTGGTCAAATACTTAGCTATCGTTTGCTAAAATCAAAAGACACCTAATAAAAAAAATCTTAAATATTTTAAGGTACATACATTACATTATTAGACCATGCCTCCAAAGTGTGTCAGATCATAAATGTGTTCAGAGTACATATATATACATTAGAGATTTCTTCCACCACAGGCAAAATCTAAAAAATACATTTGACACTCATAAATTAGAAGATTCATTTAAGAGCCTCCAAAATGGGAATGGGAAAGGAGTGCGTGATGCCAACAAAGCACACACAGATGTAAACTGGTTATATGATTATTTTCTTCATCCGCAAGGGGTAAAGAGCAATTCACACCACGTTAAGTTTCCAGGCAGATCATGGTTCACAGGTTGGATAAGTCATGGCACGCAGGCCAGAAAAATGTCATGAATTACTCAACTCAAAACTGTACTCAGATTTCAGTCAATCTAATGGTACCGCATACCTCCACTGTGGTTTTATTTTAGAGACTTTAGAATCATCTACCCCATCTCCATACTCTATCACTCCCTTAACACACACAAACCACAGGGGCTAACCTGCACCACATGTAGGAGACCGTTTATAGTCAAACCTACTCTCGGACTAGTAAAGTGACACGGTAAAGTTGTCTATTCAGTTACGTGAACCGGTTATTTGAAATCCTGCAATCTCTCTGGAGAGATACAAATAAATTTTTACAGCAGTTAGCACAGGAATCACTTTTTGTTTTAAAGTACAGGGCTTTATGTAATCTTTGAATAGTAAATAATAGTTCAAACAATATTTGAACTGAAAATTCAACCAAGTTTGAACTGAAGCAAGAACTTCCTGATTCAGAATGCTCTACAATCGTAACTGGGAGGTTTGCCTCATATGCTATAGCCAAAGAGAACAAAATGGCCAAGAGCCATATTTTACAGATTCATAACCTTCTTCCCGTAAGCCTTGATGAGATTAGGTATCCAGTATTTTTAAACACCAATTGTTCTCTTCAGAAAGCATCTACTTGGCTTCTGGATCTACTCATTCACTGAATGTAAGATAGCAATGTTTTCTCTCTGGCTAGTGTCAAAAATCCATGCAGGATTCACACCAGAGAGAAAGTCAATGTGAATAAACATTTGGAATCATGAATATAGTTTAGTCAAAGTTAGTGAGGAATAATTATTTCTTTCAAAGAAATTATCATTCCCTCTGAACCAGATTAAGTAGATTAAAGCTGTCAACATTCCAGCTGCTCCTCCTATGTTTTATTTGGAAAAGAAATATTTAAGTATTAACATCACAGGAGATCATGCTTCAGCTAAAAGGATATGTAAATGACACCCCAAGATGATACTCTGTAACTCGATATAAATTTTAAAAAGTCTAACCTTAAGCCTGAGCCAAGTTAGTCACACAATTATGGCAGAAATTCTTAAGTGGCTGAGGTATTTAGACTCTTCCAAACCACAGATGTGCAGTACTGGACAAAGAGGTAAATTAAATAACAATGGAAATTAGCGATGAAGGATTAAAAATTAACTTTGAACTTCTTATATAGAATAACCTGAGCTGAGGAGAAAATGATTAAACCCTGGCAACAGATAGCCCAGCAAATCCTTCACCAGCAAATATTCTGAAGCCAAAAAACCCCTATGTTCACTCAAGAATAACCTCTTCAAGTAATTTGTCAAAAGACTTCCAAAAGCTGGTAATTAGACAATTTACCACAAAGAAAAGGAAACTCCTAAAATGTAGGTATTATTTATCTAGCCTATAGACTAGGCTTTCTAATACACTAGCAAAATAGTTCTACTTTTGGTTGCAAAACTATCTATTAGGCCTACTAGGTTGGCTCTCAAAGGGAAAAAACGTTCATTACTTTGAAACATTTTGTACCCAATCTAAAGAAAAGCATTTTTTTGATGACACAACGTCAACTGAATAGCATTTGTGTTTTAATAAGGAAAACAAAATTCTGGGTTATTAACATTTTTTAAACAAAAATACTCTGTGATCAGGAGATCCATATTCTAGTCATTGCTCTGCTGCTAACAGGAATAATCAAATGGGACAAGTCAATTCGCCTTTTTGTGCCTGAGTTTCATTGTCTAGACAATGGGGATAAGCATATCTATGCTGTGCTATGCTACTCACAAGTTAGAGGATAAAGTAAAACACTAGAAAGCACTTTTTTTTCCCCAAAACACAATATAAATGCTATGTCATAATACTGTTATTAATTTTACAAGTGCCTCCTAGCATTACCCAGTCAATGTGTGCTTAAGGTAGGCGTTCCTAGAAGATCGCAGGTTGAATATTGAATTTGATTTTATTTTAAAAATAATAAATCACAAAACTAAAATGTTTGAACAAGGTCACTTAACCCTCTCCCCAGGTGGTTAGTTATAATTACTAGGATCATCATTATCATTACTTCTTAGCTATATGTTTAAAAGAGGAGATCTTGAATATGTCAGCCTAATTGGGAAAATGTGTCCCTGGCACAGGTGGTTTTCAGAAGAAAAGCCGGTCTTCGGAAGAGCTGTGTCCTCTGCTTTTATTTTAAAGTGCAGAACCTGGTGGGGAGGCACAGAGCAGGAACCCCGTGTCGTCACTGAGGCACCAATTCCCTCAGAGAGGCCAGAGCAGCATGGATGCGGACATGCAATCTGTTTTCAAAGTCGTAGCCAGA
The DNA here is from genome assembly GCA_028534135.1 of Potos flavus. Taxonomy (NCBI): domain Eukaryota; kingdom Metazoa; phylum Chordata; class Mammalia; order Carnivora; family Procyonidae; genus Potos; species Potos flavus. The sequence goes on from CM052889.1 coordinate 41,964,401, forward strand.
GAAATCCTCCTGTAAGACCAAAGAAAGAGGTTTATGGACTCTCTTAGCTAAGCTTCCCGAAATACTGCAGGATAAACCACATGGCTTGGTGCGTCAAAGTAAAACCCCTAACACTTCTACCGACGGCTTCCCATCCACTCGACTTTGTTATTCCCTAAAACCTCAAACTTTGGGTTCATGTTTAACATCCAGGGGAATGTCATTAATGCTGTCTCTGGACAATTTTCTTCCTGTTATCCCTGAAACGGTAGTCTTAAATCGTGCTCAATCTAAGTTGCTGTTAGAAATTCTTCGCTCAAGGGGCGCCTGGGTGGCTCAGTGGGTTAAGCCTCTGCCTTTAGCTCAAGTCATGATCTCAGGGTCCTGGGATGGAGCCCCGCATCGGGCTCTCTGCTCGGCAGGGAGCCTCCTTCCCCCTCTCTCTCTGCCTGCCTCTCTGCCTACTTGTGATCTCTCTGTCAAATAAATAAATAAAATCTTAAAAAAAAAAAATTCTTTGCTCAAGATTGTAGTTATGAAATCAAAGGCTATTTTCCCACTCAAACAAGAAGTGTGTTTATAAAGCGGGATGGGCAATTTCATGAGTTTTTTAGGAGACTGGTAAATTTCACTTAAAAATCAAGTGATCATGGGGCGCCAGTCGGTTGGGCGTCCGACTCTCGGTTTTGGCTCAGGTCACGATTTGGCTCAGGTCTCAGGGTTGTGAGATCAAGCCCTGCACTCAGCAGGGAGTCTGCTCTAAATTCTCTCTCTCTCCTCTCCCTCTGCCCCTTCCCTCCCATTCTCTCCCCCACACTCTTGCACTCTCTTTCTCCAGAATAAATAAATCTTAAAAGAAAAAAAAAAATCAAGTGATCATTGAATCAATTAGTTATTACTTTTACTTTCCAGAAATATCCATCAGAACAACCATCTCACAAAGCTTCTTGAATTCAGACTCAAGAGGACACAACAGAGGGTAAGAAGCGCCCTGGAAAGAGGTGGTAGGTACAGTATTTTTACCTTTGCTTGAAGAAGTAGAGTTCTGCCTCTTGCTACGGTCTATGAATGTAAGAAAAACATTATCTCTTAATATCTACATTGATACACACTCAAGCAGAAAATGCTATAAGAGGATAGGTTAATTAAAACAATTCTCAGTAGACACAGGCGAGTCAGCTGCTCATTCAAGTTTAATGACTCCATTTTTCTTTAATGATGCTTATAAAGTTCGCATCAAGGCACTGCTAAGTAATTGTGCATAATCCTCACTATTCTGTAAGAGAGAACAACTTAGAAGAGTTATTATAGCTTAAGATCTTCTGAACAACCTCAAACTGATGACAATTAAAAAGTCAACCTGACATCAGTAAGTTAGATCTCCTTTTGAAGGCATCAACTTCAGTTTTCAAGAAACAGACCAGACTTGTCATATTTTAAGTATGTATCTTAAGGCTGCCTTAAGAGTACAAATTTTCTTAAAATAAAGAATATAGTGTTGGGATTTTCTACCAAAAGTCACAAAACTTACCTTTTTCTATTTTGGTAAAATCAGAATTTCAAATGAAAAGACTTCCAATTAAAAGTCTATCTTTGGTGAGCTAGGGTACCTCTTTAAGGGTTAGGCTAGAATTATATTTCTGCTGATTTAGCTCAACTTTTAGGAAATCCATATATTTGAAAGTGGAATTGAACTTACTAAAAATTAGAATTTTATAAAGCTAGTATTATGTAACTGAACTTCTAAAAGAAAGTATCAAGCAAATCCAGCTGTTTTGTTTTTTAACAAAACTGCCCCTTTGTACTTAAATACACAAAGTAACTGTCAACATAAATTTATAGAATATTCTAAAATTTTTGAAGCAATCATCACATCATCCTCATTAATCTCACCATAACCTCTATTACCTTGGCACAGCAGGTATTTTTTATCCTGTTTTATATTATTGGGAGGAACGTATGCGGTTAACCAGCATCCCACACTGAGTTAAACAGAGAACTGGAACCATAATGCAATTCCGCGTTCTTCTGAATAAGCAACATTACGCCATGTCATCCTAAAAAAGGCAATGACTTTCGGCTCACATGAGTTTTGGTCTAAAAAGTTACATTTATACTTCTAATTCCAGTGAAGAAGTTACTTCTTTCAACACAGACAGGATTAGTAGCTTCTTGGATTCATTCTACAGGAGATCAAGGAAAACCAAACCAAAAAACCATTATGTTCAATCAATTGACTTGAAATGAAGGACGGATGCTTTATGCCTGCTCCCTTGCACTTTTTTTTTTTTTTTGGCTGAGGAACATCATTTAAGAAACTATGTAAGCTCTTACCTCTGGTTTGTCTAACAGAAGACAGCCAAGTTCATAGCAGGCATATGGCTGAACATATAAGTTATTCTGACGACACAACTCATCTTTGACAGCTCGCTGGAAGAACTGAAAGGAATACAAAGGTTATCAGAATTAACCCATTTCCCTACTTAAGTTTCATCACATCTTCAGGAGGCAGAAAGGGGGATTTCTCTTATTTCTGTATTCTAGACCAGATTTTCTCTTTTCTTCTTTGCATCCTTATTACTTCCCATCCTTCCTCATCCATATCTCAGAAGTGCCCTCCGCGCTTACGCTTCCAGGCTCTGCTACCCAGCAGTCAGCCCAATTTGTGCTGCTTGTTTCTCCAGCTGACACACTAGCCTCTACTGTATTGCAAAAACATCTTTATCTGCATCTCCAAGTCTGAATATATCATTTTAATACTGAAAACAGAAAGCCCACAAGCCGAGAACCGTCCCTTGATATGCATCTTACAGATACCTAAGCATATGATCCAAAACAGGCTATTTAGAGCCGTATAATTATTATGACCCCACAGTGTAAAATTTAAAATTTTAATACAAGAGCGTCAACATCCTAGGATTTAAAAGTCAAAGGCCTCTACTACTGCACATAAACTCTTTCAAAGAGTAATCAAAATAACACTGGGGTATACTTCAAAACAGCCAACCACATGAAAACCTCAGAAAAATCCCTCCAACTATATTTGAAAATAATGAATCGTTCTTTTCCATATACTATGTACCCTAAAGAGCCCAAGCTAACACCCTTCTAGACCTCACCTCCAGGGCTGCATCAGTAATCTGCCGTTGCAGAGACAAGAAAGGTGAACACGGGGACACACCTGATCATTTCTGTATTTCTCTAATTATGAAGCTTCATTCTGTCCCTTGAAAACTGTCTGAATCCTCATTTCCTTCTCCTCTGAGGCCGACATCTTAATACGTAGCTAGCGCCAGAAAAGAGGCCTGTCTGTAAAGAAGTATTCTAAGAATCTGAAGTTACATTAAAAACTAGGATTAATCATCATTAACTTCCACCTTCTGAGAGGACCCGAATCAGCATGGTGGGTAAAGCTCGGGCTGCAGTGGGAGGTTCGGTTCTGCTGAATACATGTCCTTTTGCTTATTCCTGAGCGACAGCAGCATTAGTGGTTTACCTGAACAGCATCTTCTGAGTTTCCTAGACATTTGTGTATGGCACCAAGAAGCAAATACTTTAATCCAACGACAGATGAATCATCCACTGCGTGGCAAGCTTAAAGAGAAGTGAAAACAGCAAGCAGCATATATGTTCTCTTAATCTCTTAAATATCATCAGGAGTTAAGTGTTTCATTGATTAGTGACTGAGTCACGGTTCATGATCCGACCCACTGACGCTCAGAAGGTTCCTTTTCCTCATCTGGTAGTGAATAAATATCCTTATTCAAAGGAAGGCAAAGATATCAAACTGTCAGAGCAACAAGAAGCCTCAAGATTGGGGCGCCTGAGTGGCTCAGTGGGTTAAAGCCTCTGCCTTCGGCTCAGGTCATGATCTCAGGGTCCTGGGATCGAGCCCCGCATCGGGCTCTCTGCTCAGCAGGGAGCCTGCTTCCCCCTCTCTCTCTGCCTGCCTCTCTGCCTACTTGTGATCTCTCTCTCTCTCTCTGTCAAATAAATAAATAAAAAATCTTAAAAAAAAAAAAAAAAAGAAGCCTCAAGATTACCTCCTATTGTTACTAAGAACAAGAAACCAATCTGAAAAGGTTACATACTATGTGATTCCAACTATAGGACATTCTGGAAAAGGCAAAATTGTGGAGGCAATACAAAAGATCAGTGGTGGTCAGAGGTCTGGGTGGGGGTGGGGAGGAATAGATGGAGGACAGAAGATTTTTAGGGCGGTGAGACTATTCGGTCTGATCCTACCTGTAAGAGCGGGTACATGGCATTACACGTGTGTCAAATCACATGGGATGTACCAAACAAAGAGTGACCCCAATGGAAAACTACACCTAATGGCGTGTCAGGGTTGGCTCATCGGCTGTAACGAACACAGCGATCGGGTAGAGGATGCAGACGGCGGGGGAGACCGAGCAGAGGGGTAGGGAGGGGTGTGAGAGCTGGAAACTGTCTTTTCTGCTCACTTTTGCTCTGAACCTAAAACTCCTCTAAAAAATACTTTAGAACACCTCCACATTCATGTCCTAAGCCATACAGTGGGCCCCTCCGAAAGTCTGTACTGATTGCCCTGCACTGGCCACGGAGGGCGGATCAGACGTGGTCCCTCCGCTTCAAGAAGCTTGCCGTCTCCTGGGCAGGACGCGCACACGTGGAGGAGGAGGTTATGGAAGCGGTCCAAGGACGTGAGAAAAGTGGAAACTGGAAACAGAGTGGAGCTGAGAGAGCAGGAAAGGAAGTAATTGTTTCTATGGACCACCAGAGATACTGAGATTTGATAAAATTTTATAGACACATCCACATATGTACATATATACATCTGCACGCTCACGTGTGTGTGTGTGTATAGATGCATATCTTTATATACACAAAAAAAGTTCAAAGTTCCAGAACAAGTAACTGAAACAGTTTGGCAGAGTAGCAACAAGGTAACTGTGAACAACAGAGTCTGAACCTACAGAAGCAGGAGTTGTCTCAAAAAGCTAGGCTAGGAATACCTTCATATAAAAAGACCTTGGGGGCGCCTGAATGGTGCAGTTGGTCAAGCGTCTGACTCTTGGCTTCAGCTCAGGCCCCCATCTCGGGCTCAAGGGATGGAGCCCCGTGTCCAGCTCTGTGCTCAGCACAGACCTCACTTAAGATTCTCTTCTCCCTCTGCCCCAACCCTCTCTAAAATAAATACATCTTTATAAAAAGATTTTAAGGCAACAGTGTCAAAGAAACGGGAACACAGGTCATGCGCTCATTCAATATTTACTGAAAATCTACTACGTGCTAGGCAGTTCTAGGTGTTTGGAATACAGCAGTGGCAAACCAGAAAAAATTCCTGCCCTTAAAAAACTAACATTTCGTAGAAAAGCTAGATGATACAAAGGACAAATTGGTAAAAAAACAAAAAACTAAAACAAAAACAAAACACATGTTGAGGAAGCGTCAGTGCTAAGGTAAAAAATAAAGTCAGGAAGGGGGATGGAGGTATGCACGTCTGTCAGAAAGGTACCAATTTAAGCCTCAATGTAAAGGTGATATTTGCGTAAAGACCTGAAGGAAATGAGTGAAGAAGCCATGTGGATATTTAGAAGAACATTTGCAGGTAGAAAGAAGAGAAAGTGCAAAGGCACTGGGTCAGCATGTGCCTGGTGTGTTCAAGAACAGTAAGAAGCGTGGCTACAGCCTGGTGAGCAAGGGGGGAGGACAGTGAGAGGCAATGGGGCTGGGAAGGGGGGCAGCTGGTGGACAGATCACAGAACACTGTAGGCCCTGGACATTTACTGAATGGACTTGGACATTTACTTTAAATAAGACGAAACCACAGAGGGTTCTGAGCCGCAAAATGACCTGGGACCTTAATAGGATCACTCTGGATACTGTGCAGAGGATATACAGAAACATCTTTACAATGCACAGGAAGAATGCAGTGCATAGGGGAGGGAGGTGGAGGGCTATGAGTGAAACCACAAGACAAGGCTGTAAAAGTCCAACCACATCTGCTGATGAAGGGAGCTGCAAATGGGGACTTGGAGAAGCTGAATGCACAAAGCTGGGGGTGGGGGCATTTAATCAATCACCCACTACCAGTTTTTTCTGGAACTTCACTATTTCTCTATAAAGATCTTCTCTGTACTCTATACAGCTGAACAGATTTGGATCATTACTGCTTAACACTGGGGAATGACAGAAACTAATTAATCAATCTCAAAACTGCACTAATATTTAACGAAGATGTTAAAGAATTATATCACATTTACTCAAGAGCCTCCGTTTCCCCATGACCACATCTTTGCTATTTATTTTAATACCTGCAAAGGGGTTCCGAGAATATTTTGTCACATTAAGTGATAATCATTCTTGTGCCTGCCGATTACAGCCTATTTTATATTTGCATTTGTGTCTGAATTTTCTCTACAGGGTCTTGCATTTGTGCATTACAAAGAATACTTAAAATTCTGTATTGTTCCTTTGAGTTAGACATTCGTAGATATTCCAGACTTGCATCAACAACTAGGGATGGGTTTCAAATTACGCGCATCCTTCTGAAATGGACATAGCAGAACTTGCGCATCCAAGAAAATTTTGTTTTCTTTCAAGCAATCCCCCTTAGGAGGGCTACTACACACTCTAATTACAGGGACTCTGCACACAACTTCTTTTGGAGTTGTATTGCTTTGATCTCTGAAATATCGACGCTGACAAAAGTTTTTTTTACTTTTGGGGGGGACTTTTTTTTTTTTAAGAAATAAGCAAAAGGTGCCTGCAAGGAAGTCTGATGATAAAAGTATGTGATACAATGGATAATTCTATATTTGATCAAAAAGTGTGATTATAGAGAAACCTGACGAATTTCCTTCAAATGACTAACAAACTAGCTTTGAGTAAGTCCAAATATTAGTATTAAGCCTCTTTTGGAAAAGGGCAGCATGTGTGTGAATAAGGATACATTTCTATAAAACCATCTTTCTGCATTTTTATTTTGACATAACGGTTTCACAGTGCAATCGTACTTCTAGCTACGGGATATAAATCTCGCCATGCTCCCAGGAGATGAAGCTATAGGAAAGCATATAGCTGTGCTACTCACTGAGCTCTCCTCAGACCAGGAGTAGGGAGGGACACCTGTCCCAACGGGGGCTGGGCATGTCACTGAACTCTTCTGAGCGTTAGTCTCCTCATTTATAAAATGGCTAGGACAACATTGTCCATCTTTCCTACTTACGTAGAAAGCAGTATAGAGCAAACTAAACAATTTGCCAGGTTAGACAGCATCCAATGTCTGCCATTAAGTCTCTTAAAAAATGCTATATTTCTTTAATCACCAGTAAAGCTTTATTTTACTTAAAGATTTAGTTTATTCTTCCTGTGAACTTTTCCTAACCACTATAATAAAAATGACTTTATGAAGACATTACCATAACCTATGGTCCAATGGTTTTCTTTTTTTTTAAAGATTTTATTTATTTGAGAGAGAGACAGAGAGAGCATGAGTGGGGGGAGGGGCAGAGGGAGAAGCAGACTCCCAGCTGAGTGCAGAGCCTAACGCGGGGCTCCATAACAGAACCCAACAGAGATCATGACCTGAGCCGAAGTCACACACTTAACCGACTGAGACACCCGAGTGCCCTGGTCCTTTTTTTTTTTTTTAATACATGAAGGAAACAATCTAGGCTTCTAGTTTCATTCCTAGGTATTTACTCCAGAGAAATGAGCACGGGATGTCTGCAGAAAACACAAGTACACTTATACTGTCTACTTAGTGTAGCAGCTTTGCTCGGGATAGCTCAAAAACCAGAAACAAATCAAATGTCCATTAATAGGGGAAAGAACAAACACCCAGTGGTACCGATGGAGCTACATGATGGAGTGCCAGAGAGTAAAAGGCACGGGCCACGGACATAGGCTGCAACACAGATCACTCCCACGGAGAATATGCTGGACAAAGGAAGCCAAGCAATAAAAAGTACGCACGGTCTGAACTTACATGAAGTTCAAGGACAGGCAAAATTAATCTGTCGAGAGAGAAATCAGAACAGCGGCTGCCTTCGAGGGGGAGGGGTGCCCAAGAAGCTGCACAAGGGAAACTACAAGGCTGGTGGAAACGTTCGGATCTTCACTGTGGTGGTGGATGCCAGCATGTACATATTTGCCAAAACTTAATGAACCACACACTTAATGTCTGTGCATGTTAATACTTATGAATCAAACCTGTATGAAACAAAGGGATACTACTGGGAAAAAATGTATGCTTTCAGCAACCCCCGGGGCCAGAGAATGGGCGACGCCTGAGTCTGTGTGCCTCCCCGCACGCTGCTAACAATGCAAACATGTGCACACATTCCTGTGCTGCCCATGCCTATCGCCTAAGCAACAGACTGTCCTTCAGCACTACGCCATCTCTCCAAGAACGACAGACCTGTACTCTCTGAATCAGATAACATCAATGAGAAACTGAAGAAACCAGGTGCACTGCTTTGTTTTTACCTTGACTCATCCGCTGCAGGTTGGGGAAGGAACAGTTGGGGAGGGCTTTCCACAGGTACAATACTTCGATGGAGGCCAGCACACACAGCGCTTTGGTTGGAGCTTGTTTCCGAAACCTCTCTGCCTGCAAATGGTTAGAATGAAATGATCAGGCTAAGTGTGTGCCAACAAATTCAAATAAAAACATATACTTTGGAGATAGCCAAAAGTGCACGGTTCGTGTTTGACATGAACAACTTCCTCCAACAAAGCTAAAAATGAGAACTTCTCTCTCAAAAATTATTTGGCTTTCTAACTTTTAATGGATTGACAGATCTGCCTTTCATTCTTCAACTCAATCCACTATCAGGATCCAGGGTGCATTCAGAAAACATGGGGCTCACACTAGATTCATTTCAGTTTAAATCAAGGGAATTTATAAAAGCTGAGTGACAACAATGAACGGGTTTACATGGAAAATGTAATACTAGATGGCTTTTAGTTATGGTCTTACGGACTTTTTAATTTTCTCCTTAGTCCCAGTAGTCTCAGGGGCATTCCACATTACAATCTAGTTTATGTTCAAACTAAGTCATTAAACATTCATTAAAAACAAACTAAAATGAAATCATGGAAAATTCAGGATATGACAAGTTGTCATGTAACCTACAGTAATTCAGCTAACTTTGATTCTTAAAAGTGTAGACAGAATAAATTAGGGACTTTATTCCTACAGTCCTGGGCCCTTTCTGCTGGTAAATTTGAAGCATACTTCTGTTGTTTATTAGGTCAAAATGTGATATGCTCACTAGATTGACAACCAATAGTCTAGATCTCTTGCCTAGATTCTGCCCATTTCTATTCTTCTGAAATTACCTATTTAGACGGATGCTTTCCCTCTCCAGATAGGCCCACCAGCTCTGCATGGTCTGTAATGCGTCTACCCACTCAAATAACAACTGCTTTAATTATGTGCAGCAAAACAAGCACTTTCCACTCGGAGAAGTGGGACCATGGGAGTATGTTTTCTCCCCCATGGTGAAGCCCATTCTCCATGGCCGGCCAGTCGCTGGCTATGATTAGGATTTCCTCAAACCCGCCTCAGGTGGCATCGGTTACAAATGCCCATCATAAATACCACACCGGATCCAGAGGCTCCAACATACCTTTTTCACTGAGAACTGTTCAATCTGATTGTTTTTTCTTTTGAAGAGTTTCTGAACTTCTTTGAAGACTATCTGTGCCCCCTCCACGTCACCGGTGGCTCCCTGACAAACTGTAAGAAACCATTGTTGCACTCCTTAAGTATCGGGGGGAAATGCCACGGAAAGATACCGACATTGATGGTACTAGGAAAATGTTACCGAGGAAAAAATGGGAGCACATATTTTTAAAGACTATTACACAAAGGCCTACACCACCCTGTTGACTGTCACGCCACTGATTCAACAACTATTTCCCAGCTAACTGGGTTCCCAGAGCTTTGAGGGGACATACAGGAACACCACGGTCCTGGTCCTCTTGTTGGGCACTACTCTCGGATGTGACACAATTCCCAGCTATTGTCACAGTGTACAGTCTAGCTGGAGCCCAAATGCTCAGAAAGTAGAATAAAAGGGAATCTAAAAAAGAACAGTAAGAAGCAAAGAGGATCATGAAGCTTCCTGATGTAAGAAGGCTGCCCCCTGTGCCTAGAAAGAAAATAATGAAATTAATCATACACGTGTTCATTGGCCACCTACCACCTACAAGCCACCAACACAAGAACTTAAAAGAAACATGTGCTTAACACCTAAAGAGATGTAAATTTCAGGTGGAGAAATAAGACCCACACATAGTCCCAGAGTTACAATGTATATGGTGCTAAGAGCCTCAAGGGTAGGAAAACCAAAGTACTTTGGGAAAAGTTCAGGAAGAGAAGGGATCATTTCTCTTTGGAGTGATCAGGAAAACTTTGAGGAGCTAGGAGTCAGGCTGAGTCCTGAAGGAGGGTAAGACCTTGACAGTCTGCACACAATCTTCATCCCATCCCAATCCCCAAAGACTTAATCATATTTCCTTCGCTTCATCTTTGAAGGTGAAACTTTAACAACTTCTCAATGCCAATGGCGCTGAATCCATTTATATCAATTTTCTCTTAGATGTTGTCTTTGGCACATGCTGTTTCTCAATCCCCAGCTAGCGGACCCAGTTCCTTCTCCTTTATTTGAGTGCTCCTAAAATTAGGTGGTCCTCTACTCACTCCTAAAATTAGGTAGTCCTCTACTCACAGTTTGGGGCTTAGCCAAGCAGAGCACGGGGCCATTGCATGTCAGAGGATGGACAGCTGTTGGCCAAGCCAAAGCAGCAAAAGCACCAAGACTCACAGAAGGCTGAGGAGGTCAAGGTGACAGGAGAGGCAGAAGATTTTCTACTGGGAGTAGAAGGGATTAGGCTGAATGTTTAAGAGAAACACAACCACATTCCCACTTAGGGGGTCAGCCCTGGTCCAGAGGTGGGGGTTCTGAATCCAGTCAAAAAGACCTCATCTCTCACAGTATTTAATTTTTTTATTAACATATAATGTATTATGTGTTTCAGGGATAGAGGCCTGTGATCTATCAGTCTTACACAGTGTACAGCACTCACCATAGCACATACCCTCTACAATGTCCATCACCCAGCCACCCCATCCCTCCTACCCTTCTCCCCTCCAGCAACCCTCAGTTTGTTTCCTGAGATTAAGAGTCTCTTATGGTTTGTCTCCCTCTCCAGTTTCATCTTGTTTCATTTTTCCCTCCCTTCCCCTAGGATCCTGTCTTGTATCTCAAATTCCTCATATCAGTGAGATCATATGATAATTGTCTTTCCCTGATTGACTTATTTCGCTCAGCATAATACCCTCTAGTTCCATCCATGCTGTTGTAAATGGCAAGAATTCATTTTTGATGGCCGCATAATATTCCAATGTGTATATATACCACATCTTCTTTATCCATTCATCTGTTGGTGGACATCTAGGCTCTTTCCATAGTTTGGCTATTGTGGACACTGCTGCTATGAACATTCGGGTGCGCATGCCCCTTCAGATCACTACATTCGTATCTTTGGGGTAAATATGCAGCAGTGCAATTGCTGGGTCATAGGGTAGCTCTATTTTCAATTTTTTGAGGAACCTCCATACTGTTTTCCAGAGTGGCTGCACCAGCTTGCATTCCCACCAACAGTGTAGGGGGGTTTCCCCTTTCTCCGCATCCTCACCAACATCTGTCATTTCCTGACTGGTTAATTTTAGCCATTCTGACAGGTGTAAGGTGGTATCTCATTGAGGTTTTGATTTGTATTTCCCTGATGCCCAGTGATGTTAAGCACTTTTTCATCTCTCTGTTGGCCATTTGGATGTCTTTGCAGAAATGTCTGTTCATGTCTTCTGCCCATTTCTTGATCGGATTATTTGTTCTTTGGGTGTTGAGTGTGACAAGTTCTTTATAGATTTTGGATACTAGCCCTTTCTCTGATATGTCATTTGCAAATATCTTCTCCCATTTTGTCAGCTGTCTTTAGGTTTTGTTGACTGTTTCCTTTGCTGTGCAAAAGCTTTTTATCTTGATGAAGTCCCAATAGTTCATTTTTGCCCTTGTTTCCCTTGCCTTTGGTGATGTTTCTAGGAAGAAGTTGCTGTGGCTGAAATCGAAGAGGTTGCTGCCTGTGTTCTCCTCAAGGATTTTGATGGATTCCTGCCTCACATTGAGGTCTTTCATCCATTTTGAGTCTATTTTTGTGTGTGGTGTAAGGAAATGGCCCAGTTTCATTCTTCTGCATGTGGCTGTCCAATTTTCCCAACACCATTTGTTAAAGAGACTGTCTTTTTTCCATTGGACATTCTTTCCTGATTTGTTGAAGATTAGTTGACAGTAGAGTTGAGGGTCCATTTCTGGGCCCTCTATTCTGTCCCGTTGATCTATGTGTTTGTTTTTGTGCCAGTACCATACTATCTTGATGATTACAGCTTTGTAACAGAGCTTGAAGTCCAGAATTGTGATGTCACCAGCTTTAGTTTTCTTTTTCAACATTCCTCTGGCCATTCGGAGTCTTTTCTGGTTCCATATAAATTTTAGGATTATTTGTTTCATTTCTTTGAAAAAAATTGCTGGTATTTTGATAGGGATTGCATTAAATGTGTAGATTGCTCTAGGTAGCATGGACATTTTCACAATATTTGTCCTTCTAATACATGAGCATGGAACGTTTTTCCATTTCTTTGTGTCTTCCTCAATTTCTTTCATGAGCATTTTATAGTTTTATAAGTACAGATTCTTTGCTTTGTTTAGATTTATTCCTAGGTATCTTAAGGTTTTGGGTGCAATTGTAAATGGGATCAACTCCTTAATTTCTCTTTCTTCTATCTTGCTGTTGGTGTATAGAAATGCAACTGATTTCTGTGCATTGATTTTATATCCTGACACTACTGAATTCCTGTATGAGTTCTAGCAATTTTGGGGTGGAGTACTTTGGGTTTTCCACATAAAGTATCATATCATCTGCAAAGGGTGAGAGTTTGACTTCTCCTTTGCCGATTCAGATGCTGTTTATTTCTTTTTGTTGTCTGAGGGCTGAGGCTAGGACTTCTAGTACTATGTTGAGTAACAGTGGTGATAACGGACATCCCTGCCATGTTCCTGACCTTAGGGGAAAAGCTCTCAGTTTTTCCCCATTGAGAATGATATTCGCTGTGGGTTTTTCACAGATGGCTTTGATGATATTGAGGTATGTCCTCCTTATTCCTACACTGTGAAGAGTTTTGATCAAGAAAGGATGCTATACTTTGTCAAATGCTTTTTCTGTATCTACTGAGAGTATCATATGGTTCTTGTTCTTTCTTTTATTAATGTATTGTATCACATTGATTGATTTGTGGATATTGAACCAACCTTGCAGCCCAGGAATAAATCCCACTTGGTTGTGATGAATAATCCTTTTAATGTACTATTGGATGCTATTGGCTAGAATTTTTGTAAGAATTTTTGCATCCATGTTCATCAGGGATATTGGTCTGTAAGTCTTCTTTTTGATGGGGTCTTTGTCTGGTTTTGAGATCAAGGTAATGCTGGCCTCATAAAATGAGTTTGGAAGTTTTCCTTCCATTTCTATTTTTTGGAATAGTTTCAGGAGAACAGGTATTAATTCTTCTTTAAATGTTTGCTAGAATCCCCCTAGGAAGCCATCTGGACCTGGGCTCTTGTCGGGAGATTTCTGATGACTGCTTCAATTTCCTTACTGGTTATGGGTCTATTCAGGTTTTCTATTTCTACCTCGTTCAGTTTTGGTAGTTTATACAGCTCTAGGAATGCATCCATTTCTTCCAGATTGTCTAATTTGCTGGCATATAGTTGCTCATAATATATTCTTATAATTGTATTTCTTTGGTGTTGATCGTGATCTCTCCTCTTTCATTCATGATTTTAATAATTTGGATCCTTTCTCTTTTCTTTGTGATAAGTCTGGCCAGGGGTTTATCAATCTTATTAATTCCTTCAAAGAACCAGCTCCTAGTTTCGTTGATCTGTTCTACTGTTCTTTTGGTTT
>CM052889.1:41978495-42017621 GCA_028534135.1 Potos flavus
ACCCATTCATTCTTTAGTAGGATGCTCTTTAGCCTCCATGTATTTGAGTTCTTTCCAACTTTCCTCTTGTGGTTGAGTTCTAGTTTCAAAGCATTGTGGTCTGAAAATATGGAGGAAATAATCCCAATCTTTTGGTACCAGTTGAGATCTGATTTGTGACCCAGGATGTGATCTATTCTGAGAATGTTCCATGTGCACTAGAGAAGAATGTGTATACTGTTGCTTTGGGATGGAATGTTCTGAATATATCTGTGAAGTCCATCTCGTCCAGTGTGTCATTTAAAGCCTTTATTTCCTCATTGATCTTTTGCTTAGATGATCTGTCCATTTCAGTGAAGGGAGTGTTAAAGTCCCCTACAATTACTGTATTATAGTTGATGTGTTTCTTTGATTTTGTTATTAATTGGCTTATATAATTGGCTGCTCCCATGTTAGGGGCATTATATTTAAAATTGTTAGATCTTCTTGTTGGATAGACCCTTTAAGCATGATACAGTGTCCTTCTTCATCTCTTATTATAGTCTTTGGCTTCAAATCTAATTTGTCTGATAGAAGGATTGCCTCCCCAACTTTCTTTTGATGTCCATTAGCATGGTAAATGGTTTTTCACCCCCTCACTTTAAATCTGGTGTCTTAGGGTCTAAAATGAGTCTCTTGAAGACAGCATTTGATGGGTCTTGTTTTTTTATCCAATCTGATACACCGTGTCTTTTGATTGGGACATTTACCAATTTATGTTCAGGGTAACTGTTGAAAGATATGAATTTAGTGCCATTGTATTGCCTGTAAGGTGACTTACTGTATATTGTCTCTGTTCCTTTCTGGTCTTTACTTTTAGGCTCTGTCTTTGCTTAGAGGACCCCTTTCAATATTTCCTGTAGGGCTGGTTTGGTGTTTGTAAATTCTTTTAGTTTTTGTCCTGGAAGCTTTTTATCTCTCCTTCTATTTTCAATGACAGCCTAGCTGGATATAGTATTCTTGGCTGCACATTTTTCTCGTTTAGTGCTCTGAGTATATCATGCCAGTCCTTTCTAGCCTGCCAGGTCTCTGTGGATAGGTCTGCTGCCAATCTAATGTTTCTACTGTTGTAGGTTACAGACCTCTTGTCCTGAACTGCTTTTAGGATTTTCTCTTTGTCCCTGAGACTTCTAAGTTCTACTATTAGACGATGGGGTGTTAACCTATTTTTATTGATTTTGAGGGAGGGGATTCTCTGTGCCTCCTGGATTTTGATGCTTGTTTCCTTCCCCAGATTAGGTAAGTTCTCCGCTATAATTTGCTCCAATATACCTTCTACCCTCTCTCTCTCTTCCTTCTTCTTCTGGGATCCCAATTATTCCAATATTGTTTTGTCTTATAATACCACTTATCTCTCGAATTCTCCCCTCGTGATCCAGTAGTTGTTTATCTTTTTTTTCAGCTTTATTCTCCATCATTTGGTCTTCTATATCACTAATTCTCTTCTGCCTCATTTATCCTAGCAGTTAGAGCCTCCATTTTTTACTGTACCTCATTAACAGCCTTTTTGATTTCCATTTGGTTAGAGAACCCAGAAAGGGATTCTCTGGTATCTTCTATGCTTTTTTCAAGCCCAGCTAGTATCTTTGCAATCGTCATTCTGAACTCTAGTTCCGACATCTTACTAATGTCCATATTGATTAGGTCCCTGGCAGTAGGTACTGACTCCTTCTGTTTTTGAGGTGCGTTTTTCCATTTTGTCATTTTGTCCAAAGAATCGATGAATGAGAGAACAAAATGCTAAAAAGGTAACAACAACCCCAGAAAAATATACACTAAACAAATCAGAAGAGATCTTCCAGAAAGTTGTCATTTTTCTGTTCATAGAATTGTTGCTATTCTTTTCTTCGATCTCCTGATGAGTCTGTAGGTGTTCAGAATGGTTTGATAACTAGCTGAATTTCTGGGACCAGACGAAATTTAGGTCTCTTACTCCTCTGCCATCTTGCTCCTCTCCCACAGCGTTTCAAAACCAGAAGGAAATGCAATGATTGTTCTGTAGACCAAATCTATCCGGCTGTAGATCAGAGGATGTAAAGTTTCAAGATAGTTAAGAGATTTGCCTAAGGTCACACAGTAAGCCACTGAAAAAGAGTAATGTCTGTTTCAGCCAAGCCTGAGGTCCTCCTCAGATCATTCATAACATTCTTACAGTGTCACAGAATTTAAACAAGAGACAGACGGCAGTCATGGCTGCATAACAAGGTGCCACTGTAGTACCACTGAACTGAATGCTTCAAATGGGTAAAATGGTAGATTTTATGTTATGTGTGTTTTACAACTGAACTGTACCAGAAATGAAGCCCCTGGTGGCAGCGTTTCTGGTCCAAGTGCCCCTCCTCTCTAGCTCAGCCTGTCGACATGCACCTGTCCTTGAGGGCCAACTCCAGTGGCAGCTCACAGGACAGAAGTGATCCGTCCCTGTCCCGGGAACTCCTGACACAACTTACCATCTGCACAAAACACCCTTCATGAAGGCAGAGACGAGGCTTTCATGCTTTACCAGCTCCTACAACCTGTTATAATCCTGGGATTTCCAGTATTTGGAGAGTAAATGCTCCCGTACACAGCCACACTACACATTTCTTTGTGTTGTATGCTCGACGAAGATTAAAAAAGAAACCGCTCCCCACAACTGACTGTGAGTCCATAGCACATTAACAACTGATGGCTGGGGTGTGGTGAAGACCTCCGCTTTTCCATTCGCCTACTCCTCAACGTGCTGGGCACACGGAGGCCACGCTGTAGATAGCTGCCACTGTCCTCTGAGAGGCCTGTGAGTCTCATACAACAACTCTTAAGGTGTGAGACACCGTATCCTAACCAGTATACTGAAAATAATCCCACTCGAACATCAGCGACAGAGCCATACAAAAAGGCACGCCCGACGGGGACTGCAGGAAAGAGTGTGGGTGGGTGTAAAGGGATGTCATACTCGGCCCTAACGAGCTGCACTTTCTCAACATCCACGACATGCATACCGGCCACTGTTAAATCTCTTATTTTAAATAGACCAGTTAAGGGACTGGAATGACAGGAGAGGTTTCATTAAATTCAAATAGAGAAATAAGGCGATACTTAAAATTTAAAATTGTATGTGGATTAGCCTTGAACTGTAAGTAAAAGAATCACTTATATGGCTGGATAAGGAGAAGTCAGCATTAGAGGCAGAAAACGCACAACCACTGGGATTCTTGGGGTCCCACCTCTGTGACCTTACATCACAAAGGCGCTTTACGTCCCGCACAGCACAGATAACGCTGTGTCCACTAGGTGGCAGCACATCTTTAGCTCCTGATGGGAGGACAAAAAAGGCCGCGCCGGCTCATTCAGCTCAGCAAAGACAGGTGTTCCTGCTTAACAATGGGCAGTGTTCAAATACCTCTTGCTCTGCAAAATCACACTGTAAACAAGCTCAATAGGTAAAACAGCTTTGGAGCAGACTACTCAAAATCTACGCAACTTTGTAACCAGAGCACTAACACTCCAAACAGAAATTACTAGCACAATTTAAAAGACATGTTCAATTCTTTCAAAACTGTTTAAATTCTTAAAGACTAAAAACCCTATTGTAGAAAGCAAGGGATAAGAGTAAGGGTAGGCTGAGGCTGCTGAGGGCAGAATGCACAGAAACCATCATCATAATAATAAGCATTTTCAGGACAGAGCCGGTGACCAATGCAGCCCAGAAGGGGAGCTGGTGTGCAGGCCTGCAGGGTTCCGCTGAGTCAGTGAACACCTTAGCACGAGGTAGCACAAAACATGAGCATTCTGGGGAAAAGTGAGGAAGGAGAACCCACGTACTCCCGCCGGCCAAAGCCTGTGGGAGACAGAACTCACAGACGTGGGCAACTCACCCGCAGTTAAGTAGGCATAATAGCACTGGGACCACCTGGACTCGTTTTTCAGCCTCTCGAAGGAATCAAATGCATCCTTGAAGTTCAGCTCGATCATGCTGCACCAACCTAGGCAAGAAACATTTTTAGTAGGGGACCCTCAAGTCGTCATTTATACCCCATCTTTACGCCAGGAATCTGATACTGCTGATTATCTTTGAGTGTTGCATGTACATGACCTGAAAACCTAAAGATGATCTTTTGTCCCTTAAATATTTTCAGTGTGACGTTTTGAGTAAGACAAGGCACTTGTGATTTCACAGCCCATGAAGCTGTATAGAAGTGGTGGAGTGGTGGGCGCCTGAGGGGCTCAGCTGGTTGAGCGTCCGACTCTTGGTTTCGGCTCAGGCGGTGATTTCAAGGTTGGGAGATGGAGCCCCGCCTTGGCGTCTTCTTAAGAATCTCTCCCCCTCTCCCTCTGCCCCCCCACAAATCTTTTTTTTTTTTTTTTTTTTTTAATATTTTACCTATTTATTTGAGGGAGAGGGAGAGAGATTATGAGAGAGCACAAGCGGGGAGGAGAGGGAGAAACAGGGTCTCTGCTGAGCAGGGAGCCCCGTGTGGGGCTCGATCCCAGGACCCCGGGATCGTGACCTGAGCCAAAGGCAGCTACTTAACCGACTGAGCCGCCCAGGCGCCGCCCCCCCACCTTTTTTTTTTTTTTAAAGCAGTATAGAGGGATATAAAGATTTCTATGAAAATACTCTGATTTGTATCCTACACTTCAGTTTGGGTTGTGAGATGAATCTAAGCCCAGTGGTACTTCTCCAAGAGCAGCCCCAGACACAGAGAAAGCAGCAATATAGTGACCACCTCAGAAAGTCTTCAAGCACTCACATGGCTCCTTAATGATTACTATGAATTCTCAAACCCTTGTGGGAAGTGGAGACAAGCCAGTCAGAAATTAAGTACTTGCCCACCTTCCCTCTACAGGTTGGCAGCGGGGCTGAAAAAACCCTATCTTTCCTGGATCAAAACACCACGAGACAGGCATTCTGGTAAGGAGTGGCAGCCGTGAAAATGCAAGGAATTCTATCCTCATTTTTAGAAATATACCTCCTATTCCCTGAGCCAGGCACCTGGTATAATTCTAATTCTACTAGGGGCTTCCTTAGCTGGCGGATGGCAACCTCATTTCACCAAGGAGAAAATCTAACGCATGGAGAGGTTGGTGACTTGGTCGAGGCCACAGAGCTAGTGAGAGGAAAGGGCCAAGGAGTGAAGGCCATTGCTCTCCCCTGTCCACAGTATCCCCTCGATACTAAATTCTGGTATCTTGTGTCATCTTGGATCTGCCTTTGAAGTACGAGGATGACAGGAACCCACACTTCTAGAAAATCCAGTGTCAGATTCTATGGGATAGGATATGAAGTTGACATAGTTTCCAGTAAAAATTGGGGCTAATCGTGTCTACCCTAGATGATGGGAGTTAAATGCAAAGTAGGGGTGGAGGGGGCACTGAATATGAATAAGAAGCCTGAGTTACAATTGTGCTACTTTTTCTTGGGTTAACCTTCCTAAGCCTTGGGGGTTACGCTTCAGTGATCTCCAAGCCGCCTTCAGGTCTAACCCTCCATTCTGCCACAGACCTTGCAATGGTGCACCAAGAAAGGCCATCATAATCACTTTGCAATACATGTACGTATCAAATCATTATGTTATACAACTTAGACTAATACATTATATGTCAATTATATCTCAATAAAAGTGAGGGAAAAAAAGGCAGCATCTTAAGACCAAAAATGGCCACCAAATCTAGTTGTTAATTCAAGGTCTTTGAAATACATTCCATCCTACCTTATGGCTACTAGCCGGAGCTCCAGCCAGGCTGATGTCATAAAAATATATTTTGCATTGGATTATACTTCAGCTCTTTTCCCTAAACCATAAGCGGGGCTTAAAACACGGTATTAGTTTAATGGGAAGTTCCCAATCTTTTAGTTTGTAATTTCTTTAACAAGATTTAAAACTATCCAAGACGACAACTAAGTCCACAGCAGATAAGCAGGTGGCAAATGCCCCCTGAGCACTCCCCATTCCTTCTTCCCCTCTCTGCAGAGGACCTTGGAGTTCCGATTTTCCCTGTTGATTCCATCACAGACCTCATCACTTCTCCGCTCCCTGGCTCCTTCATTCCCTTTCTAGGTGCCATATGATGTGACCTTGTCATACTGGGCCGAAACCCTAACAACATGAACCCCTTATCACATTGTGTCATTGTTGTTTCAAATTGTTATGCCGATTCTCCTCAGCATCGCAGAGCAACTACTACAGAAAGGATTATGGAATTGCTAATATTGCGGGACAGGAGAATTCTAGTGCAGCCAGCAAAAACCCCATAGTAACAACTTTGGCACAGGAGGGAGAAAGCTGGAAGCAAATAAATATTTCCATGTCTGCTTAGGAATTTGTCTGCAGGAGGGGAGAAGCAGAAGGAAGGTGCTCACACATGTGGGGAGGGTTCATGCCCATCTAAACCTCACGACCACTGAGGGCAGGCATCGCGACACTCATGGCAATCACGAGGCCTCCACAACTCTTCCCAGCTCTCTGAGCGAGTCAGGGGAAGGGCTGGGATTGGGGCCCACATGCCCAACTCTCTCCCAGGTCCTATTTTTCATTCCCAGGTAAAAAAATTCCCTCAAGTGCGTGGGAAGGAAACATAGCTTAGATTCTAATGTGCAGTCAGATAAAGTAGTTACAGAAGAGTTTTAGTCCATTCCTTTAGCATGACCTATTACGCTAAAATCAGAATGCTATAAAGAGTAAATTCTAAAGCAGCAAGGACAATCACTGAGATAAGTATCATCGATTGTGCTACGATAACGAAGTCCGATTCTCACAAAAGGCAGCATTTTACAAAGACCCAAACTGAAGAGCACGAAGAAGGCAGACGTGCACAAGAAGGCATTAAGACCCGCGACCAGCAGCTGCCCATCCAGCCGGACACGAGTGGAATGCATTCATGCCATGGCATGACAAGCTGGACGGATGGTTCATATTTACCAATTTCATACAGACAGACGTGTTGGATTTCCCTCTGATCTATCGCAAGCTCCAAAGCGGTATGGAAAGAAGTCAAGGCACTGTTGATTTGACACTGAAGAGAAAATGAAAACAGAGTTACCGGCTAAAATTTGTCATTGACATTACAATGATCTTCATCCCAAAGCATCTTCTTCCTTAACAGTTATTTTAAACAGATTAAACAGCACAGAAGAGAATGACCTCAAGATTTCTGGAACATTCCATTTTGCTTCAGCTGTGAGATGAACCTCGGCACAGAGCGCTTCTTTTGTTCTGGCAGGAAATTCCCCTCCTGTGTATACAACAGGCATACCTTGGACATAACGACAGGTTCAATTCCACACGGCAACAACAAGCGAATATTGCAATAAAGAGAGCCAGAGGAATGTTCTGGTTTCCAAGTGCACACACAAGTTATGCTTACACTATCTGCAGTCCATTAAGCGTGCAATAGCACTGTGTCTTAAAAACAATGTACATACCTTAATTTAAAAAAATACTTTATTGCTTAAAAAATGCTAACCACCTTCTGAGCTTTCAGCAAGTTGTAATCACTGATCACCATTCACAAATGTAAAGATAACAAAAATTCGAAATACTGTGAGAATAACCAACTGTGACACAGAGGCATGAAGAGCAAATACTGTTGGAAAAATGGGTTGCCACAAATCTCCAATTTGTAAAAAACCCAGTACCTGCAAAGTGCAATAAAGTGAAGTATAATGAGACAGGGCGTGTGTGGACCCACCCTAGGCCGGAGAGACCCCCATCGGTCCTAAGTGACCGCGTGAAGCCCCCTTTCGGCCTCCCCTCAGCACGCTCTCCCCGCTGGGACCCACTGACCCTGTCACACAGTCCCTAGTACGGTTCCGTGTCCGAAATGCTTTGTCTGACTGCTGCTGGTCCTCTAGTCTCCTCTACTAACCCTCGCTTCTGACTTTGCATTCATTTAACCCAACGGACTCTCCAATGACTGTTCTCACTGCTGAGTAAATACGTTTCGTGTTTCTTTCCACTTAAGACCCCTTTCAAAGCCTGCCAACCTCATGCCAGAACACCTGATATGAGCACCTAAAAAGCATCAAATTCAATCCTAAATACAGCATTCACTCCTAAATACAGCAATGACCAGTGTTAATAAATATAAATCCTGAATGCCCTAAAAATTTGATACAGCCTGAGCTCAGGGATACGTGCCCCCGGCCATACCGTGCTCCCACAGGCGCCGCTCGGCTCCCTCTGCTGCACATCCAGCCCTCCCTGGGCTTCCCGATGTCCCCCCTCTGCTGCTCCTTGGCCACCCCCTTTCCAGTGCCCCTTCTGCCGCTCCTCCTCCAGACAGCCATCCGGGGGCAAAGAGGATCCCAGAAGAAAGGCTACTCCATTCCTTGGCTCCTTCAGTGATGCACGGTCACTGTGCGAGGCCTCTTGGACACAACGGACCACACAGATGAGTCAGGGAGGTTCTCAGGACATCCTGTGACTCAGCAACATCAGAAGCCAAACGACTCACCAACCAAGGCCTTGGCTCCATCAATAGCTTCGTTCCCCATAGCAATGTTTCACTTTGCCGGGATGGTTCCGACTGTAGCGTTCACTCCCTTGTCCCCGTCCACAAAGGCTAAGAGAGGACACGCATCCCCACGCCAGCGATTCCTGGTCTCAAGGAGGTTAACATCCAGTTGGAGGGACCCTCTCGGGAGACGTTCACACTGGGCTGTGAGCACACAGCCATCAAGGCCCCAAACAGGTGTTAAAAAAAAATTTAACTTGAAAATCAATCTTGTATGCATTGTGTGTGTGTGTGTGTGTTGGAGAGTAAGCTAGCTGGACACTCATTACGCCTGCTCCTAACTTTTCTCTTTCCGGATCAACCGTTCTTTCCCTGCTTCATACGTGTACTCGGCTTAGCACATCAGCACGAAACCACAGTGCTACAGCTTCTGCTTTGCACGCGTGTCCCCAGTTTGCTAAGCTCCTGACACTCAACCGTCACACATAGGATATTTCTGGAGGAGCCCTCGCCACCAAGCCGTATCCAGCTGCGGGTTCCCTGCTTGACAACGCAATGCCACACCACCCTGCAGAAGACCAAAGACTCGTGAACGTTAATTAATGGGCAACCACTAAGTGCCTGGGACCGTACTAGCTTGAGCCGCCAAGACAAATCACAACAAAGCTTTAAAAGCAAGTTTAGAGAAAAAACCAAACCAAGCAATATTTGAATCAACACTGTTTCTCTCAGCCCTTAAAAAAAAAAAAAAAAGAAAAAAAAGTCTGAGATTGGCATGTATGAGTTCCGTTTTCAGATGGAGAAACCAAAGTTCAAAGAGGTGAAGCGGCATGGTCAAGGTCAACAAACCAGCAATAGGGTAGGACTCACTCGGCTCTGATTACCTGCAGAGTATGGGTTCTTCAGGCACGGCATCTACAGGCATGCTTAAATTAAGGGTTTTGCGATGGGGAGATTATCCTGGATTAACAGGGTGGGCCCTAAATGCAATCCCAAGCGTCCTGACAGGAGGCAGGCAGAAAGAGCTGACACATGCGGAGGGAGGCAACATGATCACGGAGGCACAGGCTGGAGATATAGCCACAAGCCCAGGAATCAGTAGGGCCCACAAGAGGCAAGAAACGAGGACTGTCCTCCGAGCCTCCAGAGGGAGGGCCACCCCCAATGACTTTGATTTCAGCCAGCGAAACGGACTCCAGACTTTTGACCTCCAGAGTCGGAGGAGAATAATGATTGCTGTTTTAAGCCACCAAGTCTGTGATTATTTGTTCCGTGGCCTTAGAAAATGAGTACAGGGTATTACTTTCAAAATTAAACTGTGAAGAAAGTACCACTGCTCCTTCTGTTCGTTACAAGCACTCTGACGGAACTAGAAGTTACAGAGACCGTTACGGAGCTTAATGATGTTATCTCAAGAGTAATAACCGTAACTACAAAATTAATTCTAGTTCTAGCCTGATTACTCATTAAAGCATTATAATGAACAGCCATTAAAATGGTGAAAACAGATTTCCCCTTCTTTTCACCAAAATAATTTTTAAATTTTATTTATTACTGTTTTTTAGAGAGAGAGAAAGAGAAAGCATGCACGCAGAGGGCAAGCAGGAGGCGGGGAGTGAGGGTTGCAGAGGGAGAGGGAGAATCTCCAGCAGAATGTCCACGGAGCACGGAGCCTGATGCAGGGCTCGATCTCACGACCCTGAGATCACGACCTGAGCCAAAAATCAAGAGTCGGACGCTTAACCCACTGAGTCACCAGGTGTCCCTTCACCAAAATAAAATAAAAATGACCTAGTAGGGTTTTTTTAATAATTATAAATGATAATATCCACAACGTAATAGAGAAAGAATGATCATCCTCAATCTGATACTTGGTTCACAGTGTCGTTTTTTGAGGAAATACACATGCTGAACTGAAGGGAATACAGAAATCAGGCTAGCGTTAAACAGCCACGAAGCCACAAATCTGAGGTCAAGCACCGTCTGGGCGTGTGTCCCATGAATTCAGCACAGATGCTCCGTGTCACAAAAACTACCTGAAGTCTCAGTCTCCTCACTGGTAAAACGAGGAAATAAGGCTGGCCGGCATTAGTGCTTCCGGAGAAAGCAGTGGGGAACAAAAGCACAAGTCTTTGCCAGATTTAATGGAGCGTATCTGTTGCCAAATTAAAACCAGCACCATGTACAGTTACTGCCTCGTTTCCACAGAGACACGACGTGTTTTTCCAGTTTTTCAGGACACCTTGCTGGATAGCCATATTCCTACGTGTTTTAGGATCCTTGCAGCAACTGTCCACGGGCTTTGTTCCTCCATTTTATTCTCTGCGTGAATGTCGCTGGTGTGTAGGGAAACTCGGGATTTTTGCAAGTTGATTTTGTCTATGTCACCTTATACTCGTGAACTCTCATGATTTTTCTTAAAGCCTTTTCTCTTGGATTTTCTGGGGAGATATTCAAATCATTGGCAAATAATGATAGAGACTTAGAGAAGGGACCGCTCTCATTGGTGAGAACGGGCTCAGCCCTATCGGCAAGCACAGCTCGCCTCCGTGCTTTATTCCCGTCTTCGGTGAGGACGTTCCAATGCTGCACCATTAAATATATACCATTAAATTTAATATATTAAACACATTAGTTTGCAGGACATTTGCAGTAGATGCCATCGTTACCAAACAAAGAAATTCCCTTTCTATTTCTAATTTGATAAGTTTGTTTGATTTTCGAAATGGATTTCATGAAATGCCATTTGGGGACCTAGTGATAGGACTATGTGGTTTTATCAATTACTTCCTTCATGCAGGTTGTAACAGGAAGACATTTTCTGAGGCTGAGCCATGCTTGCTTTTGAAATAAGCCCTACTAAGGTCATAATGGGGCATTTAAAAATACATTGCTGGATTTGACTTGATAGTATTTATTTAGAGTTTCTATATTCAGAATGACGTTGACCTATAGTTTTTGATCAGTGCTCTCCTCTAGTTCTGGTATCAGGATAAGGTCAGAATTTGAAGACTTGTAGGAAACATTTTGATATTTTCTATGCTCTGGAACTATATAAATAACTAGTTCACTATAAAGCCATACCTTTTTTTTTTTTTTTAAGATTTTATTTATTTATTTGACAGAGAGAGAGATCACAAGTAGGCAGACATGCAGGCAGAGAGAGAGGGGGAAGCAGGCTCCCTGCTGAGCAGAGAGCCCGATGCCAGGCTCCATCCCAGGACCCTGAGATCATGACCTGAGCCGAAGGCAGAGGCTTTAACCCACTGAGCCACCCAGGTGCCCCAAGCCATACCTTTCAAAAGAATAATTCATTCATTTAAAATGTTTAAAATACCAGGACGCCTGGGTGGCTCAGTCGGTTAAGTGTCCGACTCCTGGTTTCAGCTCAGGTGATCTCAGATGGAGGAGACTGAGCCCCACATCGGGCTCTGCGCTCAGCATGGAGTCTGCTTGTCCCTCCTGCATTTCCTGCCCCCACCCCCTGCTCACGCTCTCTCTCAAATAAATCTTTAAAATGTTTAAAATATAATTTAAATTTTTTCTTTTAATGGGACACACAACATCACAAAGAATATTAAACTTTAGTCAATAGTACCAGATTTCAGTGCCAACTTCATAACCAACACAATTTTGGAACTTGGGAAATTCTTTATTTATAAATATCTCAGGAGATGTTGAAATAAATGAATTAGTGCACATAAAATGCTCTTAGGGAAGGTATATTGTCTTTAAAATTAGATGTATGCTACCTGTTAGTAGTGCTGGGAAATAAATCACAAAACTGTCTTCCAACATTTAGAAATATTTGCAATAAGTAGTAATTAAGTTTCTTTCTTTCTTTTTTTTTTTTTTTAGACCACTGGAAGAAATTCTAGATTCTTTCTTGCAGACATAATTAAGAGCTGTTTGAGTTAAGATTCCTCCACAAATATCTAAGTGTGTATTCTTGCCTAACCCAAACACACACAGACCTGAAGACACAGTGGACAAAGAGAAAGGAAACATGTAAGTGACCACAAATCATATTCTCCAATTTTAAAAATGTAAAGTATTTCTACAACAATATATTTTTCAAGCCCTTTAGAAAATAAGTATATGAAGACACAAAAAGTCTGAATAAATTTCAGAGTCGGCACAGTAAGCTTGGAGTTATTAATGTTACATTCTGTTCTATGGGAAGATCCCCACTAGCAATACCAAGTTGGGAGGATACAGGAAATTCAGCTACCAAGCAAAGGATTCCCTTTCTAGAATTTAAAAAAAAAAAAAAAAAAAAAAAAAGGAAATGGAAACAAAGCCAAGTCCTTTTGGGGGCCTGACACAGACTCTAGTGCCAAAAGGACATCAGGTTCCAGACTTCCCTGAATCCCTAAAGCAAGATTCCACTTCCCAAGCAGCTTCCTTTGGTGCCCCCTCCAAATCACATGTAGCATCAAAGGGACAGCTCTAGCTCACAAACAAAAAGGTCTCAACTCAGAGCCAGTCTCCTGGCATTCAAATAATGTTGGTATCACCCAATTCTGCTACATTCCACACCAGAGAGGAGATCACTGTTGTGGTAGCAAATCAAAGAACACGAGAGTCCCTGTGGACTCAGCTGCAAAGAGAGGGTAATGCCCACGCAGAACACTCGAATACTCACTGGAGAATTTCCAGCTCTGTGAGATACAGACGTTTGTAAGACATAGGCACATTCTTTCGAGGCTTTTAAGTAACCAAATAAGCAGAGTTTTAGATACAGGCAAAATTCCTGAGATGAGTCAAGAATACAGTACATGCTCTGCAAGAAGACAAAGCCTACATGCGTGTGTTAGAGCACTGATGGGCCACGAAGTCTCTAATACTCATGAGGCACCCGGGTACTAAACACGCAGGAGACTATACAAAAAGCACAAAATTTTCAGAACACTAAATATACACAAAAAGTTAATACACAGGTGGCCTTAATTTGACCATCCACTGGTGACACCCATTCTGGCACCATGTGTCCTCTACCCGAGAAACGCTAATAAAACCCTGAGGGGCCACTGTTTTAGCTTTGGTCAGTGATGTGCAGAGCGAAGCAAGACATTACACACTGTGTATCCCAGGACTCGGGTAGCACGGCCCTTCCACCTGCCCCTGCACATTATTCTAAGAGTGTTAACCCTTGCTATCCTTTTCCCCTTGCTTCTTGCTGTGTTTCACACTGATTTAGTAAACTGTGTGATTCAAGCCTCTTTTAAGTTGGCACGTGAATCTGCCGGTTTTGAGACCTCTGGGGGAGCTTGCTGGGCCCCGTGCTTGGAGGCTACCAGGGATCAGGTGCGTCTATGTGAAAAGAATGGAAAACCCTAAGTGCCCGTGAGGAGATACTGGTTGGCACTAACAGCTGTTTTGGGCTGAATTGTGCCCCCCCCCTAAATTCATATGTTGAGGTCCTAATTCCTAGTATCTCGGAATGTGACTGTATCTACAGGTAAGGTCTCTAAGGAGATAATTACATTAAAATGAGGTCTTTAAGGCAAGTCCTAATCCAATATAACTGGCAGGCTTAGAGGAGAAGGGGACACAGGCATGCGTGTGTATATATACACATACACACACACACACACACACACACACACACACACAGGAAAGACCACATGAAGATAGAGGGAGCAGGTGGCTATCTACAAGCCAAGGAGAGATGGCTCAGGAAAAAAAAAAAAAATCAACCTGCCGACACCTTGATCTTGGACTTCTAACCTCAGGACTGTAAGAAAACTAATTTCTGTACCCGCTCTGTGGTTCCTTGTTAGGGCAGCCCGAGGACACTAACACATCAAGTGTCAGACGTATCCTTTCCTTGGGGAACCATTGTCCTATGCGACGGGAAGGGGAGGGGTCCTGCCTCTCTGGAAAAGTTTTCTGGTCTCAGCAAGGGTAGGAGTACCTGACCTAAGCTAGGCAGATCACAGTACCTCTTCCTCCCTCCCACTCAGAATCCGCTCCTGGAGTTTTCTCCCAGAAGATGAATGTGGGCAGGTTTGGTCTCTGTCTGCGTCGTGTGTGTGTGTGTGTGTGTGTGTGTGTGTGTGTGTGTGTGTGTCTCTCTCTCTCTTTGGTCTCTGCGTCGTGTGTGTGTGTGTGTGTGTGTGTGTGTGTGTGTGTGTGTCTCTCTCTCTCTCTCCCAATGTCTGTGCCTGCGTTTATGGTCTAAGTTATTCCCTCTACAAACTGTGTAGTTTGTATAAATACTAGACCACTCGTGTGTGTGTGTGTGTGTGTGTGTGTGTGTGTGTGTCTCTTCCAATGTCTGTGCCTGCGTTTATGGTCCAAGTTATTCCCTCTACAAACTGTGTAGTTTGTATAAATACTAGACCACTCGTGTGTGTGTGTGTGTGTGTGTGTGTGTGTGTGTGTGTGTCTCTCTCTCTCTCTCTCTTCCAATGTCTGTGCCTGCGTTTATGGTCCGTCTAAGTTATTCCCTCTACAAACTGTGTAGTTTGTATAAATACTAGACCACTCATCCCAAAGCTTTTATCAACATATATATGTACCAACAGTTTCTAAGAGGTCTATTTCCCTAAACCCTTTCCCCACACAGAGATTATTTTCAGTATTTGCCAATTATTTTTCCCCTTGTTTTAATTTGCATCTCACAGATTCTATCATGAAGGTCACACGGTACTCACCATTTGTGTATCTTAACTTACGGCTTGTCTATCTTTAGATGTTTTGGCTATTTTCCTTTTTGTATGTTTATCCTTTTGCTATGTTCCAAGTTTGTAAGAGTTTTTACTATGTTACCGATGCTAAGTATAGCTTTATTCTTCATTTCTTTACATTTTATTTACGAGCTAAATCTAGCTTTATTCTTTATTTTTTCAACTTTGTTTACGATATTTTGTAACATAGAATTTCATTTTTTTGTCATTTCTCCCAATATTTTGATCCACGAATGATCAATTCTATCAGTCTTTTCCTTCCTGTTTTGGTTTCAGGGTTCTGTTTACACAGTCCTTGATGGGGGAGAATAGAAATTTTAATACCGCTACACACCTGGAATCTATGAATGAGGGCAACGTCTCAAAATGCCATAAATATGGCTGCTTTCATTCTGAGAAAATCCAGGGGCTATAGAAATAGAACTATTATCCCAGCACAACCACGAGAGGCACAGAGCAAGAGGCCAGAGTATTCACTCAAGGTTCATATGCACACACAGACACACAGACACAGACAGACACACACTCACTCACTCTGAGCCCTGCTGTCTGGGATCTGGGCACTGGTCGAGGCATTTGAGATACGCAGTGACCCAGACAAAGTCCCTGCCTCATGGAGCCTGCATGGGGAAAGACAATGAGCCAACAAGAAAAGCCCCTTGCTCTGTGTGTCCAGTGAATAGGAGTCTCTGGGCAGAAATGAGGGGTGGTGAAGGAGATAGGGAGACCAGCGGCAGGCGTGAGGCCAACACGTCCAATACTACAGTTGAGGAAGGTCTCCCCCAGGAGGGGGCCAAACAAAGTCAAAGGAGGGGAGGAAGTGGCTCTCCCCTCCCTCAGGTCCCACCGCCTCTGTCCCCCTCTTCCTCAGTCATCCCTCCCCACAGTGACCACCGGCTCATCTGGCACTTTTATTGCCTTGAGGGATCGCCTTTCATGCATTCGGCACTGCTACTCACAGTTAGATTATAAATTTCTTTGGGGGCAGGGCCTTTTCCTAGCCCTCTTGGCATCCCCCAGAAGGTTTTTGACATCACAGGCAACAAATCTCCGATGATGCCCAAGAAACGGAATATGGCAGATCTATTTTCAGCACCTCCACATGGACAGCAATCCCCTTGAAAAAGGAGTTACGTCACCAAATCCAGCGCTAATGAATGGTAGAACTGAATAATGCACCAGTGACAACATTTCCTCGGTCTCTCGACAATTACACACAAGATGTCAACAAAATCTGCGACGGGAAGTGCTTTATCCTGGATCTAGAGCCCAGACACAATTCTGTCTGAAGAGGAAAGGCCCTGACCAAGCACCGTGTCCTTAGCGCTATGCCACAGCCACGTGACATTATTTAAGGCTGGCATGGGAGGCACTGTCCTCTTTCAACACGCAAGGACACAGCCTCAGAACGCTCGGCCAGTTCGGAAGCAGAGGAGGCCATTTAGAGTTGAGCCGGATGCTTTTTCAGCTGCGTCATGCTGCCTTTTAAAAGAACAGGGAATTTATATGAAAAGCAGCAGTAAGTGTAAAAGAAATACGTTTAATGATGCTATCAAAGAACTAAAATTAACAATGCAGAAGACAATATAAAGAATTAACTCAGAAAAACAAAGACCGTGGAAATACAGATACCTTAATCTACAAAAAGTCACACTACTCAGAAGGCAGCAGTTCAAGGAATACAGAGAGGATCCACTACACAGAGAGACTGGCACGAGAGAATGAGATGCAATCAGGAAAGCAACTTTGAGAAGTCTTCCTACACTGAATGGCATTCTCTATACAAGATGGCAAATGGGCAAGCTCCTATGTTTTTCCCCCAAAGACGAATTAAAGACAAGCTATAAAAAGCTGAGGCAATCCCAGGTAGTTCGTTCTGAAGATTAAAGAACCATAAAAAATTTTTTATGACTAGAAAACTCATCCTTTTAAAATATACAACTAAGTGGCTTTTAGATGTGAAAGCTGGGGGAAAAAAAAAACAACCCTAAAAATTATGTAGTCCGGTGTTTCTCAAAGTATATTCTACAGAACCCTTCGGGTCTCACAGGCTACTGTATAAAAATGAATTTTCCTGGTCAAAGGAGTTGGGAAAACACGGACGGCATACTTGCATATGCTAGCTCTCCCATGCTGCAAAACTAGAGTCTCTGAGCAGTCCCAGCAGAGCTGGATTTGCCTGACACAGAACCTCTTTTCATGGAGCATGTCCAAACTAGTCCATCCTATCTAGGCTCCCGGGCAGATGCTTCAGAAAAACTCTAATTTCCCAGGTGAAGAAACAGAGTGCTAGAGAAGACTGACTGGCCTGACTGAGATCTTGCAGCGCTTTCAAGTTGTCGCATATACGAGCGAGCATCTGGGAGGAGACCACGTCACTACTGCTGATGGCAGAGCCGAGCCAGCTCTCCAGACTTGGTCTGGCGCTCTTTCTACACAGCCGACCCTGACGCCCCGAAGCAACAGGACAACGGACTCCCAGAGCTGGCAAGCCCTCTGTCACACACCGCGGAGAAACGAAGACCACCACAGCCCAACGAAGCAAGGCGCAAATTCAAGAACTCCGCGTGCCCGCACGGTTAAGAGTCCAAAGCTATACAGAGAAACTGGAAAGCTCAAGACGATGTCATGAGAAAAGATAAGATTTCCTACAAGAGGGTAGGTAAAAGTGAGAAATGCTGTCTCCTACAACCCGACGCAGTCACCCCTCAAGCAGTTTACCATGTGCTCCTCAGCATCAAGAGTGAGGGACACAGGACTGGGACACTGTATGGATATGTGGACCCACGATTAAAATAGGAGATAAACAAGTGAAACATTAAACTCCTCTTTTCAGTCTGGTATTAAAGAAAAATCTATTCAAAAACAGGTAAGCAGGGGTGCCTGGGTGGCTCAGTCATTTAGCATCTGCCTTCGGCTCAGGTCATGATCCCAGGGTCCTGGGATCGAGCCCCACATCGGGCTCCCTTCTCGGCAGGAAGCCTGCTTCTCCCTCTCCCACTCTCCCTGCTTGGGTTCCCTCTCTCGCTATGTCTGTCTCTGTGAAATAAATAAATAAAATCTTAAAAAAAAAACAAAAAACAGGTAAGCAGAAATGAAACCAAGAAAAATCAGCACAACCCGGAAGGCCAGAGGAAAACAATGCACATGCTTCATGTATACAATTAAATATGAACAAGGAACTCCTCTATGAGAAAGGGGATCTGGGTCGAGAAACACAATTAAATGATCTCTTGTTTCCCTAGTCACACCTGTTGCACCCACCTCTGTCCACCAAATGTTCCAGCCCCACTGAGCTTGATCTCCCAGTCCGTGGCCTCTTCTTGGCTCTGGCCTTGAATGCAGGCTACTCCCCCATGCTCTTATCTCTACCTTCAAACTCCCACACAGGCTTCAACAGCCTGGCACACACCCCCACTTCTGTGTTGTCTCTCCCGGCGGTGAGGGCGGCACCGTGGGTGAGCCACACCGGGCCTGACCTTCCGGTGGGCCTGTGTGTATGCTGCTCAGAGCCTGGCCACATTGCCACGTGCCTGCGGCCTGCCCGCCATGCAGCAGGGCTCTCCCGGTGCAGGTGCAGGAGCCCTGCCCCTCCCCCACAGCCCCGCAGCCTTCGCAGCTGCTCCTTCTATCGCCACAGCCAACGAGGGCTAGCACTCACTCAGAGATCCGAGAGCAGCAGCACAGGCCTCCCAGATGACCACCTCCCTGAATCTTTTAAGATTTTATTTATTTGACAGAGAGAGAGAGAGAGAGTGCGCACAAGCAGGGGGAGCAGCAGGCAGGGGCAGAAGCAGGCTCTCTGATGAGCAGGGAGCCCGACACAGGGCTCCATCCCAGGATCCCGGGATCATGACCTGAGCCGAAGGCAGACGCTTCACCGACTGAGCCCCCCAGACGCCCCACCACCTCACTGAATCTTAACAGCAAAACTCTGCCCTAGGTTCCCTTAGACCCGGGCCATTGCCAGGCAGAGGATGAGGGCCACACAGAGTCTCAAACAAACCTACCAGACAGCAGGCCTTACCACACAATTTACATAATAAATGAGCTCAATCATAACAACAGAAGACACTGGGCAATGAACACTTCAGAGCACTAAGCTTCAGGCAGCCGAAAGGAAAGCTGTTTCTTCTAGTCACAATGCTGCTGACACCACCTGTGTGTGTGGGGGGGTCTGCCAACAAACTCCTCAGTTCTCTCCTGACACCAACTGGGTGTCCTACAATTTAATTCAACGCTAACACTAACTCCTTGGAGTACAGTCTCTATCAGGGTCTCTGTGGCAGAGGACCCAGGGAAACACTTTATTACCTGCTATTAGTGCATCATTATAAAGGATACACATTAACGGCCTGAGGAAGAGGTAGGTACACAGGACAAGGTCCAAAAGGGTCCTGAGCACAGACACTTCTGTCTCTTGGGAGTCTGGGATGTGCCGCCCTCCCAGCGGATGGATGAATTAGCCCATCTGGAGGCACTCCGAACCCCATCATTGAGGATTTTATTGAAGGATCCACTAGTTAGGCTTGATTGATTCAATCATCGCTCTGGGTGACTAACTCAATCTCCAGCTCCCCCGCATCCCAGGAGGTTGGTGGTGAGAAGGGTTACTGGAAGTTCCAGCCCTCTAACCACACCACCCAGCCCCTATCCTGCAGCCACCTAGGAGCTACTGGCCAACTCATTAACGCAAACTCAGGGTAAGGCTGAGAAAGCTTGTTAGGAATAACACACTCTTCTATCACCTCTCACTTAAAAAGTTCCAGGGTTTTAGAGCTCTGTGCCAGGAACTAGGGACAAAGACCAAACACAAATCTTATGATAGCACAATATTACAGCCCTCAAGCCTTCTCGAGTAAAATATGCAAGTATAATCCCTACCTACATAAGAACATTAATATTTCACTCTTAAGAGAGGTATAAAGTGTTTTTTTTTTTAAGATTCTTATGTATTTATTATTTGAGAGGGAGAGAACGAGAGGGAGTGAGCACGGGGTGGGGGAGGTCAGAGGGAGGAGCAGACTCTCTGCTGAGGAGGAGCCCCATGCAGGACTCTGATCCTGGGACTCCAGAATCATGACCTGAGCCTAAGGCAGTCACTTAACCAACTGAGCCACCCAGGCGCCCAGAGAGGTATAAAGTTTTTAAAAATGAATTCTAAAACAAGGTAAATTAAGGAAAGCTAGAAGTAAAAAATAAACTGATTAAAAAAAATCACATCCAAAAGCCAGTGTAATCTCAAAGCGCAATCACAAAATAAACACAAATTTATAAGATACCACAAAATAACACAAAAAATACCTCAAATAAAAAGACCACGTTTTTACGTATCTATTAATAGTACTGGCATTTTTTTTTAAACTGGCTCCACACCCAGCATGGAGCCCAACGCAGGGCTTGAACTCACAACCCTGAGATCAAGACCTGAGCTGAGATCAAGAGTTGGACACTTAACTGACTAAGCCCCTGAGGACCCCAGTATTGGCATACTTTTAAAAAGTAGTAAGTGGAAATAAAAAAAATATAATAGAAAACTAAAATGTATGTGATGTTTTATGTTAAAACACTGTTGAAGAAATATATATATATATATATATATATATATATATATGGAAAGTAGATAAAAATACTAAATCTTTTTTTTAAAGAGTTATTTATTTTGTGGGTGAGGGGCAGAGGGAGAGAGACCGAGAGACACCACAAGATTCCCCCACTGAGCGCAGAGCCTGATGCAGGGCTCGGTCTCATGACCCTGAGATCATAACCTGAGCCGAAATCAAGAGTCAGATGCTTAACCAACTGAGCCACCCGAGCACTCCACTAAGTATTTTTAAAGGCAATAGTGATATATGTTATTCAAAACATGATAAAATCGTAATTATCAAAGTGAAAGAACATTCATTTAAAAGCATCTATAAAAGGTGGAATATAAAGACATCTCAAAAATAGACTCCATCTGTACCTTTTTTTGACCACAACACTATGAAACTAGAAATCAACCAAACTAGAAATCAAGAAGAAAAAATCTGGAAAGAGCACAAATACATGGAGGTTAAATAACATGCTCCTAAACAATGAATGGATCAATCAAGAAATCAAATAATAAATCAAGATTTACATGGAAACAAATGAAAATGAAATCACAAGTCTAAAATCTTTGGGATACAGCAAAAATGGTTCTAAGAGAGAAATTTATAAGCAATATGGGCCTACCTCAAGAAGCAAGAAAAATGTCAAACAACTTAACCTGACACCTAAAGGAGCTAGAAAAAGAGCCCAAACCCAGCAGAAGGAAGGAAATAATAAAGATTAGAGCAGAAATAAATGACATAGAAACTTAAAAAAACAGTAGAACAGATGGATGAAACCAAGAGCTGGTTCTTTGAGAAGATCAATGAAATTGCTAAACCTCTAGAAACACTCATAAAAAACAAACAAAACAAACAAAATCACTAATGAAAGAGAAAAACAGCCAACACCACACAAATACAAACAATTCTAACAGAGTATGATGAAATTCTATATGCCAACAAATTGGGCAACTGAAAAGAAATAGATAAATTATTAGAAACATAGAACCTACCAAAACAGAAAAGAAATAGAAAATTTGAACAGACCAATCACCAGCAATGAAATGAACTGGTAATCAAAAAACTCCCAAAACATAAAAGTCCAAGATCAGATGGCTTCACAAGTGAATTCTACCAAACATTTAAGAAGAGGTAATACCTATTCTTCTCAAATGATTCCAAAAAATACAAGAGGAAGAAAAACCTCCAAATTCACTCTATGAGGTCAGTATTACCTTGACACCAAATCTAGAAGACATCACAAAAAAGAGAATTATAGACCAATATCTCTCATGACTACAAATGTCAAGATCCTCAACAAAATATTAGCAAACAGAATCCAACAATACGTTAAAAAAAAAATCATACACCACGAACAAGCGGGATTTATCCCCTAGATGCAAGGGTGGTTCAATATTTGCAAAACAATCAACATGATATATCGCATCAATAAGAGAAAGAATGAAAACCATATGATCACTTCAACAGATGAAAAGAAAGCACTGACAAAGTACAACATCCATTCATGATAAAACCCTCTGCGAAGGAGGTCTAGAGGGAGTATGTCTCAACATAATAAAGGCCTTATATGAAACATCCACAATCAAAATCATACTCAGTGGTGAAAAACTGAGAGCTCTTCCCTTAAGGTCGGGACCAAGACAAAGATGTCCACTCTCCCCACTTTTATTCAACACAGTCTTCGAAGTCCTAGACAGGGCAATCATTAACAAAAAGAAATAAAAGGCATCCAAATTAGCGAGGAAGAAATAAAACTCTCACTATCTGCAGATGACATGATACTATATACAGAAAACCCTAAAGACTCCACCAAAAAACTACTAGAATTGATGAATGAATTTGGTAAAGTTGCAGGGTACAAAAATCAAGGTACAGAAATCTGTTGCATTCCCATACACCAATAATGAAGCAGCAGAGAGTGAAATTAAGAAAACAATCGCATTTACAATTGCATCAAATACAATAAAATACCTAGGAATAAACTTAACCAAAGAGGTGAAAGACCTATACTCTGAGAAGTTTAAGACACTGATGAAAGAAATTCAAGACACAAAGAAATGGAAAGACATTCCATGCTCATGGGTTAGAAGAATAAACCTTGCTAAAATGTCTATACTATCCAAAGCAATCTACATATTTAATGCAATGCCTATCAAAATACCAATAGTATTTTTCACAGAACTAGAACAAATAATCTTAAAATTTATATGGAACCACAAAAGACCTCAAATAGCAAAAGTAATCTTGGAGAAAAAAAAACTGGAGATATCATAATTTCAGATTTCAAGTTATATTATAAAGCAGTAGTAATTAAAACAGTAAGGTACTGGCATAAAAACAAACACACAGAGTGATGGAATAGAACAGAAAACTCAGAAAGAGACCCAGAATTACATGGCCAATTATTCTTAGACAAAGCAGGAAAGAATATTCAATGGGAAAAAGACTGTCTCTTCAACAAATAGTGTTGGGAAAACAGGACAGCCACATAATGAAAGAATGAAACTGGACCCCTGTCTTTCACCATACACAAAAACAAACTCAAAATGGATTAGTGACCTAAATGTGAGACCTGAAACCATAAAAATCCATGAAGGGAACACAGGCAGTAATTTCTCTGACATTACCATAGCAGTATTTTCCTAGACAGGTCTCCTGAGACAAGGGAAATAAAGAAATAAACTACTGAAACATCAAAATAGGGTGCCTGGGTGGGTCAGTAGGTTAAGCATCTGCCCTCATCTCAGGTCATGATCCCAGGGGCCTGGGACTGAGCTTCACATCAGGCCCCCCACTCAGTGGGGAGTCTGTTTCCCTCTGCCCCTCCCCCTGCTCATACTCCTCCCCCCACAAATAAATAATTTTTAAAAACACACCAAAATAAAAAGTTTCTGCATAGTGAAGGAAACAATCAACGAAACTAAAAGACAACCTACAGAAAGGGAGAACATATTTGCAAGTGACGTATCTGATAAAGGATTAGTATCCAAAATATATAAAGAACTTATAAATCTCAACACCCAATAAAACAAATAATCTAATTAAAAATGGGCAGAAGACATGAACAAACATTTTCCCAAAGAAGTCATCTAGATGGCTAACAGACACATGAAAAGATGCTCAACATCATTCATCATCAGGGAAACGCAAATCAAAAGTACAATGAGATTATTACTTCACACCTGTCAGAATAGCTGAAATCAAAACACAAGAAACAAGTGCTGATGAGGATGTGGAGAAAAAGAAACCCTCAAGCACTGCTGGTGGGAATGCAAACTGATGCAGCCACTGTGGAAAACAGTATGGAGGTTCTTCAAAAAAATAAAAATAGAACTACCCGACAACCCAAGAATCACAATAGTAAGTATATATCCCAAAAATACAAAAACACTAATTTAAAGGGATACATGCACCCCTATGTTTATTGTAGCATTCTTTACAATAGCCAAATTATGGAAGCAGCCCGAGTGTCCATCGATAAAGAAGATACATACATATATATACACAACAGAATATTTTTCCGCTATAAAAAAGAATGATATCTTGCCATTTGCAATGACACGGATAGAGGTAGAAAGCATTACACTATGTGAAGTAAGTCATAGAAAGACAAATACCATAGTCCACTTCTATGTGGAATTTAAGAAACAAGACAAATGACCAAAGTAAAAAAGACAAACCAAGAAACAGACTCTTAACTATAGAGAACAATGTGATGGTTACCACGGTGAATGTTGTTGGGGGGATGGGTGAAATAGGGGATGGGGATTAAAGAGTACACTTATGATGAAAAAAATTAGTGGAGAAAGCAAAAAAGAATTTACCAAAAAAAAAAAAAAAAAAAAAAGTAGATTCCATCTGCCTTAAGGGATTTAACTCAGGAACAGGAGGGAAAGCAAAAGTGTTAATATTCTTGAAACACAGTAGGTATCAGAATTAAACCATATCTTTATCTCACAAATGCAAATAGGTATGAGAATATAATAAGAGTTTTTAAAACATCAATGTACAATCTAGAACAAAACAATTGTCTACGTGTCCCAGTTTAGGCAGAAGATAAATTTCTGAAGAAATGAAGTCTGTTATAATAAAAATGTGTACATGTTTGAATGTTCAAATTTTCAGAACAAAATGTGGTAATAGTTCTCAAATGAAAGTATTAGAAGAGGGGAAAACATATAAGTATTTCTTATTATATTATACATCAGAATTTGGGCAAATATATAAGGAAATTATTTTTTACTCAGAAGTCACATTCGGTTGCACCAAAAACATATATCCATAGAGATAGCAAATATTCATACAGAAAATATCCTCAGTAACTTTTTTGAAACATCTTGGAGATAGAATTCAAGTATCATGAGGTTCACCCACTTAAAGGATATAATTCAATGATTTTTAGTACATTCAGAGTTGCACAACCATTACCACAATCTAAATGTAGAATATTTTCATCACCCCAACAAGAAACCCTGCACCAATTACTCCACTCTCCCTCACTCATCCCCACCCCCAAGGAAGCAACAGTCTACTACCTGCCTCTATAGATTTGCCTGTTCTGCAGATTTCATATCAATGGAATCATACAATATATGCTCTTTTGTGGTTGGCTTTTTCACTTAACATGCTTTCCGGGTTCACCCACGTAGTAGCATGTACCAGGACTTCTTTATATTGCTGAATATAATTATTCATTGTATGGATGCACATTTTGTTTATCTATTCATCAACTGGTGGACATTTGAGTTGTTTCCAGTCTTTGCTCTATGAGTAATAATATGGACATATGTTTTCATTTCTCTTGGGTGTATTCCCAGGAATGAGACTTCTGGGTCATATGGTAAGTCCATGTTTAACATTTGGAGGAACTGCCAAATTTTCCAAAGTGGCTGTGCCATTTTACATCCCCACCAGCAATGAATGAGGTTTCCAGTAACACCACATGCTCGTCTGCACTTGTTATTGGCTGTCTTTTTTATTATAGGTAGCCTGGCAGATATGTAATAGCATCTCACTTGGTTTTGATTTGCATTTCTTCATAATAACTTTTGATGCTGAGCATCTTTTCATGTGCTCAATGGTCATCTGCATATTTTCTCTGGACAAAGGTCTCTTCAGAGTCTTTGCTTATTTTTTAATTGGGATATTTGTCTCTTAACTGAGTTAAGAGTTCTTTACATATTCTGGATATAAATCCCTTGTCCTATCTATAACTCACAAATATTTTCTCCCATTCCATGGGCTAGTCACTTTCTCAATGATATTCTTTGCAGCACGAAAGTGTTTAATTTTGACGTACTTCAATTTACCGGTTTTTCTTTTGTTGTTGTGCCTTTGACATCATGTCAAGAAGCCACTGCCTAACCCAAGAGTTTAATGGTTTTGGCTCTTATATTTAGGTCTAGGATCCATTTGCTTTCATTCTTATGTACGGGGTGAGGTAGGGGTCCAACTTCATTTATTTGCATGTGGATATTTAGTTTCCTAGCACCATCTGTTGAAAAGACTCTTCTTTGTCTATCAATTTACCCTCGTCAAAAGTCGGCTGATCTATAAATGTAAAGGTTTATTTTCTTGACTCTCATGGAACTATAGGTCTATTCTTATGCCATATCACAATGTCTTGATTACTTTGTAGTAAGTTTTGAGATTAGGAAGTATGAATCTTCCAACTTTGTTCTTCCTTTTCAAGACTGTTTTGGCTGTTCCAGGTTGCTTAGGTTTAGGATCAGTTGGTCAATTTTGCAAAAAAAAAAAAAAAAAAGGCAAGCTGTGATTTTGAGAGAGACAGTACTGAATCTGGTAACTCAAGAGAGTATTGCCATCTTAACAATATGAGTCTTCTGATTCATGAACATGAGATGTCTTACCAGTAATATTTTAAGAACTGAGTTTAAACTGCTTTCATTTGCCTGGTTATGGAAATAAAAAGAAAACCATGCAGCAGTACATGCTGCTGAGACCATGCACAAAATAATTATACCCCGACCCAATATTTCTTGAGCATAATCTCTTATCACGTAGCAGGAGCTACAGAACTATTCCTACTCTTTGATTCTAATAATGACACCACTGGAGCTATAACCCAAAGAAATAACTCAAAAAAAAAATGCTAGTTATTGACGTACTTACTATCACAGTGAAATATTGGGAAATAATAGAGAAACATTAATCGAATATCCCAACAATTTCTCAACAAGGAAATATCAAATTATTAACACAACAGAAATCTAAATAGTCTGCATACCAGTTACTTAAAATAAACTAGGTTCAAACAGATGTGTAAATAACATTGCGTAAAGTCTCATGTGTGTATTAAAGATCACAAAATAATCTGAGAGCAGCTTAGAATTTAAGTATCACTGGGTTACTTTTACGAAGTTGCTTAACATCTTAAACTCTTATACACGTGTTTTAAAAGGAGAGGCCTTACTTGGCACCTGTAGCGTGCAGGAGGGGATATGCTGTGACAACCTACTTACTACTGTGATTCGGCGTTAATGCTGCTGACAAGCAGAATCTGTTTAGCAATACCGTTATCAAGGACACCTAATAACAGATTGTGCTTTTAACCCCTACCCTTAGGACCAGGGCTAATGTAGGCAAGGGAAAGCTCAGCCTCTTATGCACATTTAGTGAGCTCAGGGATAAAATTCATTAACCTTCTACTTGCTTTTCACCCCAGCAGCCCATAACGATAGAGTTGAAAGAACAGCATATGTATTTAACCTATTAGCAATTTGGGCTACTATCCTTTTCTCATTTCAGGAAACAGAGTTATTAAACCACATGATACAGATTTATCTTGCTGGAAAGTGGAGACAAATATATCCCCTCCCCCCATCTTTCCTACACCAGCTTGAACCAATCTCTCGTTTTGTGTTCTTCTAAGAATAAATGGCAACTCTATTTTTCAGCTCCTGAAGTAATAAAGAGAACCCACGTAGGATGGAGGACTACAATTAACAGAACTTCAGAGAATTATTTCTCTTCCTGCATCGCCTTTTTCCTGATCCTATAAATAACCGCATGACATCATGCTGGCAAGGCCTGCCGTTCAAATACAAGAGGCAGGCTTGCTCGTCGGCAGACGCGAAGAAACGCTGCTAGGGAGCAGCTCGGATCCTGTCGACGTGCCCCAGAGATGAGCGCTCAGGCCCAGGCCCTCCGCGGTGTGCGGCACTTCTGGGCCGGCCCCACTCTCCTCTCCATGACCCCTGCGGGCCTCCTGTCTCTTTTCTCTAGCTGATAAATTAATCACCAAAGGGATCAAGCTCCACTTTGTTGTCCCTGTCACAATCACGAACAGACAGGCTAAAAAGCAACACAGACCACCCGCTGATTCTGGGGAGCGCCAGTGAAAAATGTCACTTCATCTTAATAAAAGTCCAGAGAGAAAGCACTACGGTCCA
Organism: Potos flavus; assembly: GCA_028534135.1. Lineage (NCBI taxonomy): Eukaryota > Metazoa > Chordata > Mammalia > Carnivora > Procyonidae > Potos > Potos flavus. The sequence continues at coordinate 42,006,648 of CM052889.1, forward strand.
TTTTTAAAAGGGGCCTCAGATAGCTGACGTCACCTAAAATAATGGGCAGAAAGAAGGCCCACAGACAGGACACGCGCTGGCATAGATGTGTGCGAGCCCTTCCCATAGAACTTCCTGGCCGGCTGAAGAAAAAGAACCCCGACCCCCTTGGAAGGAGATGGGGCTGTAGGTTGACGTGACTATGGTGGAGGGAAGGTCAACCGTCAAAGCAGTCCCTGCAGGGCTCTGTTCCGGGGAAAGAAGCCACATCCTATCACAGGCCTTCTGAGAATGGGAGGGAGGGCAATTCCTAAACGGGGGAGCAGACTGTAGTGACAAGGCTGCATTTCTCAGAACAAACAAGGTAGCTTCAAGTAAGAGAGAGATGATCAGGACACACACACGAAAGGTAGGGTTCATTATAACTTCTTCAGCGTGGCCTCTATGAGGCCTTGCACAAACTTCCTTTTGTCCTCACAAAGCAGTACTGTGATTGTAATGGTCTAAGAGGTAGTTACAGTCAAATGCCTCGAAGGCTGAATGGTGGCGGGGGGGGGGTGCAGTGAGGCATTGAGGGGGGACTGGGGCTCACCTCTGCTCATCTGGGCACTCACCGCCGTAAACAGAGACTTCATTTCAATCCAATCCCTTTTTACCTCATTTATTCAATTCACTTCTTTAGAGTCATACTAGCCAGCACATCAGCATTTAAATATCTGGTTCTGTCCCCTCCTTAGGAGGACAATTTCTTATTCCAACTGTGAAGACAGATTTGCATCTCCTTCTTCAGAACTGGTCTCAGGAACAGGTGTAAGTGCCACACGAGACAAGGAGATAGTCCTTGATAACCAACGTTTTCTTCACAAAGAAATGACATCACTCATTGATCAGTGGACTTCTCATTGATCAACAGATTCATCTATTCATTCAACAAATATACACTGAGAGCCAGTCTTTGGCAAGGCCCTGACTGCTGTTGCCCAAATCCAAGCCCGAGGTTTTAAAATGCTAGCATTTGGGGTCAAACAGTAGGAGTCCCAGCTTAGAAGACAGTTTCCAAATAAGAATTCTCAAAATGCTTGAATAACAATCTCATTAGAATGTTCATCAACTTTCATTCATTCAGATATTAAAAATTAGTTTCATTACTAAATAGAGTGTATATATGAAATTGTATACCTATAAAATCAAATACATATATATATTACATACTAAGTAGATGGTTAAAACTGAAGGGGAGGGAAGTTGTGCAAATCTGTACTGTTTAAGGGGAAAAGGGGGACTAGAGAGAAATAAAAACAAGCAATTAAAATGTGGACTTGTCTCAATACTTTTTAAATAACCAAGAAAAATACTCATTCATCACTTGTAGGGTAATGGACTTATCACTAACATAGGTTTACTGAAAGTACAAAAATTCGAAACTAGAGCTATAAATTCACATTTTAAAGTAGAGATTACTATACAACAGCCAGGACCAACTTCAGGGAAAAGTAAATATAGGTGCTATTTGGTACCTGGAGCCCCTCTGGCTACATGCCCCCCACTTTGCCAATTATGGGCCCAGTTTTACTGACGGCTTTGAACAGCAAAACTTTTTTTTCTCTTAAAAAGGAAAAAAAAAAAGAAATTTGATAACCCTGCTTCCCAGGCTTATGCACTCAGTAAGCATAATACCCATCACACACTAGGCTCTGTTTAGCCCATGCTAAGTACCAGGGGAACCCATTCGTGCCTCCCAGCAGCAATGACAAGTCCCACGGAGAAGCCACCAGAGACCGGACAGGTAGTGAGAACACAGGAGGGTGGAAAAGGCAGGAGGTGGGAGCACCCAGCCATGCAGTGGGGGAGAAGCAAAGGCGGTAGAGAGAGAAGATTCCTCCTGCGGTCCGGCTGAGCTTCCTGCTTCAGCAGCCCCAAAGAGCACAGGGGCACCCCATCCTGACGCACCCCACGTAACCCCAAAGGTGTAGAACTCCACTGCTAGGTCAAGATAGGCCGTAACAGCAGGAAATCATGAAATCGTGACAGCAAGGGTTATCAAGGGTCAGGACAGGTGGCTGTGTCAAAGACCAACCCCCTCCACCGCCCCCACCCCCCCCTCCACCCAGAGGGACTCCAAATTGTCCTGGGGCACTTAAACAGTTGCTCATGAAATTAAAGAGAGGGCGGGCAAGTGCGCACGATTTGAAAATAACGCGTACAGAAAATAAAAACTAACCAGCACATATTGAGCTCGCCACCCTGTGTGACAGCGAGCTTACACAAAAGCAGCTGTTCAAATTATTTTGTAGATTGACTCACTGAACAAACTTCGTGTCATATGAAGCATCTGCCGGAGTTAAAGCCCGCAGACCATGTTCTCTCAGTGTTTGTTGATAAAAAGATCTCGGAGGTCCTAGCCTAAATGCTTACAGAAAATTAAAAAAAAACCACTCTCTGTAAGCAGATGTGTCAGCAGACCCCATGTCTTCAGAAACCAGGTTTGGGGCTTTCCAGGCCTTACAGAAATTCTCCGACAAGACAAGAGCCGTAACAGCCTCTCTGGGCTGTCCCTCCCCTGCAAACAAAGGCTTCCCCACCCCCACCTCTGACAGCTTCCTCTGGGTCGCCAGATGTCTGGGCACTGTGAGGATAATACCAGTAATATTCCAAGTTAGCCCCAAATCCTTGCCTCTTCTGGGCCTTTGGGAAGGACCAAACACAAACAGCTGGCACATTCCCCTGGCCCTGAGGCTACAGCTCACTAATCAGAAACAGAAACAGATCTTTTAGTCTTTTTTTTTTTTTTTTTTTTTGAAAACAAGCATCAGTTCGGCAAGCAAGCTGCTTCACGGTGAAGTAGGCCTAACATCTACCACCCACACTCACATCACAACTCTCCCCCCAAAAGAGCCCAAATGCCTGCCAAGAGCTGTGTAATGCCAGCTACATACCTCTCCAAACTGCATCTAGAAGGGTCCTCTGATGGCTGTGGCTTCCTCTGTTCTAGGACGAACCCAGCAACAGTGAATAACCACTTACTTCTACATCCACTCAGTCCCTGATAGGAATGAACTGTGTGGCACAAACTAAAACCAGCCCAAATTAAGTGTTCGGGGCAAAAAAAAAAAGTCATCAGTTTAGCTAAAAGTTAAGCACTTTTGTTTTAAAATAAAAAATTTACTAAAATGGCTAGCTTACTTTTACATTTCTATCGAACAGCTTCAAAATCCAAGTTAGGGCATTCATCAATCTGGGGGAGTAAACAGAGAGAATTCTAACAATGCCCAGTGCTAAGGTGCCTTATTGCTGTGCTGCACACAATTATAAATTCTGGCTCTCACCCTGGGGGACAAATCTGTTCAACACTGAACCCAGTCTAATCATATTCAGAGTTACTCAAAATGTATAATGCCTGCCCTTTAAGAAATGGACATCTAAGGGAGCACCTGGGTGGCTCCATTGTTTAAGCGGCCAACTCTTGGTTTCCACTCAGGTCATGATCTCGGGGTCATGTGTTCGAGGCCCACATCGGGTTCCATACTCAGCAGGGAATCTGCTCGAGATTCTCTCTCTCCCTCTGCTTCTCCCCCTACTCAGGCTCTCTCTCTCTAAAAATAAATAAATAAATCTTTAAAAAGAAAAGAAATGGACATTTAAGAAAACACTGACCCTGTAACTCAACTTCCATGAAAAAATGGTCACTGAAGTGAGAAGGCTTAGTCAGTTTAAAATGTTTTTATACAGTGTGATTTTCTCCTGCACAAACCCAAGGGAGGAGAGAAACTTTAGTAAACTAAACATCCTTCCCTATGTGGAAGACCATAACCCTGAGCTTCAAAGAAAAGAACGCTAACAAAAAGACCAGGCTGCACAAGAAATTGATCAGAACTATGTTTCTAAGACAGCCAGGGGTAAAAAGGGAGAAACAGAACTGAAGGCTCCCAAGCCTGACCGCAAAGAAAAACAGTTTCAAGATAATGAGCAATAAACCAATTCAGATATAAGTGTAAATAATTCAGATCCTGATGAGCTTTCTGTACTATGTTTCAATTATAAATCACCAGTAGAGTCTCTAAAATACAACTTCCATATGTAAAGGTGAGAAGTCTTCGGATTTAAGGAGGCACTTCATGAGAGAGGAATTATTCGCGAACTAATATACACTCTGTTGCCAACAATAACAACAAAAAATTAATGAACAAATCATCCCTGTGCTCGCAAAAGCATTTCTGGGCAAAAACCTTCAAATGCACTCACGGCGATTCCTGGGGGCTGACTTCTAGAATCACCTGTGCTGCGGGGCACCTGGTTAACTGGGGGACTGAGGTTATGGAAACCTCATTATGATTCCCTACAAGCTGCTGGTGCACCTGACGTAACAACCACCTGCTTTCATGTGTAGGATTTCTTTTTTCCTATAAATACTTTTTTCTTCAAATCCTCATGCCCCCAAGAAGCAGACACACACACACACAAAAAAAAGAAAAGAAAACAAAAGAAAAAGAAAAAAGAAAAAGAGATATAAAGGAGAAGCAGAGACCCTCCAAAGGCCAGGTGTGTTGTGCTTCTGGAATGAGATGGCCTGGCCTCATTCACTGGGTGAGCCTGGGAAGTCCCTGGAAACCCTCCTGGATCCCTTTTTCTATAAAATGCAGATGACACTTTGTATCTATGTCCTAAGTTTGCTCTGGGGATTAAATGGGATATCACAGATAAAGCACCTGGCAGAGGACTGGCCCAAAGGAAGCCCACGAAAAGGCAACAAAAGCCACTACTGTTTCAAAGTTGATGGGGTCCTTGACATTTCACCCAATAACTTGTGCATCAATCAATTGTTAACCAAGATAAAAATTGAGAAACAGACTATTAGTAACTCCAGCAAAAGAAAAGCATCATATCTTGTGTTCTTCAACAAAGACACGTGCTAATGCTCCTGTCTTCGGCTGAGAGTACACCAACCTTGTCTCATTACCCACGAGAGAGCTCACCCGTGCCTCGTGCCTTGCCTACGTCTCCCGAACAGAAGGTTACTGACTAACATCCTGGGTTCCTGGAAGAGGCTTTTGTAGCAACAATGCGGCGAAAAGCACAAGAACGAAACGTTCCTTGGCCCAGTGACATTTGGGCTTATTTTGATATGAGTACCCAAGGGAGAATTACAGATCTGATCCACAGAAGGCTTTATGCAAAAACAGGCGGAAGGCACAGTACCTCTAATCGTTGTATGCGTCCCTTGAAAAACATGAAGAGGGAAGAATTTGGATAAGCGGCTTCTTTTTTGAGAAGAATTTCCTTCGCTTCATCCAGGCCTGCTTTGTTATCACTGCCATCCAAGGCAAAAAATGGGCGGACTACAGTATGATACCAGAGCAGAGCCAATCTAAAGAAGAGGGAAAGAAACATTAAGCAAGACTTTTCTTATAGCAGTTCTACTTTTTAAAAACTCAGTACGTGCCCTTCCAGAACACTCTCCTTCCAAAAAGCTTACTGTGCAGTCTTTGAAGAAGTAAAATCAGAGTATCTTTCCCCATGTTAATTTTATCAATATTTGGAAAGTTGAAATTTTGGCACAGCATAGGTAAATCAGCATACTCCCATCAGGTGAGAGGAGAACAATATGATAAAAGCATTTAGCTTTTCCGAGGCTTCCAGATGGCTCTTGAAGGTATGGGCTGACGTAAATCTCTGAATTCTCCAACTCACTCATCAATGCACCAGTCAGGAACAGTAACCGGTTATCATAAATTTACTGTCCCCTCCAATAAAAGCATTATTTTTTTGCAAAAGGAAAATGCTGTTTTCTCCTGTGTTCACAAAGTTAGATTGTAAGCCTCAGAATCCAAATTTAAATATGGGAACCACAGACACAAATTACATTCAAATGGGTTAAAACAAGTGAGAGAACCAGAAAAAAGGCTCTTTCTCTGGACTTTGAGGATGCTCAATTCAAAAAACAAGGAATTATTTAAAAGTCTCTTACTTCAAACTCATCCTTTCAAGAACAATACCATGTTAAATGAGCTCAAACTCGGTAAATAAAATAGGTTCATTAGAATCTGCTTTAACGAATGAACAGAAACGTTGCACCAACACATGAAATACTTTTATGTAAATGTACACTTCTAGCATGTTTATAAAATTGGTTCTTTTCTGGAGATCAGACTAATTTACATTACTAATTCATTTCTTTCCAGAAAATACTAAGTAATATTATACTAATACTAATACTAATATAAATAGGCAAATCATCACATGTTACAAAACTGTTAAATCAAATTAATAAAATACCACTGTTTATGTAATTTAATGACTTTGGGGAGGCACAAATATTTTTGAAATGAAAATTTAATGATATTTTTAATAGCTACCAACTGATTAAGAGTGAATACCCAAATTCCTCAATATTGATAGTAGAAACAGAGCTCACTAAAGTTCTCTGTGATATCAACATTTTTTGAAAAAACTGGTAAGTAGTGTAATGTCAATGGACAGTTAGTATCTGGTAAAATTACTCAAATTGCACACAGTAGATATTTAGCAGACTGAAAAAAAAAATCACACTGTTTTTAACTGATGGAGAAATGGGTAAATCCTTGCTCTGGAAGGCTATACCAGCTTCTCCACATTCCTGTTTAAATAACTGTCATTTCAGTTTACTCAACATGACTGAATTTAGTTGACCAGCACAAAATATTCAAGCCACATAGGAGAGACCAATGAACCAACCAGAATCAAAGAAAATTACCCAGTATCAAGATTCTCTGTAAGGATAAAAATTTCAGAACCACTGAAATTCATATTCCTTAAAAATTCAAACATCGGAATCATGAATCTAAGTGACCGTGGTCAAGGTCACAAAAACTGCTTATATCATCATTTGAGATTGAAAAAGGTGATCATTTTACCTGTTTAAAATAATACAGGACTCAGGAGAGTCAGGAACAATGCCCTGCTCTCTAACATCAGCTCCAAAGTCGGCTTATGAATAACCACCAAAAATGCAGTTCTTGGCATTGCATTAAAAGACCTGAGGTGTGGCATCGTGTCAACCCACCAAGCTATTTACCTGCAGTTTCCTTTAAAGGCTTTGTCGTTTACTTACTTTCAACACTATATTATCTACCAAAGCATTGCAATACAGCTACTCACGTAGCTAAAGGGGCCTTCATGTCCTTACTTTCGCTTGCATACATCAGTGAAGAAAGCCCTTGCAGGCGGTCTCCAGGAAAACCCAGCAGGTTGATGATTTTGAGCAGGTTGGGGGGCACCATGGATATGCAAAGGTGAAAAAGGCCATATCCAAAGCTAACAGCACCTTTCAGTCTGTTTAGAGACTCCTCAGACACCCCTTCAGCCACAATGTGATTATCATTTGCAGCGTCAGAAGTCAAAGGCTCTTCAGTTAGCTTCTTCTGATACAGCTCCTGAAGGGCATTGATGTCCAGATAGCATTTATTGTAAATCTTCCAGGCTTTCCTAAGGATCCACCCACCTTTTATATAAGCTACGGAGAAGGGGAGAAAGCAGGAGAAAAATAAGCATTCAAATAATTTTACTGTGTTGATAAGGGACATTGAAGAATGACCTGAAATTGGAGCAAAAATTAAAAAAACAAAAACAAAAACAAAAACAAGAAAAATGACCATCTCCCATTGCACCTTGTTTTCTGCAGAGGGCTTACATTCTTTATTTGTTGCCCTTTACTACACTGGATGACCACTTGGCAAAATCCACATATCTTTCCTGCTCACCGTTCTATCAAGCCCCTTGTACGTGAGCTGGGCCGTAGCAGATGATATATGCACTGCAAGACTCAGTGTGTGACTGCCAGCACGCAAGCGTCCCGTGAACCTGACTTCTGTTCCACATGCTCCATGAAACACGGACCTCCTCCGTGTTTCTGAACTAGCACGGCAACTTTGCCGATAAACCTCTCTCAGAACCCTTATGTTTGTCTACCCTGTGTTTCATTCCTCCGAAAGTCTGAAGTCTAATTCACCGCTAAAAGTACACCCGAGCATCAAGCACGGCAACCTGCCAAAGAACAAAACAAGCCAACCAAAAGGATGAATTTGTACTTATTGGGTGAACAAATGGGCAGTTCCTGAACGTGTAAGTCATCGGTGTTCAATGCAGCAATGCAAACCATCCCCCATTCATCTGTGTCGAATGCCTACTGCGTGGCTTCGGCGCGCCTGACTAGGAGGGTGATATCTGGTCTAGGAGGACGCCTGCCCCCTGCCCCAGCCTAGATTCAGGCAGATCCAGGGAACGAAGGTGGCAAAAAAGAAGCTACTTGACACCAGAGGTGAGAAGATATTATTTATGAAGCTGCTTCCATTATTTCCTGTCAGACCAATTTTTAACACAGACACGACATGGGATTTACCCAGTTCCGGGCCCCACTAGCCCCTCTCACACAAGCCCACAGGTCCTGCCTCACCCTCTTCTCCCGTGAACACTTACACACCCTCTGATGGGGGAGGGAAGGGGCAGCTGACTTATCTGCGCTTATCTGAGTGTATCATCACCATACTTCTGAGAAAAGGTCTTCTATAGGGGATTTTCTGCAGAAAAGACTGATACACTCAGCCCAGTTATCAATACGGCACCAGTTATCTGACCCCAATGTACCAATGGAGGACAAGATGAGCTGTCCTGGGCTTCCGGGCCCTTTAGAACAGTGGAAAAATAAGTTCGTAAAAAGTTATTTTTAAATTACGGAAAATACGTAACATAAAATCTGATTTATAAAAGTCTAATCCCTGAGAGTGATCTAAGAACACATGGTCTACACAGAAAAGAGCTGCCAGAGCAGGCCTACTGCTAGCCTTTGAAAGTCCTGCTTACAAGACCGGCCCTTGGCCGGGGTCTGTGAACTTGGACTTGAGAGGGTTCCCAGCATTCCCAGAAACGGTTAGAGTGACTCACTCTGCCTGCCACCCTGCTTATAGAAGTAGTATGTTTTATGTTGAACACCTGCTTTCCTCCTGGGGGCCTGGAATTTGGGTACGTGCAAGACAGGGTGTATCTGCACATGGTCAGCCCCCAACAAAAGTCTGGGGGCTGTGTCCCTAACAAGCTTCCCGGTTGATAACAAAACTCACTGCCCAGAGAATTAAGCATGTCCTATGCGACTCCACTGGGAGAAAATTTGGGGTCGCTTGTGCCTGAGTTTTCCTGGACTTCATCCCATGCATCGTTTCCCTTTGGCCATTTTGCTTTGTATCTTTTGCTGTAACAACTCACAGCCAGGAGCGTGATTATATACAGAGCCCTCCTGGAAAATCATTGTACCTGAGGGTCTTAAGGACCCCCGATCCACGGAATCAATATTTTACTTCACTGTTTCTTGACAAATGATGAAAACCTCTCCTACGGGATCACCATTCAAAACACAACCATCATCCATAAGTTCCAAGTTCTAGATTGTTAACATCCTCAGACTAAGTCCACTGAAAAGAATACTTACTGTAATAGAAGATGAACAAAAGCTTTATTTTTAAGGGAACTATTTTTATAACTTTATAAAAGTAATACACCTTTGAAACAACTCATTTAGTTCAATTTAGCAAAAAAAAAAATTTTTTTTAACCGACTGAGCCACCCAGGCGCTCCAATGTAACAAAAATACTTACTGAGCAAATATTACATTTCAGGCACAGTTCTAGGAGGATCGAAGGGAAATAAGAAATAGATCCTGCCTGTCAGAGGCACAATGACTCTTCCCTTCTAAGTGGAAGTACTGCAAGAAAACGAAAGAGTGGAGAAAACCCTGAACCCTGTGGGCTAACAAAGCACTCAGGTTGATCTGGTGTGCCCACAAACAGGATGCTCAGTTAGGACCCAAAATGCCCAAGGTTGAATAGAAAAACAGAAAAAGAAAAAAGGAACACAAAACCAACTGGGATCTAATAAAAAGGAAAACACTGGCTACAGATTTAAAAAAATGAAAAAAGAAAATTCGCAAAACCCTAAAACTGTTAATTAGCTATTACGTTCCTATTATGTGCCTAGCACCGTGCCTGGCAACCGAGGGATACAAAAGAACCAGAAGACGTAATCTCAGCCCTTCGAATGCCCACAATCAAAACTGAAAAATACAACAAATGAAAAAAAATAAGTGCATAACATAAGACTATATATAGCTCTAAGTGTTTGTTTATGTACCACACTGGGGTCATATAGAGAAAAATGAAAACAAATCATGTTGAGATGGTGGGTGAGTTGTTCCTTATTTCCTTTTTGTCACTAAATTTTTCTATGTAATAAATATATAAATGAATTAGTGCAGAATAAGCATTGCAGGATTTCAGTAGAAAACTTCACTCCCTCCTCCCCCCAGGCCTAACTGGACATCTTAAGGAAAATGGTTAATTCCATTTTCTCCTCCATTTCCGGGCTGCTGCAGCTTCATTCAGGAAGCAGAGCTTCCATCTAGGGAAAGGCAGCATTCCAGGAGCGAGGAACGCGAGTGTGAAAGTATGAAGGAGCAGGTGGGCAAGCCATCCAGAGCCAGAGTCAAACAGGGGGACACAGAGACCCAAGGGGACAGGGATGGCGTGCTCCAGTTACGGGGGCCCCCAGATGTCCCACAGAAGCAGCAGGCCATTTCTAAGATTGGGGGTGAGGAGACCACCAGTGGTAGGGAAACACACTGTAGTAATCCAGATCTCAGGTGAAGAGTCATAGCAAAGGATGGTAGGAACGGAAACAAATGTTAAAATCCATCAGTGCCGACTGCACAGACTCGGTCAACAAAAAAAATGACAATGGTAAAAACCCCGTTTTTATAAAATAAAAACATAATTCAACAGGTCTTTCATTTCTTGAAAGAGGAGTTTAGGCGCCAATGTTTAAAATCATGTATTAAAATCTGTAGTAACAAGTTTTAATGCCTTCAGAACCCAAGGTTTGACTAAGTCGAAGACTATAATTTCTGCAAGACGAAGTGAATGAGAAAGATGTAGAGAAAGATTTTGTCTTGGCTACTCTCTAAGCTCAATGTGG
>CM052889.1:42018121-42064352 GCA_028534135.1 Potos flavus
CGACTCAACAACAACAAAAGATAACCTAATTAAAAGACATTTCTCCAAAGAAGATATACAAACAGCCAATAAGTACATGAAAAGATGCTCAGTATCACTGATGAGTGGAGAAATGCAAATCAGAACCATGATGAAATACCACCTTACATCCATTAGGATGGCTGTGATGAAAGGAAGGAAAGAAAATGAAAGTGTTAATGAGGATGTGGACAAATGGGAACGCTTGGGCACTGCAGGAGGGGATGTAAAATTGTGCAGTCTTGTGGAAAACGGAATGGCAGTTCCTTGAAATATCAGACATGAAATTAATCCCGTGGCCCAGCAATTCCATCCCTGGGTATATGCCCTAAAGCCCTGAAATCAGGAATTCCAACAGATGTTTGTAGGCCTATGTTCTAGCACTGTTATTCAGAATAGCCACGAAGGCAGATGAACGGATAAACAAAATGCACACAAAATGAGGTATACACATATAATGGAATATTATTCAGCCTTAAAAAGTAAGGAAACTCTAACTCATGCTGCAACATAGATGAGTCACGAGGATGTTATGCTACGTGAAATAGGGCAGTCACAAGAAAGTACTGTACGATTCCACGTACATGAGGTACCTCAGGAGTCCGATTCAGAGAGACAGGAAGTAGAATGGCGGTTGCCAGTGGCCAGGGGCAGGGAGGAATGAGGAGCTGTTTAATGGGTACAGAGATTCAGTTTTGCAAGATGGAGAGTTCTGGCGATGGATCGAAACCACAATGTCAATGTATTTAACTAAATGGCATCCTTAAAAGTGGTTCGAATGGAAAATACCATGTTATGTATATTTTATCACAATCAAAAAACTTCTGAAAATGGACAGAAAGCCTGCAAGAGAATAACCTAGAATAACCTAGAAAAATGCCTGTGACAGAACGTAATGTAAAAACAAAAGTTCCGTGTACACTATGTTCCAATACGTATAGACAATAAAAAAAAAAATGAAAATACTTGTTGTGGGGGAGGGCAGTAAGATTAATGGTGATTTTAGTCAATGTTAAGTGCATGTGTGTGGGATGATAAAGTCACGACTAAAACTGCACTAATCATCTGTTTCAATAACGTCATCATAGACACACTCCCTACATTTAGCCACCTTTTAGAGAGGAAAAAATGCATCATTTAAGTCAATTTACTTGTTCTAAATACTCCGTGATTCAGTTGTTGCTTTGATACAATTTCTCAACAGAATAGAGCATCCAGCCAACCAAACAGAACAATGGGGCAATTCAAGAGCAAAGCAGACAAAGCTCGCGTGGGAGTGAGCTATTCACTCAGTGGCAAAGCTCAGGTCTGCCTGTGCCCAGCTGTGTGTGGCCCAGGGTCCTGTGAGCATGGGGCTGGGAGACAACTGGTCGCAAACGGGGAGGGAGAGATATTTACAGGAGGTGACATCCCCAGTCTCTGTTTTCCAAAAACGAAGGCAAATGATTTGGAGATCGCTTTTCATAGTATCTAGGTAAGTAATGTAAATAAGATTTTTTAAACACATCCCCTTCAAAATATTTAAAAAAAAAAAAAAAAGAAGAAGGAAGGAAGCCAACAGGCCAAATAGAATCATAGGGCTCCTGCTTTTTGAACTAATTATTTTATTGAAATTTTTTTCCTCCATTTTTAACAAGGAAATCTTCCGTCTACCATGCTGACTTCTCTCACCCTGCTGAGGAAAAAAAAACAAAAAAACCCTCCTTATTATGAAGCCTTCTAGCAAAAGGAGAGTTAAAAACTAAAATATGCCAAAGTCAGTACAAAATAGATAAAGCCTGGGACTGTCCAAATTTCACAGGACACTGGCCACCTGAATGTAGACCTCAGGACTTGTCTTTGTGGCTCCTGGGCTATTCCCTCAATCTCACTGTCTTGTATTTCAAGTCCTCTCGTGAGTCCACTGTGTTAACAATCAATTGAGAAGATGAATGGACTCTTCTGCAATGAACTCTTTTCCAAATAGACTGAACTTACTTTTCGACACCACTCGGCAATGGGAAACCATTATGGTGAGCTAGCTGAAGGGCTCGATCTTGATATGAAGATGGCAACAATGATAGAAAAAGGAATGCCTGGCCTGCCAGGGCCAAAGAGCAGGACGGTTTTTATCACTCGCCAGCTAAAGAGACCAGAAGGTTCATCTCGGCTTCCACTATGCCAGCGACCAAGAACAGCAACGTTTCCAGCCCCTTGTTCTTGTGGCGTTTTCTCAACAGACATGCGTGCATGAGACCGCCTCCCCCCTGTGCAGGAAAAGCAAAGGTGCCTTCGTAGTGACAAGGGAAAGGCTCTAGCCCACGGGTCTAGGAAGAAAAGTGCCCTCTTCCCTCAGATGGCGGCCGCGGAAAACAAAGGTGACAAAGTTTGTTTGAAAGGTTTCTCTTGACATGATTTATAATAGTTATTGAGAATAACCATTAAAACTATAAAATCTAATTATAAAATTATAAAATCTAACTATAAAATCTGATTCTGAAAGTATCTTAAAAAGTCCTACAAAAGCTTCCTTCATGTATGACACATAGCATCCCTAGAGGTCTCCCATACATATGAATGGAGAACATCAGTACAAAGTTCCCTTTTGAAGCTTGTTACAAATCAGATTATAATATAAATTAATTATCTGTCAGGGCCCCTGGGTGGCTCAGCCTGTTGAGTGTCTGACTCTGGATTTTTTGCTCAGGTCATGATCTCAGGGTTGTGAGACTGAGCCCTGCGTTAAGCACCATGCTGGACATGGAGCCTGCTTGGGATTCTCTCTCTCCTTCTCCCTCTCCCTTCCCCTTCGTCCCCGCCCCCACCCCCACGGCTCATGCTTGCTCTCTCAAAAAAAAAAAAAAAAAGGAATAGCTGTGGATCTATCCCATTCACTGTTTATTCTCCAGGTCCATGCACCCCGCTGCTCCACATCTTCTAAGTCTCCAGAATAAATTTCCGATTTTAAAGCAGCTTCCTGGAGTGTATAGCCAACTCTGAGCCTATTCAGTGAAGGGTTAAACTGTCGATCCTATCCAAGTCAAACAGTTATGAGAGTGATTAAGAAATCAGACCCAGGGGCACCTGGGTGGCTCAGTGGATTAAAGCCTCTGCCTTCGGCTCAGGTCATGATCTCAGGGTCCTGGGATCGAGTCCTGTTATCGAGCACCCTGCTCAGAAGGGAGCCTCCTTCTCCCTCTCCCTCTGGCCCTCCTTGTGTTCTCTTGCTTGCTCGCTCTCTCTGACAAATAAATAAAATCTTTTTAAAAAGCAGGATATTTAGTTTTAAAATCACACATCCATTATCTTAACCAGATAATGTTTTGCAGTTTAAAAGTAAATGAAAAGTGAAGTCTTCCATATATTAGGCTGAAAGAAAAACCCTAGCAAATCTACTTTTCTTTCATTCATCCACTCAAAATACACTCACTGTACACCAAGTATACAGTAGGCACTGTGCTATGCAGTCAAGAAACAAAGATGAATGAGACCATCCATGCAAGCTCTTCAAGACACCTAAAAAGTCCAGTTTGGCTGTTGGAAACATTCCAGTAATAATGAATGGTGCTGGAAAGTGGGCAGATTGCTACTTTCACACAAAGTCATCCTGTGTCACCCATTTTTCGTGGATGAACGAGGCTCCTTCCAACACCGTATCTGATGAAATCTATAAGCAGCTCCTTGCCATCTTTGATTTCCTCTTTTCTATTGCTTTTTAAAAAGGACATATTAATAAACCTCCAATCACTCTCTTCCACATTTCTGTATTTTAAATCTCTGCAGAGAAATATTTGATATTTGCCCCATTACTTGTTTTCATAAATAGAAGCCCCGAGAGCGGGCATACCATCTCTGCCACGTGCCGCTATCCTGAGCACGCAGGACAGAACCTGGCGTAGGGACAGGCCCCCGACACAGATGTGTTAGCAAACCAACCATCTCCCACAGAATCCACGCTTCACGACATTTCATCTAATGGACCTTCCTCCACAGGTGCCACAAAATTACCAGATACAAGGCGGTCCTCAACCTGAGCCCAGAAAAACTGCTTTCGCTCACAAAAAAATAAAGGCGCTTGCTCCTTTATCAGAAAGGAGCAGTGGGGGAATTTCATGGAAAGGCTCTATTCTTTTCAAGCACAGTTCAAAGCATGATCCTCGGGGAACTTCCTATCTGAAGGACAGCGTGTGTCTGGAAACCCTGATCGTCACAGTCACTTCATTTATGACAGCGTGTTTGGAATCGGTCCAGTCTTCTGTTCGGACTTGTGCTATGGGGGGAGCACTCTTCTTGGGGCGATGGAAGCCTGAAGCGCACCACCAGCTGGCCAGTGGCCACCCTTCTTCTGGTCAGGGACACCTCCAGGCCCCGGGGATGCCAGTCCCCAGGGAGCGGCCGCTCCTGTGTGTGCGGCAATGTCTGCACTCACGGCCACTGCAGTGCCTTCCCGTTTGCTGTTTGCCTCTGATCAGAAAAACACTTTGTAACTCACCAGCTGGTGCCAGGGAGCCACGAAAGACCACTGTAAGTGGTGAGGCCGTCAGCTGTGGCAAGCATGGGGGCACCTGGGGGGGCGGGGGGAGACTCCGTCTCCACCCCACGTAGGGGCAAAATAAGCAGGGGTCTTGGGCATTCCCTACACCTTGACGTCGTAATTATCTACAAGCAGATAATAAATAAGCCACTCGACCCGGCATCGGAAAAAAGTAACTAGGCCCTGGATCCTTCCGTCCTATGGACCACTGCTCTGATGGATGCCTTTCTACACATACGTACGCGAAGGATGCATCTCCTGCTTAAGTCAAGATGCCCCTCAAAGCCACTGTGGTTGGTTAAATGTAAAGAGCTTCTGTAAGTGCACAGCAAAACCAGAATTGCACTTTCTAGGCTTGTCCTGGTACCCGCAAAGGAAAAGCTAGCGATTCAGGGGTATGCCTCTGAACTTGGGGTGGACGATTTGGGGAACAACTACAAACGAGAAATGGCGAGCAGGACAGAGGACACAGGTTTCGGCTCGGTTGGAGGCTGGGGAGCCCGAGCCCGGACTGCCGAGTGCCACCTCTCACAGAGCCCCAAATGGTGGCCTGGCACCCAGCCGGCAAGACCTGTGAAGACAGAGGAGGAAAGCCTGCAAAAGGGAAAGAAAGGCCAAATAAGAGCCGGAGAAACCAGTCTGGCCCTGAGTCCCCATCTTTTAACTTGCAAATGCTTTCCTGAGTTAGAATTAATATGACAGACTATTTAGGAAGCTGATATTTAGAAAATAAAAAGTTTGTCTTGCTACATACAAAACAATGAAACTGGGCCACTTTCTTATACCGTACACAAAAATAAACTCAAAATGGACTAAAGACCTAAATGTAAGACCTGAAACCGTTAAACTCCTAGAAGAAAATATAGGCAGTAATCTCTTGGCCTTAGCAATATTTTTCTGGCTCAGTCTCCTCAGGCAAAGAAAACAAAAGCAAAAATAAACACCTGGGACTACACGAAAATAAGAAAACCATCGACAAACAAAAAGGCAACCTACTGAATGGGAGAAGATATTTGCAAAGGCTATATCCAATAAGGGGTGAATAACAAAAATATATAAAGAACTCCTACAACGCAACACCAAAAAATAATAATAATCCAAATTAAAAATGGGCAGGGCCCCTGGATATTTTTCAAAGAACACAAAGGGCCAACAGAGACACATGAAAAGATGCTCAACATCACTAATCATCAGGGAAATGCAAGTCGAAACCACAATGAGATATTACCTCATACCTGTCAAAATGCTAAAATCAAGAAGAAACAACGCGTGTCAGCGGGGATGTGGAGAAATGGGAACCCTCGTGCACTGCTGGTGGGGATGTAAATTGGTGCAGCCACGGTGGAAAAACAGTGAGGCAGTTCCTCAAAAAATTAAAAAGAGAAATACCATACAACCCAGGAATTCCACTTCTTGGTATTTACCCAGATAAACAAAAACACCAATTCAAGAGTTATATGCTCTCCTATTCTTACTGCAGCATTATTTACAATAGCTCAGATATGGAAGCAACCAACCTGAGGGTCCATCGATAGATGAGTGAATAAAGAAGATGTGGGGTGTGTGTACATACACACACACACACACACACACACACACACACACACGGAATATTATTCAGCCATAAAAAAGAATGAGATCTTGCCATGTGCAAAAGATGAATCCAGAAAGCATTACACTAAGTGAGATAAATCAGACAAAAAAAAATACCATATGATTTCACTTATATGTGGAATCTGAAAAACAAAACAAATGAACAAACAAAACAAATACGCAAATACAGAGAACAAACCGTTGGTTGCCAGATGGGAGGGGAGTGGAGGCATAAGTGAAGGGGATTAGAGGATAAAAACTAAGAGTTATAAAGTAAGCCACAGGAATAAAAAGTACAGCATAGGAAAAATAGCCAATAATATTGTATGGTGACACGTGATACCTACATTTACCATAGTGAGCATTTCATAAGATATATAATTGTTGAATCACTACATTCTACACCTGAAATATAACAAATATACTTCAACAAAAGTAGTTTGTCTTGAGACAAGACAGGGGAAATATAAAAGGTTTCCATTTTATTTCCTTTTCTGTTCTTACTTTATCCTGTAAAATTTCCACGTCAAAATCCAAACAACGAGAAGGGAAGATCATGTTCTCTTGTCGTGGGCTTTGGCACACGGGGTTCCCCCGCATGAGTCACTGACCTTCTACCTCTCTCCTCACTTAGCAACTGCTCATCCTCTAGGCTTCGGTCCAAAAAGTACTGGTTCCAGAACTCCCTTCCTGGTCCCTCATATCAGGCTAGAGCCTTCCAGCCCTGGGCTCGTGTGCTGAGGCTTGGCCTTCACCCGCAGAGCATTGCTGGCATACTATTGCTGCTTTTCCCACCTGAATGGTGCCCAGCAGAGTCTGGCATCCAGAACACCCTCGAGGGGTACTTGATTGAATGAGAGAGTGAATGAATGAGCGGCCTGACAAAGGAGCAACTAAAAGGCCGCAGAGAGAGTGCTATCCATAGGTTATTAAAGGTGGTCATGTGATAGGTGAGATTATTTATTTTTATGTTGTAAAGCTATTTTACTGAATAAAGAAATTAAATAGTGCCTACCATAAAGCAGGTAAAAGACGAGTATTTACTGAATGAAGTTAACAAATAACGAATTAGTCTAGATAAAGAAAAACCTTTTCCATAACTAAGAAGTTACTCCTGGAAACAGCATTAATCGTTGCATAGTTTCTGGAGTATACAAAATGCTTAAAGTAATTTGCTTATTGTTAATTCTCCTTAAAAAAAAATCATTCTGTAAGTATATTTCTTGAATTGTTCACCTGTAGGGCTCTGAGAATTGTTTATGGTGGCACTATAAAGGCAGTTTGTTTGTTTTTTGAACTTCAGAATCCTCATTTTTATCTTTATTATTTATTTATTAACATATAATGTATTATTTGTTTCAGGGGTACAGGTCTGTGAATCACCAGTCTTACACAATTCACAGAGCTCACCATAGCATATACCCTCCTCAATGTCCATAACCCAGCCACCCTATCCCTTCCCCCCTTCCCTCCAGCAACCTCTCAGTTTGTTTCCGGAGATTAAGAGTCTGTTATGGTTTGTCTCCCTCTCTGGTTTCGTCTTGTTTCATTTTTTCCTCCCTTCCCCTATGATCTTCTGTCCTGTTTCTCAAATTCCTCGTATCAGTGAGATCATATGAGACCATATGATAATTGTCTTTCCCTGATTGACCTACTTTGCTTAGCAAAATACCCTCCAGTTCCATCCACATCGTTGCAAATGGCAAGATTTGGGGTTTTTTGATGACTACATAATAGTCCATTGTATATACATATATATACATATATTACCAGATCTTTACTAAAGGCAGCGTCTTAAACTAGGACTCCTTTTATTACATAGTTATAAAATTTTCCCTTGAGTTGGCAAACATCTTGAGAACTACATAATCAGGGACTGACATGTTCATTTTATAACTATTTTAAATTTTTAATAATTTAAAATTTAAATACTTATAGAATATATTCTTTGTGAAAAAGCACAATAGAAAATAACAAATCTATTTTCCCCCGACTTACTTTACAGTCAATCTTAGACTAATAAGAATTCCCTGCGTTTGAAAGTCCACTTAAGAAAAAAAATAAACTCAGAATGGCAATCACGGATATTTCCCATGTAAATGGTCTCTTAAGAGACACTGTTATGATTTTTTTTTAATAAACAGGATTATAATGCACCAAAAGAAAGCAGTAGCTACTCAAAGTTTCACTAAAACTAATTGCTATTCTGGAAAAACAGGTAGAAAAAAGTTACCTGTTTTAACAAAAACTTTACATTTAATTCAAATGTTTATCACATCACTCTTTTTAGGATTTTTTTTTTTTTTTTTTTTTTTTTTTGACAGAGAGAGAGATCACAAACAGGCAGAGAGAGGAAGCAGGCTCCCTGCCAAGCAGAGAGCCCGATGTGGAGCTCAATCCCAGGACCCTGAGATCATGACCCGAGCCGAAGGCAGAGGCTTTAACCCACTGAGCCACCCAGGCGCCCCACATCACTCTTTTTAGAACAACAATTCAAATCAGAATGGTCAAGGCCTTCAATTTCCCACTCATATCAGTATGACTGCCTACAGACTATACGCCCCTTGCATAAATGAAGAAGGGCAGCAAATAGAAACACATTTATCTAATGGAGTTAGAAACAGGTAACTCAACTGCATTTAACAAAAGCTAGTTACACTCACAAGTTCTTAAATGCTTATTAGGCAACTATCAGTGTCTGAGAGTTTATCAAGTATTTTAAAATCACGACATGACTGTGTAAGCCTGATGATTCACAGACCTGTACCCCTGGGGCAAATACATTATATGTTAATAAACAAAATGTAAAGGCCATTATTTGTTACAAGCATGTTCACCACAAAGAATTGAGTTTTAGCCATGGTTTTCACAAGTGGTAGTCTACTGAGGACAAGAGGAGCGAAAGGTGGATGGAGAGTATCAAAGCCATGGATGAAATATTAAGGGAGCTACGTGAGATTCATGGGGAAAGATGCATTTGAAAGAGCAAAGAGAACTTTAAAAAAATTCCATTTTCTGTTTTCACATCTCTGAAAACCTCAAATACCAGTTACTGAAGACTTTTTGTAGCTTAATAAATTTCTCATTATTTAAAAAAAAATCACAACATGATAGAACATATTTGGGAAAGTAGACATATCAAGCTCACTGACTTCTTTGTCTTGCACAAATTATTAAACTATAAAGCTGCATTTATTTCTATTCCAGTAGAGACATTATCAGACCACAAAATCGCCGATAAAAGTCACAGATCAAACCTATCTACAAGAGATTCTGTTCAATGGAATGAAATTTTTTTTGTCAGATTAAAGTTGCTGTGATGATATTTGGGAAAGCTACAGTGCAGATAAAAACAAGCAGGCACTGTATCAAATAAACAGGGCTAAATGAGTAAGCTCCCATTCTATTTTCAAATCACTTATTTATCTTCCTTTAGTGGTCCTGTCTGCAATACAGAGCTATTATATTTTACAATGATCTGTTATGATTCCAAATATTAACACCAGGAGGTATTTCCTTCAGCTGTTTTCTTAAAAAGTATAAAATATTTCCTGTAAGTCCAGTATTGGAACTATTATAGAAATAGCTAGTGACCCCCTGCTCCAGATTTTCTGAAGAAATGCAGCGTATAAAATATTGATCATTTGCTTTTCTAAGAAAATGGGTCTTATTACCAAAAAAAGGTATCAAATCAAGCTACATATAAGAGTTCGTTTGGTTTTGCTGCTGTTGTGATAACACAGGCTTTCCTCTGCACCATCTGTCTTCCTGCTACAAAAAGAAAGAAGGAAGGGAGGGAGGGAGATAGGGGGAAAAAATACTGTAAGTCTAAGGATGATATAGATGCCATGATTTCTGAGAAGAAAAAACGGTATTAGATACATACTAAAGTTGAATAAGTTGTATAACCATAAAAAACTCACAGTTTAAGAAAGGAATTCTGAGCCCAACACATTTTAAACTGTGGAATTTACTAAGCCAAGGCTATGAGTAGGACAGTATGAATGTTGTGCTAAAAATGTATGTAATTTAGAAGCTGACATTGAGACAGCTAAATATTTCAGTAACAAATATCCATTAAGTTTTGTGACATAAAATTCAAATTATTTAATATTAAAACACATTCAAATGGATTTTTCCTGAAGTACTATGGGGCACATATTACTTTGCTCATAGGCATTCAAATACACAACATTACAGTGACTGATGGGAACGAAAACTGGTGCAAACTTTTCAGAAAGTTCTCCATCTTTCAAGAGAATTAAAAAGAGCTGAGAGTCCCTATGAAAAATGAAATGCAGAAAAATAATCTCACACAAAGATGTCTGCTGTGGTATTATATACAGCAGTCGTTAGCAAGACCCACTGACTCCTGAACTCAGGAATGACCTCCTGAACTCAGGACTGCTCTCCTGAACTCAGGAAACTCCTAGAAGCTTCTGCGTAACTGTCCATTTCATCTTTTAGAAACTAACAAATTGCTGGATAGGAAAAGAAACATTTGAGGACAGAAAGCTCCTTACAGTTACTTCAGCTTCGCTATGTTTAAATCCCCTCTGACTATTCATCTGGGGCCCCAGTAAAAGAACCCTGCTTACCCCCGGGTTAGACCATGTGGTCTCCTTATTTGTACAAATAAAGATGATTTTGTGAGGGACCACCACCTGGTGTTTGCAACTCTAGTCTTTGTAACTCACCAAGGAGCGGACCCACCTTGGTCTAACAGTATCAAGAAGTAAGAATACTAGAATGTTGAGCAATAAAGACTGTTAAACAAATTACAATATATCCACCTAGCAAAGTATCATCTTATGCACCCCCCAAAAAAAGTCATAACCAAAGAAATGCTTACTCCATTGTGCATGAGAAAAGCATGTACTTCAGAAAACGGCCCATTAAAAATCCGAATTTGATCAAGGACTGGCAGTGTGACATCGAGCAGCATATATGAACTTTCAGCCTGTGTTTCGTTATTTAAAATTTTGATATAATGCCTTATATGGGTGTAATAAGTAAATAAGTATCTAAAATGCCTCGTTTGAAACTTAGCACACAATAATCACACAAGAAACCTGAGACTCTGCCATGACAGATGAAAAAGCAGAATTCCACGTAGTATTTGCTTGTGACAAATTATGTAAAAACTTTCACAATGGGAAATATCCCACAACGTTATCTGTGAGTAATGGGAGTAAAGAGTGATTTTTCTTGTTTCTACTTTTCTTTCTTATCTAAATTACCAGTAAATAAGCGTGCATATCCTCTGCAATCTGAAAACTTTTAATCAACATACAGCATGGTTTAAAAATGTGCACATAAAATTTAAAATACTATTATTCAGTTAATATCCATCCATGTACATTTTCAAACATTACAAGTATCTTTCGAGCACCTGTATGTGCCAAGCATTATTCAGGCACTGAGATAAGACCACTTTGCATGGAGCTGATGTTCCAGAGTGAAAGACTGACAGAGCACAGACGTGTATTTATTGTTAAAATCATCAGTTCTAGAACTGATCCTATAAGTACTTTTAAAATGGTATTCTTGGCATTTATTACACACTTGCAGAAAAGCAAAACTTATCATAAAAATATAAGCCACAATTTTTTTTTTTTTTTTAAGTCACAAGAAAACTGTGTTGGAGCAGTTTTTTACTATGCATTCGAATGCCCCCTTGTTAAAATGCAGAATCTCATTCCAGTGTTCTGGGATGAGGCCTGAGCTGCTACCTTGTAACAGGCCCCTAAATGATGCCGGTGCTGCTGGGTCCACAACCACAATTCTCGTAGAAAAATCTTAGAGGCATGGTGAGGACTTTTGTTTTGAAACAGTGCTAAGTTGATAATGCTGGCAGACAGTTTTGCTAACTAATATACCCTATATTCTAAGGTAAACCTTTTGGAAAGGAAAATTTGAAGACATTGCTAATATTTTTCTAGCTGAAATAATAAAAATTCTTATATTTATTAAGGTCAGCTTTGTTGAGCCCAATTTAGGATCCCATTCCCCAAAGTATTTCTGTCTTCCTACAATGATCACTAGCACCGCGTCCTCTCAGAGGTGTCTGGAAGCAGAGGGCCCTGTCTTTTCCTTTTCTTCCCTGTTTCTGTCACACTAGCCTCCACCTTGGGTCTCACCTCTCATGTCTGGCCTCCCCCAGACTCCAGTCCACAGCAAAATGCCAGGAGAGCAGTGCTGCCTGGGAGACTTTTCCACGTACCGTCTGTCCTTGCCCAGTGCCCCTTCCCACTGCACATGAGGACAAACCATTGCCAAGACTGGCTGTTCATACTGCACCGCCAATCGGGCTCTCCCTGGCTTTCCTTCCCGTTTCTTCTTCCAAGAGGGCCCTCTGCACTGGCTCTGTGGGTCTGCAAGGCCTTAACCACATCACACCGCCCATCTCTTCCTCTCAGACTCTGCATGTTCTCCCCACCCCTCTTCACACCCCCATTCAAATCCTGAAAAAATTCCGACTTCCTCCAGGAAGCCTCCCTGTGAGGTGTGCCCACGCCGTCTGCGTCCAAGGCCAAAACCAGATTCTTGAGTTCACACCACGGAACTGGCAAGATGGGTTATTACACTCATACACACTGAACTATCCCTTCCATCAGCTTCGGGTACAGGACAGGAGTCTCATGCCATAGCTCAAATGGGATAGGTAAAAATACCCATAGGTAAAAAATCCCAGAGCTGGAGATCAAAGCCTTTTGGTCAGAAGTGATGCTGTCCTGATCTCGGAGATGCTGAAACGTAGAAGCGGGGGCGACACGAGCCTGGGGAGGGGGTTCCGGCAAGTGCTGTGCAGAGGTTGAGCAGCTCCTTCAATCCCAAGCCTGCAGTGATCCCCCTAAACCCGACATTTCACGTGCTCCCCACCCCCAGGGGGCACCCCCGCATCTCTCTGCGCACCGTGCTCAGGGACTTCTATGGGTCTGAGAGTGACAGCACTGGACCACAGCTCCGTCAGCTCTGAGTATGAGACGGGGGGGCAGGAAATGTTCGTGGCTTCGTGCTCAGCAGCCACAATCCGAAGCCGAGGACCGGCAGCTGTCCCCATCCTTCCCCCAGCCCTTGGTCCCTGTGTCTCCGGCTCAGTCCACGCTCAGAAGGCTCTGGTGTTTCTCCACCCTCGTGTTTTCCAGTGTTTTGACTAAGTGCTCTAATAATAACTTGTTTCTCTAAATATTCAGGTCTACGGTGGGGAGGAGGGGGTAGGAAAAAAAACCACTGTCACCCAGTAGCTTCTAATTTCACTCTTTTCCAACATACGCAGCTCCCATTTGCAAGCTAGTTCTATAAGTTATATTTCCCGCTACTCTGTTTGCTTCATCAACGTCTATCTTTCCTATGTGCATGTTGTAGAACTCCAGCTAGACTAAATTTCCTGAGGATAGAGGCCACGCCTTATTTTGTCCACAGAATGTATTTTCTCACTGACATACTCCTCCGCAGGCCCTGCACACAGGAATCTTCGAGACACTTGGTACCTGCTCGCGAGTGGCTCACAGGAGCTCCCCCAATGCCTCAGCGCACGGGGGGAATGCTCAATAAGAAATCCCTGACACCCTACAGGTCACTGGACATACTCTTTGTTTACACCGCATCCGTATAAACAGTATTCTTGCTTTTTCAATCTTTTTAGGTCCCAAAATCAAAATTATATTCTATATGGGAAAGGAGAAGCAGTTAAAGAGAAATCTCTAAGCCCCCGTAAAGCTCCCAGGAGAGAGATCTGGCAATATACAGTAATACTGCTCCCTTCCACCAAACAATCCCACATCTAGACATATGTTTTTGCATGTGTAGGGCGTGTGCAAAGATGTTCACTAAAGCACTGTTAAGAACCCTAAGGAAATGGAACTCACCCAAATAGTTATTGGGAATGAATCAGCACATCACCTCTATCTGTGATGAAACACTATGTGGAACAGTTAAAATGATTATACTTAATTTATATACCTAGATTAACATGGGTAGACTCCAAAAATTTTAAAATTGGGTGAAAAATGCAGAGTGCAAAAAATACTCGTGACGGACACTTAAAAACACAAACCTGTTGTTTATGGGGAGAGATGTGTAATAAATGCGTAAATGTGGATGGCAGAGACCCATGACAACTTGAGGACAGTTGAGTTGCCTCTAGGGAGGGAAAGAGGGAAACGGGAATTGGGCTGGAACACAAAGGGGATCCTAACTATCAGTCATGTTTGATTTCTCTAAAACACATCTGAAGTGAAAACAGTGAATATTAATATTTGTTAACTCGGAGTATGAGGACATCAACATTTTTATAGTATGCTGTACTTTTTCCTATGTTTAAAACACTCAGTGATTCAAAGAGAAAAAGTGGTATCATACTTCCATTTAAATTATTAAAAGGTTCAATTTCTCTCCTTGCTATAATAACTAAAGCAAAGCAGGGAAATAGAAGAGGGGAAAAATCGCTAACACATTTCACAATTACTAGCTATTCCTAACCTCGTAACAAAGGCCAAGACTCTCGTTGGACTGTGCATCAGAGAACTTGTCGCACCTGTGTTTGCTTGGTCTCTTCTGAGCTGGCCGAAGCATTCCTGGGCCTTCTTCTGCACTATTCCACACTGCTAAGCCACTAGTTGGATGCTTTCTACACTGCCTAGCCATTACCAGAGCCCCATCAAACACAGGCTCTCAGCAAAGTGGAGCCAAGCATTCTCCAAAGCCAACGGCGTTCTTTTCGGTGCTAGCTAATCAATGCTAATCCTGTAATCCAGAGAAATAACCGAGTTTCAGCTATAATGGACTACATGCGCAGGCTGTTTTAGAAGCTACAATTAGCTGTGCTTTTAGCCCTGCTAGAAAGTAGGTGGGCTAATTTTGCAACAATGATCATTTTAACTGATGGCCTTACGAATCTAAGAAGTCATCAATTATGAAATGACAGCTATAAATCGAAATTTCCTTTTCCAAAAGAATTACTTCTGCTCTTCTCTCTCTGGTAATTCAACAGTCCCTCAGATCCCCCACATTTTTTCTTGAACTCAATTCATTGCATTTCGCTACTATATTTAATGAGAATTCCACTAACACCGGTTTTGCGTGGTGCTTCCTACAATCTACATTTCCTCTTTGTAACTGCTCTAAACATAATCAGAAATTTAGAATGTAGCCCAGAAAATTATGGTATTACCATTTCAAACTGATGTCTAAAATTATTGTTTTATATGCATATGTGCCCACAAAATACACACCATAGTAGAAACTCAATCAATACCCACTCACCTAAATCTCCAGATTAACCAACATCAGAGGGGAAAACACAGACGCCCTTCCCTTACGGAACACTCAAGCTAGCGGGCTCTTCTCCCGTGCCTACTGAGATTCGCTGGTGGACTGTTCCCAAACACGTTTGTGCCTACTGATTTTATTATTGCAACTATATAACTCATTGTTTATCATGTAAATAGATGAAATAAGGGCACTAAAAAAGTATTACATGGATGAAAAATAAATGTTTTGAAAAGACTGATGAAGGCAGAGGACTATAAAGGTTCCTCTTGGATTAATGAGCATGAGGTGACAACCAACTTGTAAAACTAAGGAGCTGCCACCCAGATCGCTGGGGCTTCGATGTCTGGCTCCATTTTTAAGCCCCTAATACTGAAAATCACAGGAATGCATTAGAGGTGTGGTTTAAGCAAGAAAGCCAATTTGAAAATCCACAGCCAATGCACAAAAGGCAGGCCCTGGCTTTACATCGCAAGTCAGAACAAAATGTTTACTCTATGTTTTTCCATTTCTATAATCCCAAATTACATAATCAGTAGTAGCTCAATCATGGTGGATAAGAGGCCTCCAATACAGTCAACTAGCTACCTCAAGTCGTTTTCCAATATTCAATACCACACACATTTCTTTCCCAAGAGAGTTATAACACTTGGCATAACATTTCCCAATTTATGCCAAATTGGTAAAGAAACTGTTATATTACTTAATCCTTCCAATGTGTTCCTCTTTCTCTATTCCTACTCTCTCAATGGCAGCACCATCTAGCTAATGACCCCAAACATTCTCAATGGTCTCAACAACCAAAAATTAAAGCAAAGCCAGATGGTGCCATTGATTATACCTCCTAAAACCTCTCACCTGTATTATCCCAGTCCTGGCGGCCCCCACATGGTCTACGACAACTGCTACCTCACTTGTTTTCTGACCTCCAGATTGAGTGTATGCCCCCAGAATTAATTTTCTAAAACAAAATCTTGCCCCTCTTCTGCTCAAAAACCACCAATGGCTCCCTATTGCCCAAGAGGCAAGGCTAAAATCCCATGGTTTCACCTACTTTACTGGCATCGACCTCCATCACTGCTTTTAATACACGTCTCTATGTGCGGCTAGGGAGCAGCTTGCCCCTGTATGAAGCACTCGGAGTCAGAGGCTACTCCTCATCCAAGGGCCCCAGGCTACTTCCCTCCTTATCCTCAAGGCCCCTCCCCTGACACTTTCCTAATTCCAGGCCCCTGGGTTCAAACTCTACTCTGCCAAGTGAGTGGGCTTAAAAAACGATCCTCCTGAGCCTCAGTTTCCTCACCTGTAAAACGGGGAAATGGTAGTCTCTACCTCACAGGACCGCAGGGATGACTGGATGAGAACACACAGCATGCTGCCCGGTTCCCTGTAAGTTCTCCGTAAGGACTGCTGTCCCTGTTACTGTGGCCCCACACTGTGACTGTATTTGCAGACAGGCTTTTAGAAGGTAAGTAAGGCTAAATAAGGTCATGAGGGTAAGGCCCTAATCTGATAAAATCGGTGACCTTATAAGAGAAAGAGAGATCTCACTCTCTTGTCATGTCCTCAGAGAGCAGACCGTGCCAGGACGGAGTGAGAAAGCGGTCCATCTGCAGGCCGGCAAGGGAGCCCTAACCAGAGCCTGACCTTCCACCCTGCTCCTGGACTTCTAGCCTCCAGAACTGCACTACCATCATACATTTGTACCAAATTCTGCATTTCAAAAATCATATACCATGTCTGGGTGCTAAATAGATAGCACCCAAGTGTTATAAAATCCAATGATCCCGACACTGAAAGTCTGACAAATGCGAGCCTTAAAATAAGTGAAAGAAACCCCTTTCTATCTAATGTATCTAATTCTCCTAGTGAGAGAATTTATCTGAGACCCCGCAACACTCCTTTGCGATAGTCCCGACAAATCTCCTACCACAAAGCAGCCACGCATTTGAAAGACGGGACCTCGGTGAAACTCATGTTCAAAAATAAAGATCACTCACACAGCACTGAATGACGAAGCACCTACTACATGCCAGACATTAGGCTAGGTGCTGGGGATACAACCGTGAGCACACCACACCGTGTTCTTCGTCCCAAGGGGCATGGTCTAATGCAGGGAAGTATTAGGCTAAGGAATGCAGGCAGGGCTGGCTTCACGTGCTCACGCAGGATCCCAAAAAGGACCGTGCAAGCTAAAACCAGGCAAAATTATCTTAATAATAAATGGGAAAAATGATAATTGTGCTGTGACCTTTACATTTTGTTTATCAAAACATTAAATCCACCACGAATATTATACCCAATGGTTAAAGACTAAACAGGGACACCTGGGTGGCTCAGTCGGTTAAGTGTCTGCCTTCGGCTCAGGTCATGATCCCAGGGTCCTGGTATAGAGTCCTGTACTGGACTCCTTGCTCAGCAGGGAGCCTGCTTCTCCCTCTGCCTGCCTCCCCCACCTCCTTGTGCTTTCTGACAAGTAAATAAATAAAATCTTTAAAAAAAAAAAAAAAAGACTGAAAACATATTTAACATAGTACCGGAAGGCATCCAAAATAGGGATAAGTGAAATTATCTCTAGTCACATATGACACGATCATGTGTAGAAAATCCCCAAAATACCACAAAAATGTTAGAAAAAAATTCTGCAAAGTATCCAGATACTGAATCAACACATAAAAGTCAGTTGCATTTCTATATATCAACAATGAACTATCTGAAAAGGAAATTACAAAAGTAATTCCACTTACCATGGCATCAAAATGAATAAAATTTTTAGGAATAAACCAAGGAGGTCAAGACTTCCATACTAAAACCTACAAAACATTCTGAAAGAAACTGAAGAAAACCAATTAATGGAAAGGTGTCCTGTGTCATGAATTATATTGCTAAGATGTCAATACCACTTGAAGCTATCTACAGATTCTATGCAATCTCTATTAAAATCCCAATGATGTTTTTCAAATAGAAAAATCCATCTTAAAATTCATAAGGAAAAGTCAGTGGATCCTGAATAGCCAAAATGATCTTGAAAAAAGAATAAAGTTGGAGGTCTCATACTTCTGATTCCAGAACTTACTACAAAGCTACAGTAATCAAAACAGCATGGTAGGGGCACAATGATAGACATATAGACTGATGGAATAAAACAGGCCAGAGAGAAACCCTCCCATATGTGGTCGAGTGATTTTCAACAAAGGTGACAAGACCATCACTCAGAAAAGAGTCTTTTCAAGAATCAGTACTGGAAAAAATTAGATAGCCACATGCCAAAAAAAAAAAAAAGTAGTTGAAAGGCTTACCTTATACCACACATAAAAATTAACCCAAATTGGATAGAAGTTTAAGAACTAAAACTATAAAACTCTTAGGAAGATAAACATTGGGAGAAAGCTTCATATCATTAGATTTGGCAAGGATTTCTAGGATGTGACAGCAAAAGCACAGATGATTAAACAAAAAACTAAACCAACTATGTCAAAATTAAACATTCCTCCATCAAAGGCCACTATCAACAGAGTGAAAAGGCAACTGCAACCACTGATCAGGAGAAAATATTTGCAAATCATAGCTGATAAGGATTAATATCCAAAATATACAAAGAATTCCTATAATTCAACAAAAAACCAAACAGCTTTAAAAAATGGGCAAAGGACTTGAATAGATATTTCTCCAAAGATGATGTACAAGTGACCAACACTCGAAAAGAAGCTCAACATCAGAATCATTAGGGAAATGCAAATCCAAGCTACAAAATGAGATACCACCTTACACCCATTAAGGTGGCTATTACCAAAAAAAGAAAGAACAAGTGTTGGCAAAGATACAGAGAACTGAGAGTTCTTGGGCACTGTTGGTGCGGATGTAAAATGGTGCAGCCACTATGAAAAACAGCACGGTCATTCCTAGAAATAGAATGATCATATGATTCAGAAATTTACTTCTGAGTATATACCCAAAAGAACAAATCAGGACCTTAAATCGACGTTTGTATGCCCATAATTTAGCAGCATTATCCACGATAATCAAAAGGTAGAGGGAGCCTAAGTGTCCATCAATGGATGAATGGATGCACAAAATGTGGTTCATACATATGACATACGTATATACAAAATGTAGTACGCACATACAATGAAATATTTTTCAAAAGATTTTATTTATTTATCTGTCAGAGGGAGAGAGAGAGAGCACAAGCAGGGGGAGCAGCAGGCAGAGGGAGAAGTAGTCCATCTCCAGAACTTTTTTCATCTTCTAGACTGAAACTCTATATCCATTAAGCACTAACTCCCTGTTCCTTTCTCCCCTCATCCCCAGTAGCCACCATTCTACTTCTTTTCTCCCTGAACTTTACTCTAGGTACCATGTATAAATGGAATCATACAGCATATCATCTTGTGACTGGCTTATTTCACTTAGCATAATATCCTCAAGGGTCGTCCATGTTGTAGCATGCATCAGAATTTCCTTCCTTTTTAAGGCTGAATAATATTCCATTGTATGGAGGCACCTGGGTGGCTCGGTTGGTTAAGTGTCTGTCTTCAGCTCAGGTCATGATCCCAGGGTCCTGGGATAGGCCCTGCATCGGGCTCCCTGCTCAGCTTCTCGCTCTCCCTCTGTACCTCCCCACTGCTCATGCTCTATCTCAAATAAACAAAATCTTTAAAAAAGAGAGAGAGCGAATGCCTTCACAAGGTGCCCATGGCTGCACGTGTCCTCTCTTGAAAGGTGTCAGGGACATTCTCACATTAGCTTTTCCTTCTATAGCTCCATTTATGTTTGATCCCCATTTCAACTCCAACATCATCACTTTTGGTTCCTTCCTCTTTGTTGGGCAATTCCCTCTTCCAGTTATCCGTTTTAGTAAAAGGTCATGTGGGTTTATCGCTACGAGACAGAGTCCACACGAGGACACACTCTGCAGTCTGTGTGGGAACCAAAGAGAAGCACGGCGACCGATCACAGGCAGACTCTGAAAGAAGTGACGTGGTCGCTGACCATGACGTGTGTCTGTGACACCTGTGGTGACTGGCGGGCTGCGGAGACAGCAGCTTGTAAATACCGTCACTCACAGTTCAAACACAGGCGTAACTGAAATTTGAACCCTGTTACTTGGTCTTCTTTAACTCAACTCTGGTAACGGAAACCCATGCATATCAGAAGCAAGCGAAGCGTATGCTATTTCTGTATAATTACAAACCGAGAGAAGACCAGAGGAAAGGAACAGGATTCTTAGAGAACCTGCGAGAGTCTGACAGATGACTACGGTGGTCAAAGAGTAAGGAAAGAGTGCAACAATGCAAGAGAAGGCTGTAGGAGGATACCACCGGCCGAAGTACCGATACGTTAAACAAAGGTTAATATGGATTCTAAAGCTTAAGACCAAAATCACTGTCAATTTAAAGCTATTTTACTTTTCCATTTTTAGATAAACCATCCTATGAAAAAAGGAGCTAGGAGTCTACTTGCAGCATGAACTTACTTAGCTTCGTACAGCTGTAGCCTATAAGGAACACAATGAAATTATTTTAAAATATAAGAAAATAAAAAGATCAGTCTGTAGATGGTTAAGGGATGAACCACGCCGAGCCAAGCCACACCAGAGATCCTGTCAGAGGTTCTGATCCCAATCTTGAGAGCAGGGGTAGGCTGTACTAGTTTCCTGGGGCTGCTGTAACAAGTCACCACAAACTTGGTGGCTTAATAGAAATTTCTCTCTCCCAGTTCTGGAGGCCAGAAGACTGAACTCAGGTTCACTGGGCAGCAGGAATCCCCACCCCCTGGAGGCTTTAGGGGAGAATCCGTTTCCTGACTACTCCAGCTTCCGGTGACTGCTGCCTTCCTGGGCTTAGGGTGGGTCACCAACTCCAATCTTGAGACCAGCATCTCCAAATTTTTTCTCCCTGCTCCATTTTCATGCCACCTTCTGCATGTAAAATCTCCCCTTGCCTCCCTCTGGCAAGGATATGCGTGAGTGCATCGTTGTCATCTGGGTGAATCGGAGATCCACCTGGATGATCGTCCCACCTTAATCTTTAAACTTGATCACACCTGCAAAGACTTTCTCTTGGAGGCTGCCAGATAAGGGAACGCTCTGAGGTTCCAGGGATTCAGACATGGGTAGTCTTTCTTTTTTTTTAATTTAAATTCAATTAATTAACATATAATGTATTATTGGTGTCAGAGGTAGAGGTCAGTGACTCATTAGTCTTACATAATACCCAGGGCTCATTACACCACGTGCCCTCCTTAATAAGACCTGGGTATTCCTTTGGGAGACCATTTTTCAGCCTACCACAGAAGCAACAGAGTTAAACTCACATTGAAAAGACCACCGTGGTGGGGGTGGAGGAGGAACAGGGGATATAACAAGACAGCTGGGCTACTGCCATGATCCAAGTCAGAGGCGGCTTGGACTAACTAGGTGGTGGTGGAGGGGGGATGAAGAGAAGTGAATGGAAAGATACACACAGAAGGTGAGTAAGAGGGAGGCGTCAAGAGGGCCTCCTAGACTTCCGGTGTGCATAAGCTTGTTTGAAGTGGTACCGTGCGCTGAGCCTGGGAGTACCAGAAGGTCGAACGTGCAGGAGACCATCAAGCTAAACAAGGGAACTGCAAGAGTGCTGGGTAATGCTACACAGAATAACAAGAGGGTTTCTTTTGGAGGAAGCAAGGGAAATAGCATACTCTGGGGATGGGGCCAGATCTTCCACTCACAATCTTTTTACCTTGAGCTCTGGAAGCCTTCACGTGCTCACATACAAAGGGGAACCCTACGACTTATCCTCAGGGCCCTGGGGAGAATTGGGATTAAGGAAGAAATGCACATGACCCAGTGCACATTAACAGGAAGCACTGATTACCACCTGATTACCATTCTCTGTCACTCTTTGCCTGCACAGCGGTAATGCAAAGACCAAGACTTGTAGGATTACGGGACTGTAATATGTCTAACTTTATTTCAATTCCTTTCTAGCTTTGCTAATTCATATTCACTTATTGCTCAGGGTCTGATGCTCATTTAGGGTTACTGATACATTCTGAAAATAACTCTTCAGGCTAAATAAAGTCAACTTTTTTTAGTTTTCCTAATTCTGTCATTAATGTGTATCGAATATCTTCCTAACTCATTCGCATTGGTTCCTTCTCTATCTTAAATCATACAAATAATTCAATCATCTCCATGCTATACCAATTGAGATCACTCAGACACATTTTATCAATTACCAAAAAAGCCTTTCCAACCAATTCTTCAACAGGGGTTATTCTTAAAGTAACAAAATTGCTCAACATGTTTTATTTTCTTATCTTTATTAAGTGTGGCAATAATCCACAAACTGCATGAATACTTTAATTGAAGATTAAACACACTCAGATGTCCAATTCAAACATGTAATCAGAAACTTTAGATTTCTCTATTAAGAGACATTTCAAAGTGCAACTAGAGACTTACTCTTCATAATAAAGTTTTAGTAAACTTGTTCTTAGTAAACAAGTCTGAACTTCATATGAAAGTGCGAGCCTCTCACCAAGGCACCTATATTTTCCTTTAGTTTTTAGTAGAGCCATAGGTCAAGAAAACTTCATTCATATTTTCTTCATCATTCCTAAGCATCCTTAACTATAAATTTAGGCTTGCACAGAAAGCTGTCTGATGAGGTCTGGTTGTATTTTACTCAGATAAAACTCAACATTCTTCTATCAAGAGAAAAGTTCAGTTTTCAAGTTAGAGGCAACTACTCGCTCTTATCAGCCAAGCCCAGATCTGAGATGCCACACGAGGGCTACAGAGAAACACACAAATCATTCTCTCATTTCTTGCCATTTTTACAGTAACAATGTCACCAGAACAAGAATCTCTATGAATTCCAACATGACAGGTCTTGACAGTTGGCTAAACGACTTTAGACAGCCATTTCCCCTCTCCCATGGCCCTTTTATTATGTGCTACTTCAAGAGGAATAATTCCTAACTCAATGCAAGAGGAATAATTCCTAACTCAATGTGTAATTTTAATCATTCAAAGTAATCAGTGTCTCCCCAATCATCCAAACACCATTTAGATCTACGTGGTTGACAGCTGAAGCAAACAGCGTTCCAGATAGAAACAAAACTTTCCCAGGCAATTAAACTGACAGACTTTGCTATAATGTGGAGGAAAGGGAGAAACCCAATTACTCCAACAATTGCAGGGCGGCAAAAAAAAAGCAGCCCCATTCTTGCCCTGAACAGCTCAAGAGTCACAAGTATGCAGGTGAATTCAACCGGTTTCTTACAGACATAAAGAAGAGGGCGAGCATGATTTACAAGATGCAAAGGTAAAGCCCTTTCTTGCACCAGAGATCAACTGGCAATACATAACTTGAGATTTTGCAATTCAGTGTTCGGCATGGGGGGTGAGGAGCACTTGACGGCTTGACAGTGACTCATTATACCGGGAACAATCCTAAAGAGGTCATGCAGCATGATCTTCGTTTAATCCAATTGTTTCTCAAAACCTGAATCTCTGTCATTTAGCAAATTCAGCTTGGATTCAGATACAAAACATCATTTTCCCTCATTTCCTGTCCTGTTAGGATACCACAATTTTTACTTGTGATAAAGAGAAAATGATACAAACATTTAAAAATCTATTAATCTGGTGACAGTTACTTTACAGGATGAAAATCTCCATGGCGTAAAACCTGGGGGGCTGCTGCAGAGAAGGCAAGAAAGCACCATGTGAAGGCAAAAGGCCTCTATCGAGACGGCAAGAAGGCCAAAGCGGGAAAGGCAGGTCATGCCATGAACCGGCGGAGCTCAGAGACAGACACATCATGGCCGGACTCCTGGTCTCCCAGGGCCACACCCAGCGAGGAACAGGATGGTGCCATCGAGCACGTAGGACAGGTTGAAGTGACATGTATTAGGGATGCAGCTGACATCGCGGTGGAGGGTGGGACCAGGGAGAACTCTGCATCTGTGTTTCGAGGCACCCTATCTGTAGGGCACACCACTAAATGGTGTGTGTGGGTGTTTCCTACTCACTGCTTCTAAGTACAATGGAACAGAAAATCATCATGAAGCACTCTACCCTGTTTCCTCCCACTTGAGAAGAATCACTTCTGTGGTCTCCTTGGCTATGAAACTTCGAGGTAACTACATCCTGGGAATTTGGGGTGTGTGTGTGTGTGTCCTACTTAACAAAAAGCTTGCTCCCTTCCTGGGAAGAATGTGAACCATGGACCGGTTTAGACCTGGAGATTAAATGTTAGAAACACTTGGGTGGGGACAGGGCCGACAGAGTGGGGCTCTGAAACAGAGTCACCTAAGGCTAGAAAGACACAGGTCCTGCAAGTTGGCCCCACTGTGAAGGGGTTCCTGGGGTTCTGCAAACCCACATGGAGAGAGGCAGGAAAACCAGCACTAGGATCCCTTCCTGTAGCTCTCTGGGCTCTAGGCGCGCGTGCGTGCGTGTGCACGCGCGCAAGCTGGAAAAACCAGTAGGTAGGAGCAGCCACCCCAGCGTCGGAGGAACCCCATCCCTGGGCTCTGCCCTGGAGCCCATGGTCACACAGGCAATGGAGGCCCTGCCTTCTCCACCACGCTCCTCCAGCGGCAGTCCCGTTCCTGCCGTCAGCGGAGAGACCTCACCCCTGGCCCCTCCCCACAGCCCCAGGATTCCAGCCACAGAGCCCAAACCTCGTGTCGAGCCTCACGCTCCCCAAGCTCGGCGCCTCTCCACAGAGGGGTTTTGGAAATCCGTGGGGCCATCTGGGGATGCCGTGATGACAGCAGCGCAAGGGGCCGTGGACGTGAGGCAGCCGGCAACGTGGGAGAGGCCCGCACAACTCCTGAACCCTACTTCCATCGGCACAAAAGAACAAAGTCATGCGGCACGGTTTAAATAAGAGATTCGGTCACAATTTTAGAGAATTATGTCACCAGCAGCAGCGCCACGTGTGGCACTGGGCCTGCCAGCCCGCCACAGCTACCCCAGCCTGTGTGTGTAGCTACCGCAGGCCGAAACAAAGCAGGGATGCCGAGTGTTCCTGTAAGGACCCTGAAAGCCGAGCAGTTCTGAAGAGCCAGGAAATCCTGGATACCAATTATTTTCGGTAATGTATTTCATTTTTGCCATCCTGTATTAAGAATCTGCCAGACACTGAGATTTCTCACAAGGACTGCATATAGAAATGATTTGGGGTTTTATCCTTATTTTTCCATCCTACTCTGATACCGTCCTCAGGGGATGCCCATCACCCCCATCCCAATTTCCCTGTAAGCTTTTTAAATTCATCCTCTAATCCTAGACTTCTGTTAAAGGTCTTGGTCTTCAAAGTACTTGACTTGGCGAGGGATTTAAAGAGGGGAGACCTATTTCCTAAGACACATTGTCAGCACACATCCCATGTCCTAATGCAGGAAACTAATTATTCGGATGCCGCCCTGATACAGGCAGCCTTGCTCATTGCAAAAATGTCACCTTTCCTCACTTGCTTGCCTTCAGCAGTGTTTGGCCTTGGCATATTATCCCTGCTTCAATTAAGGTATTTCCCCACTTTCTCTTAACATATACAGAGAAGTCTGGTCTGTTACTACTTTGATTTCAAAGTTCACCTGCTCTCTCATTTTTTTAGATTTTAATTTATTTATTATTTGAGAGAGAGAGAGAGAGACACATCGAGAGAGAGAGAGAGAGAGAACAAAAGCAGGGGGAGTGGAAGAGGGAGAAGCAGGGAGCCTGATGAGGGGCTCGATCCCAGGATCCTGGGATCATGACCTGAGCCAAAGACAGACGCTTAATGACTGAGCCACCCAGGCACCCCTCTCATTTTTCTACTATGGAATGGCTTCTGATCTTCTCTTAAATCTGAATGTATTCATTACACACACGTGCCAGCACTTACTTTATCATCTGATGAAGGCATAGTGAGCATTTGCATTTTGAAACATATGTAATTTATGAATTTCTTTTTACCCCTTTATAATATGGACCTTTAGACACTGTGTGAACAGGTCGTGTCACCCGTCAATTTTATTTTAGGATCACAGGAGGGGAATTCTAACACAGTTCTTATAAAAAGAGGGCATTAGATCTGATACAGTTGAGAG
Organism: Potos flavus; assembly: GCA_028534135.1. Taxonomy (NCBI): domain Eukaryota; kingdom Metazoa; phylum Chordata; class Mammalia; order Carnivora; family Procyonidae; genus Potos; species Potos flavus. The sequence goes on from CM052889.1 coordinate 42,044,607, forward strand.
CCCCTGCTCTAGAAAGTTTCCCTTCCCAGCCACCAAGTTCTTCCAAAGACAGTTCCTTCCTAAAATTCAGGAAATTCAGGAAATTTCGGGGGAGGGAAGCTGGAGTTCTGCCTTCTCATGCCAGAGAGGCAAAGAACACCAGAACGGGTCATGCCCCCACCACACAGGGCTAGCCCAGAGCCTTGTAGGTGACTGATACAGCACCACAAAGACTGGCCAGTTAGGTTGGGCCGCCTCTCAAGCACACATGACACTGAGCAGAGGACAGTGCCCTTGAAGGACCGCGATCCCCAGAGCTGCTGCTGCTGCCAGGGCTGAGCTCAGCCGAGACCTGGGGTCATTTCAGAAGCAGCAGACTGCATCAGAGCACCCCGTATCCCATTTGATCGCCCCCATCAGGACGAGCATGTGCTGGGCGCCAGCTCTGCTCCCTACTGCCCCCCGCTAAGCACTGGGCAGCCCGGATGCACCGAAGGGAAGAGGCTGAAAGGCCAGACAGGGGATCTGCCACCTGGTTCTGAGATGCAGAGCGTCACTTCAGGGGGCACGCTGGAGCACCTCCACCGGGTCAAGGGACATCAGTGTGGGAGCGAGGATGAATAATCAAGCTTTCTGAGCTCCTAAAGGGCACTGCCACTGGGCTATACTTGCTGACTGGCAAATAAAGGCGTGCTGATATGCCCCAAGACCTCTTGGACCTCACGTTACTCCAGCGACCTCAGGAAGGCCAGGAACCCCTGATCAGGAAGTCCACCAATCTCTGCAATCTCAGCTCGCTCGTACAGACAGGCAACCGTGTAAACAACGTGCAGACATCACCAGCGCTGGAGAAAGGGAAAGAGCCTGTGGGGCCATTGAGGCCTCCTCCCACCTTGGGTAAGTCAGAACAAGTCAGCTGATGCAAAATACCCCAGCATGACGAGTGGGGAGGGGACAAGGGAAGAGTCAGGGAAGCAGACAGGTCAGATCACAGACATCCTATGCCAAGCCGGGATCCTCATCCTATAGAAGACTGGGAGCTGAGAAGTGCCTAAAGCTCTGCGAGTCTCATTCCCCAGAGATGGACTCCCTGGTGGCTTATTGGGTGGCATCTGGGTATGAGGATGTGGTTTGCATATTGCTGGGGTCCCACCCCAAAATGGCTTTAGCAGCACACAGGCCAACTTCTCATATTGTAGAAGTCACAGAAGAATGATAGTATAGTGTAGCAGGGAAACACAGACTCCAGAGTCTGATGGTCTGGGTTCGCACCCCGCAATTCCACCTCCCTGTGCGACCTTGGACAGGTCATTCAACGTAACTATGCTTCCCTCCACCCCCTGTGAGAGGGAGATAACAAGAGCACCCTGTCACAGAGCTGCAGCAGAATAAAATAAAGATTCATGTTCCGGGAGTGCTGGTGTGTGGCCCGGCATCCAGTAAGCACCAACTACTATTTACCGTGATGGGCTTATTCGGATGTGTATTAGGAAAAGCCAGCCACCTGAGCCAAGGATTTCACAGATATTACAGCTGTGGACAAGACTAAGGGAAAAAGTGACCATTTCTGAGGTAGACTGAAAGATATTAAGTGAGCAACAGCACCTTGAAGGACCTGCTTCTACCTTGGGGTCCCACACACCGTAGATGCCGTGAAGGGGTTTTCTCTGTAATAACGGATCATCTTCCTGTAAGATAGGAGTAACTACCTGTTGTATATACATATTTCTTGTGTTCTGAAATCCTTGAGCAAGAAGGAAGAGATGGAGAAAGCAACCCCGGCTGAGGAAAAGAACTGAGACAGCAAACCATCAACCCACCTTTACACGCACACAAAAAGCCCCTATTTCAATCTCCAAATCAGTTGCCAGGAAGTCAGGACTTTCTCTTCTGAGGCAGCAAATTTATGGATAGTTTTATACAAAAATATGTTTTTGTAACTATGTATGGTGAGGGATGTCAACTAGACTTACTGTAGTGATTATTTCACAATAGATACAAATCGTTTATGTTGCACACCTGAAACTAACATCTATGTCAATTACATTTCAAAAAAAAAAAAAACATGCAGGCAAAGTCACTCAAAAAGCGGGATGCATTTTTCCCATAATAAAAAGGCTTTCAGTGGTGACTATGTTCCCAGGTTTGCCCACAAAGGCAATTCAATCCCAAATTGGACCTATGTACTGGTTGCACAGCATACTAAGAATTCAGGGAACAAAGTAATTGGTGGAAAAGGTGTAAGGGTTGAGTCCCCCCACCCCCACTCAACCGCAGCCCTGGCACAAGGCAATTTTGAAATAACAGGAAAATTCTTTGCTACACAGCCATCTACTTTCTGTACATCCTTTATACTCTTCTCCTCAAGCCCTTCTCAGTATTAGCCTTTTGAAAGTCCCACTGGTGTTGCTGGTGAAGGAGAGCGACCATGGCAAAGGAGCCTGGGGTGCAAAAAATGGAGCTACAAGAGCCTGAGCAAAAAGGCCCAGGCCACTGAAATATGATGATGTGTTTGGGGATCTCCAAGTGGTTTCATGTAACTAGAACAGGAAATGTTCTACACTTCAGTATTCTTGCTCCCTTCATGTTTGTTTTTTTTTTTAATATTTATTTATTTGACCAGGAGAGAGAGATCACAAGTAGGCAGAGAGGGAGGCAGAGAGAGGGGGAAGCAGGCTCCTCGCTGAGCAAAGAGCCCGATGCGGGGCTCCATCCCAAGACCCTGAGATCATGACCTGAGCCGAAGGCAGAGGCTTTAATCCACTGAGCTACTCAAGCGCCCCTCCTTTATGCTTTCTTACCACTGAAAATTCATTTCATTCAGTACAAGTCCTCTAAATAGGGTAGGGACGAAAGCAATCTCCCAGAACTACCTGTTAATGCAGCATGCAGGAATCAGAGCACACAGATTTTTTTAAGGGTTCACATCTTTAACTTTGCGTGCTTATGGGGGCACACATGCGCGCGCGCACACACACGCACAGTATATTCACTTTTTTTCCTGTTTATTTCGTATGCATAAACTCTCCAATTAGTCTACAGGCAGTTGCATTTTTAAAAGAATCCCAATTAAACAAAATGAATATTTAATCAGGACTTTTCCAGAAAGTGCAATAATTAGGGGGAAAAATGAGTTTTTTTGTTGTTTTTTGTTTTTTTTTTTTAAACACAGCCCTAAGTTGAGAAGGATGGGAAAAGGCAACAGAGGAGTTTCCTGTCTTTCCTGCCAGTTCCCTTACACCATTTCTGCTTTTCATTGCTTCCCCTTTTCTTCCGTTTCTGCATCTATGGACTCTCAGAAACTCCAACAGCAAGACACAGACATGCTAGTATCTGGGAACAGCCAGACATGCAGAAAAGACAGGCGGCCTGCAAGCTCTTCCTGTCCTTTAAAGTACCTGCCACAGCTTTGGGCAAAGAGGCTCAGGGACCTACTGCTCCAGGTCTCTTACACAGGCCTTCTGAGTTTTTCCAGACAGAACTAAGGTTTGCAACAGGGGTCAATGCTTTTTTTTTTTTTTTTCTCCAAAGGACCAGAGGGTAAATATTTTAGGCCACACGGTCTGTCACGGCTATTCATTACTGTTGCTGTAGTGCACAACGGCCACAGAAAAGACACAATCAAGTCTGAGTGCCTGTGTCCCAAAACTTTATTTACAAAAACAGCTGGCCAGATTTGGCCACCAACTGCAATCCCTGGATTATACTGAGCCATCTCTAGGACAAGACTGGCTCTGTAATCAACATGGTCACAAATAAGACAGAGGTCATAAGGCTTTGTCGTATGTGCCATAAATTGTGTTAAATGATTTAGGATCCATACTTTCATTTTAAACATAAACATATTACCATGAATTTTTCTTGCCTTTTGTTTTTAATAAATTCCTGCCATCTTTATAACTTAAAATGGAAAAGAAAAACGTAACCTATATAATACCGACTATTTACTAATTCTATAGCAAATCCATATTTTTTCATGCATATTTATCCTCAACAAACGTTCTTTATAACCACTATATGCTTAAGTTGACAGCGATTTTTTAAGATGACTTTTTAATAACACCTACAGCCAGAAATTGGTGGTAGTGTTGGCAGGGGAAGAACTGCAGGTGTTTTAAGGTCAGAAAGAACACCAGGAGTTAAAGCAGGAGGAGATGATGGTGGCACCAAGAGGAGGAGGGAGATAAACGTCCAGCCTGGGAAAGAAGAACGACATATTTCATTTTGGCCAGGAGCTCCAGAGGTCTCCTGTCTTCCTCCCAGCACAATGTGCTTCACCTCTCCCGCTAATCCTCCAATTAAAAAATATCACAAGCCAAAAAGAGAAAAAGGCACCAAGAGTTAATTATGGACATGAGGACCATGGTGAGGAACACGGTGGTCATACAACGTGAGTTGACTGGACGACCAGCAGCAAAGTAACCCTGAAAACTAGCACCCTCTGGAAACACGGACAGACCAGTGATCCGAGACAAGGTCAAGTGCGGAGTCAGCCATCCAACAGGACAACGTAATCACACTGATCAGCTTCCAGCGCTCACCCATCTCGCGGCTCTATGTGGGCTTTTCACTGTTTCCTAGACTTCACTTCTGCCCCTCCACCTATCACAAACTCCTCCCAGCTCCTCCCCCATCATAATGCTCAGACTTCCTCCACAAAGGTTTCCTTCTCTCTGCGTTACACTCCCGCTGCTCTCCACTCCCACAGGTCACAGCGGTCTCCCGTTCCCCACACCCCCGCCAACTGTGCCTACACCATAGCACCTGAAATCTAGGGCCTGTTCCTTGTGCACGTAACTATCCCTTATTTTATCACATAACTATCCCTTATTTTATCGCATGTCCGAGTACCTAAAGCTCTGAGTCTCTGTCACACACGTGGAACATCAGTTGGGGGGGGCGGGGGAAGTGAGTGCTGCTGCTTTAGATCACTAAGCCCAAAGACCAACAATAGGAATTTGATTTCAGGTAGTCAGTAACAACTTAGAAGGTACTAAGTTGTGTCCTTAGGCTCAAAGCAGAAAGGCCCCACGACAGCATCCATCCTTGTCAACCTCTGGGAACACGTCCCCAAGTGCATGATGGGGCCTCAGCACCAACGATAGGGCACCTTGTTACATTATTACCGAAGTTACAATAGAAGTGAGTTATATTCTGTAATCCCAACTAAGGAGCCTCTTACAGCTCAAAAGACTCTGCTGTGCATGTATTTCTAATTCCTATATGTCGGGTATCTAAATGACACAATCCAGGCTTTTCATCAATTCAGAATGGCCTTCATCATAGGTTTCTATGAAGTAACCATTTCTCCTCATTCCATAGCTGTTGATGAAACTTTTATCATGCTAGTGAGGCGGCATGAGAAAATGACCTTCTGGCTTTAATAAAAATGTTATTGTTACATTAGATGCAAAATAGGTTTCTATTGTTAACCTATGAGGAGAAGCTTCTGGTAGGTTTACTCGTAGGGAAAGGATGGTCGTCTGTGACAAAACAATCCTAAGAAAGGAGAAAACCAAATAGCTTTCTCTTCTGTAAACAGAGCAGAGGAGTTCCTGGAGTACTTCTAATAAAGTCATTGCTAACTTTTCCAGCAAGCCTTTCAACTCTGGAATACAAGACACGTTTCCCAGTACATAATAGGATCTAAATCTTTCTTACGCCCTATGTGAGGCTAACCTTAAATAGAAAAGCTACCTGCACACAGGATGTTTCTTCTACTCAAACTATGCCATCAAGAAGCAAGCACAATAGTAGGGAAGGCATCAAGTATAAAGCTAGCTAGTGTTTACTGAGGGCTTACATTGTGCCAGCTACCACAGATTATTTCTTTTAATCCTAACATTATGATGTACACTACTCCCATTTTATAAGCGAGGAAGCAAATTTTGAGTAACCAAAGTCAGCAGCCACAGAAACTGGCAAAACCACGGTTGTAACCCTGGTTACGGGATTCTGGTTCACAACCACACCTCTACACAAGGATGTCTGCCAAAATCTGGATCAGCAGCATACTTGGGAGGTGGCAAGAATGCAAGGCTATCCCACATCACAAACAAATTAGACAGATCAAGGGAAAGCTCACAGCATATTGCTACCACTGTCTACCCCTTACTAGAAAATAATGTCAGAAAGCAAATCCTAAAATACTGTTGACCCTTGAACAGTGTGGGGGTCAGGGGCACCAAACCATATGCACCCTTTGGCTCCCCAAAAACTTAACTGCTAGTAGTCAACCGTTGACCAGAAGCCTTAGCCATAGTATTTTGTTTGTTGTATTACATACTGTATTTCTATGATAAAGTAAACTAGAGGAAAAATTGTTAAGAAAATCACAAGGAAAGGACCCCTGAGTGGCTCAGTCAGTTAAGCGTCTGCCTTGTGCTCAGATCATGATCCTAGGGTACTGAGATTGAGTCCCACATCGGGCTCTTTGTTCAGCGGAGAACCTGCTTCTTCCCCTGCCTGCTATTCCCCCTGCTTGTGCTCTCCCCATCTGACAAAATCTTACAAAAGAAAAAAAAAAAAAAAAAAATCACAAGGAAGCAAAAATACATTTACAGTACCATTAAAAAAATCCACATGGAAGTAAATCCATGCAGTTCAAACCCATGCTGGTCAAGGGTCAACTGTATAATAATTTTGGTGAGACAGAATGAGATAATGAAGAGAGCCCCAATTTAGAACCGCTAGACTTGCGTCCTGGTCCATCCTAAATACTGAGACTCAAGCCCCTCATGATAAAAATACAGCTCACCCTTTTGTTATCACCAGAATAGTGAGAATATAAGTGAGACTATGCCTGCACTGTGCCTGGCTGAAAACAGTACAATAGTTTATTTTCAAGACACAAGTAGGAGCACCTGGGGGGGCTCAGTCGGTCACGTGGCAAACTCTTGATTTCAGCTCAGGGTCGTGGAACTTGGGCGCCCTGGCTCAATGGGGAGTCTGCTTCTCTCCTTCTCCCTCTGCCCCTCCCCCTGCCTGTCCTCTCTAAAATAAAATGAATCTTTAAAACAAACACACACACACACACACACACACATGCACACAGTTCTTGCCTATATACCGTAAATCCTCCCTGGACACCTCCCCCTCCTCTGCCCTCAACACTCACCCACAGAGAAACTCCTTTCAGGCGCAGCTGTTTCTGTGAGGACATCATTCTCCTATCACTCATAATCTGCCCTCTTAACAGCACATACAATTGCCTAGATAACAGTGTTTTTGCTTTATTTCATGCTTTCAATATACAGAAATCCCAAGGTACTATTTAAGTACATGAAAGCAGTTTAGAAAAAAAATGTTAAAACAAGATAACAATTCAAAAGCCAAAAGTATTGAAATAGGCAAGCACTACATCTTGATCAGCAACTAAAGAGTAAATTTGACTCAGGTTTTCTCCAGGCTTCTCTCTCATACAACACAAATTGGTAATCTTAAAAAAAAAAAATCCGAGCACTGTACCACTCACGTGGTTTTTTTCATGAAGTACATTCTCAGACTGAAATCATCTTGGTAGCCTTTAAAAATAAAGTGGACTGAGTAAAGCTGTTTCCACTTTCAGATTTTTTTTTTCTTACAAAGAACTAATTTAAGAGTAAAGTGTCTTTAGTGGAGAGCTCATAGTTGTGAGATATTCGCTTTGCCATTGAAAAGTGAAGGCTCCAACGGTAGAATCACCAATCTTTGAAGTCGGAATAGGTCAGGCTTCTCTACCTCCCCCTATGCCTCTCATTTCCTTATAGACTGTGGCTCTTGATCACGAATGCACAACGGTCCCTTCATTCCTACCAAACCACCCAGGTCTGAGAAAGTGTGAAGCATATGTCCCTTAAACACCTACAGGGAAGTTGCTAATCAACATCCTGCAGACTCCTCACCACTGGAAGGACAAATCACAAACTCATTTCCTAAACCAGAAAGCACATGCTTCTGGTCCCCAGTGAAACTGAAGGCTCCTCCCACTCACAGAAGAAAGAACCAGGTTTGTTCTTTCGATTCATTTTTTAAAAAGACGCATTTTTAAAAAGCAATTAGCTGAGCACACGTGTTCTTCCTTCCATCCTTACATATATTTACAATCCCTCCATTTTCTTCAAGTTAGAGAAGTCTATGTAAGTACACTTGCTTGAAAGGCATTAGGAACTCATTTTGAGAACGGTGTTCTAGAAGACACGCAGAGAGAGAGGTGAGCAAGCCGAGTTCGGTTGAGTTTTCTTTTTCATTCTCGCACTACCAGGCAATTACGCATGTGTTTTCAAACAAGGAAAGCATTTGGAATGCACAACGATGCAAAGTAATGCGAGGCACAAGAAAGGAGCACGGTGCAGCTCATGTGCTCCGTGTCACAAAGGCTGCTTAGGCACAACACTGAGTCTGAGGCTCCCAGCTGCCTCCCATCGCATCCGGTCCCAGGTTCCAAAACCAACGGGCTCCGGACCCGTGAGAGAGAAGCGGACAAGCACTGGGCGCCCCTCTCGGGGAGCGAGAAAGTGAGGGGAGACCGCGGGAGAGCGGGGAGGACGGGTAGCGGGTCCCGCAGAGCCAAAGGACAACGGCACGGGGGTGGAAGGGAGCGATGTGACAAGGGCGCAGAAGCGCCAGCTGCAGCGCAGGCCGAAGGAGGCGACCTGGGGACCGGGGCCAGGGATTAGTGACCGACGGGAGGGGGAGGAGGCTTCTGGGGCCCGCGGCAGATCGCGGCGCGTCAGCCGGCCCGGAGGGGCGCGTGGCCGGGGCGGGGGGAGCAGGGCGCGTCGGTTACCTGTATTGTTTGAAAAGCTGGTCCGACTCCCTGAAGCCGTTGTTGAGCAGCATGTTGATGCCTGCCAGGGCCAGCTCCGCGTCTTGTAGGGGCGCCGCCGCCGCCGCGGCCGCCGCGTCTCCGTCGTCCTGCCGCCGCGGCCGCTGCTGCTCCGAGCCCGCCATGGGCGCGCGAGGCTGTGCGCAGGGCCGAGGCGAGGTGGGGCGGCAGCTGCTGCGGCCGCCGCGCGCCCGGAGCCCGGCTCTACCTGCCCGGAGCGGCGCGCAGCCGAGCGGGGCGGGGGGAAGGGCGGCGCGGGGCTGGGCGGGCCGGGAGGTGGAGCCGGGCCGGCTGCGGCGCGGAGGGGGACGTGAGCGCCCAGGACGCCACCTCCCGCCGTGGCGGGGATTACTCAGCAGCCTCCAGCGCCCCTGCTCCTCCCGCCCCCTCCGAGACGCCCCCCTTGCGCGGGCACCCAAGTGGAATCCGTTTCCGGGTGTCTCTCACCCCGCCGAGCCCGGGCCCGAGCGGCCGCCGCCCCTACTTCCTGCAGCCTCCGCGCGCCACCCGGGTCCCCACCCCGCACCCCTCGCCCCGCCGCCCAGGGCCAGCGCGCCGAGCCTGCTCGGACACTCGCGAGGCACCGAGGCCCCGACTCTGACTCTTTCCTCCAAAAGAGCCGAACTCGGAGGTGGCGGGAAGCAAGCGGGTTTCAAAGGGGGACAGGGAACTCCTGGGGCTGCGCCTCGGGCGCAGCGAGAACGCACGGCTGGAGACCACCTGGCCGCACGGTACCCTGGCTGGCAGCGCCTGAAACCTAGAGCCGCCTGCCGCCGCGACCCCCAACTTTATCCCGACCTTGGGGCCGCCCCCCTAGCCCAAGGTAGCGAATCCCCGAGGAGGTCGGAGGCGGGGGCGGGGCCCGAGGGCACCTGCCGGACAGGTGCGGGAGCCCAGCGCCGAGAAACTGGAGCGGAGAGGATCCTGGATCCTGGTACGCACCCTTCTCAGGCCGTCACCAACATTTTTAACCCATGCGGCAAGAGGACAAATGGAGGCCAACATGACATACACCTAAATATTTAAAGTTTATAAATTAAAGCTCTTGAAGTGTTTTCTATTATTACCCTGACAATTACACTTTCATACTAATGAAACAGAAAAGTATAAAGTTATGATTTATTATATGACTGAATATCAGGAAAATGTCAAAAAAGACAGAACTCAGTCATTATTGCATATGTCTGACTGTTCTAATGATGGGCTGGTAATGTCTGCGTGGGTAATACTATGGACACAATTCACAAGTGATTTTTATGTTTTTCCATAAATTTATATTTTCACCTTTATTTTAGCAAAATCACTAAATACGTTGTGACAATCAAGATCATGTTCTTAATGTCAGATCAGACCACCTTTCTCAAGTCACTGTCATTCTTACAATGTGATTTATTAATTTCAGTTTGGAGAAATGACTCTGCTGAAGCATTTACAACTGAAACTGTTTTTAAAAATTAAAGCACTATTCCGGTTTAGAGATTCACTCGTTCATATACAGCATTACAATGAGGTCGATATGATAAATTAGCACAGATAATTGTATTTCATCATACAAGTTGCTATCACTCATTTTGTGATTTGTGCCATCCCTTACAAGACTATCTAAACTCATATAGTATTTCCAACATTCATATATTTAAGAGTAATGTGGATTGCTGTCATTTGTTAGAACACCATGCTAATTCTTGAGCACATCTGGAGCCACAAATTGGAACATCAAAAGAAGCAAGAAAAGGGGTGATTCTCACGTCCGGGAAACAATACTACATGAATCACTGCATTCATGTGATGTGAGAGGACTTGAGAGGTTTGCCAGGATTTTTATTCAAGTACTCTTGGATATAAAATAGTGTTAGATTCAAACATAATAATAAATAAAAAAGATTCCAATATCAGCCACAGATCTACATGGCATTCACAGGCTGTAACCTTTGTTTTTCGGATATTGAGCAAGAGATAAGTTGCATTGCCTTCGGGTCTGAACAATGTTCATCGTGAGAATGGGTGTTAAGGGTTCTAAGTTCCATGAAGCCAGCCCTGAGTGCCGGATCCTGAGTGACAGGTGCCGAGGTGTTCTTTAATACATTTATGTGTGTGTCTGTATCTTTTACTGGGCCATCTAATCCACGTCTTAGGTACTGTACTGGCCATGGGGCTCTTGCCAGAGAGTGTTCCCTGGTCACACATTGCCAGTGCTGACAACATGCCCAGCGCTTATAAGCTGCCTGAACTTTGGATCTGTGGAACCATCTACCCCCTAATCTTAAAACAATCTAGTCAACAAGGGAGAGAAGCCAAGAGGGCAATACCAAACCTAGCAAAGAGCCTGTACCTCACCTCCCCTACCCTCGCCACCTGGAGAAGGGAGCCAAGCCCAGTTCTCCATGTCTCTGATGAGGGGAGTCAAGGAATTGATGGCCCTGTAGGCATTAACAAGTTGGATCTGGGACCCTGCAGCTCAGAATGGGGGGTGGGAGGGATGAGCAAAATCAAAGCAATCTGTCTCAGAAACCTAGCACACATGCTTACACAGACTTAGTGAAATTTAACTGTTGAGCAATTGGGGCAAGATCCAGTGCACCTGCCCAGCCCCCATAATAGGTGATATGGATAGAGGATAACTTTGCCATGTAATTTACACCAGATATGTGCCAAATTGGATCTAACCAAAATGCCACAATTAGATTAGCAGCAGCATCTTGAATGGACATTTTCAAATATTTGCTGTGCAATGAGGGATACAAAGAGGATTCAAAACGGGCCTCACAACCTGGAAGCGAGGCAATACGTGACCCAGTAATTAGACCTGTGACAGCTGTAATTGGAATTGACACCTCCCCAAGGTTCACCTGGCAGGCAGGGAATGAGGGCTGCTCGTGTTTTCTTCACTAGATAACAACAGCAGATAATCATGGCTGTTTAAGAGGTCATGGTGTATATTACCTACAAAAGGAAGGAAAATCTAGATTACCAACACATTAGGGCACTATACACTTGAAATGGTGAGATTCTCAGCACCCTTTTGAAGCTCTAAGGCAGTCTTCAGTGCACTTGGCCGCAGCCTAATAGGATTTACCCAGTGTTCCCTTTAGCAGGAGGAAGGAGCAAAGCAGGAGGGAGAGGAAAAGAAAAGCTCTCAAATGGAGAAAAAAACAATTTCCTTTCTACATACCTCTTGTGGGCATTATCAGTATTTTGTGGTTCTTCATGAGATTTCATTGTGAAAATGAAACTCCATGTCTAAATGATTTGTGAAAGGTTTTATGTGTCTCTTACTTTTTACATGGTAAATTTTTTTGTAAGTTAAGAGATGTCTTGGTTGCAAATAACAGAAAAAATCTGACCCAAATGGCCCAGAAAAGCAAATTATTGGTTCATAAAGGGGACTTCCCAAAAGGAGGCTGGGCCAGGGCTGAAAAACTGTGAGTTGGACCCAGTTTCTCCAACTTTCCATCCCACAGCTCTGCCACTTTGGTGCTTGGTGGGTTGATTCTTCTGTCCTCGTACCCAAACAGCTGGAAGTTTCCCAGGGCTACCTGCTTGCGTTTTCACATCCTGTAGCAAGGCATTATATTTTCAACACTTAACCCCAAATCCCCTAATTGAATCTTACTGGCTTTCAGTGGCTTTCAGGTGCTCTTTTTTTTTTTTTTAAGATTTATTAATTTGAGAGAGAGGGAGAGAGGCTGAGCACGGAGCCCAGTAAGGGGCTCCATTCCAGGCGCCTGAGATCATGACCTAAGCCAAAATCAAGAGTACAGGGCTCTACTGACTGAGCCACCTATGCGCCTCCAGGTGCTGATACTTGAACCAATCAATGTGGTTAGAAGGAGGGGGTTCATTATGACTGGATTAAGCCAATCAGAGCCTGCTCCGGGATCTGGGAGGTGGAACCAATTCCACGGCTGGAAAATTCTAGGTCCGCTAAGAAAAGGAAGGTAGGAAATGGATGTCAGAGGGACAATAGGTAACGGTTCCTACTTTTGTCTTCCTAAACATGTTTTGAGGTTTTGGAATGGCATTTTAAATGCATTTAGGCAATATACTACCTTAAGAAACCTTGTTGTATGTGCTTAGGTCATATTAACATTGTTTAGGAATGTTGGTAACCACGCCTTGATATATCTTTCTATAAATCTGCACCATCAGTTGAAATAAATATAGGTTCCCAGAATGTCTGGAACTCTGAAATGGAGGAGAGCGGGGAAGTTAATGTCACTGCATTTTCATGGTATGCTAGCTTTGCTATTAAATAGCCCTTTCACTCTACTGAAGGTGAGGGAAGATTGAGTTAACTGCTTTTAATTAGAAAGCACATCAGGGCAAGGGTTGGCATGTAAAACTGTACAGCAGGCTCCGTCCTTTTCTACTCACAGGTGGGCCACTGGCTGACCTCTAAAGAGAGGCACACGTGGTGGACCCAAGGCGATCCAGCTGGCTGTTTCTCCAGCAGGTGGATGCCTCCAACAGGACACTCCCCACTGCAGACCACAGTGGGGACCATGAAGCAGGAAACTATCCCCTTCAAACTGGACGCCTTTTCGTCTGCTTTTCCCCAAACCAAATACCCAATGGACATAATATAGGTTTAAGCAGGTGTTTCCTAGAGGTGAGATCATTGCTCTGCTGCTGTATAGATTCGGGCGCACAATGGGGAAGGCATCTTGTCCTTCCTCCAGTGGCTTACCTTCCCCTGGTAGCTCAAACAGTGAAGCCTCCTGCCCAAGTCCCGGACTGTGAGGTGTTTGAGTGGGAGTTCAGCTCCTCTCTTGGCCTTCGCAAAGGATCTCTCTTTCTTTCCCTCTCTTCCTCCCTTCCCGTTCCTTTATGTTTCCTTCTGCATCCCTTGCCTTTAACCTGTCTCCTTGCTTTTCACTGACAGCTGCTGCTCCCTAGATCTACCACACTCCCTGCTCCTTACAGAAATGATCAAGCCTCCCTCTCCCATAGTACCTTTTCATGATTTGCACATTTTGCAGCCTCTGATCAATGTCCGCGACTTCTCTGTCCACTGATTGCTGCTCTGTAAAGGAAGAGGTAGACTCTGGTTTTAATGTCTGGGTCGGCTGAGTCCCCGGAGTGGGAAGCAAATGGGCTCTGGGCTTATGGAGGAGGGCAGGGAAAGGTGTCAAAGGGTTTCATTTAGTACACTGGTGGATTTTCTCCTGGTGTATCTGAAACCAAACTTATCGGGGCGCCTGGGTGGCTCAGTGGGTTAGCCATCTGCCTTTGGCTCAGGTCATGATCCCAGAATCCTGGGATCGAGCCCCGCATCAGGCTCCCTGCTCAGTGGGGAGTCTGCTTCTTCCTTCCCTTCTGCCCCTCTCCCTGTTCACACGTACTCTCCTTCAAATAAACAGAATCTTTAAAAAAAAAAAAAAATCAAACTTACCTTGCCACTGTGATTAATTTCAATCTGGAATTTCCATTTTTATCTAAAAAAAAATTATTTTCCTTCTATCCATGTAACTGTACCTTATTTCTTATTAACAATCCTAGCCTTATTATACTAAGGTGTTATTAAACCTTTCCTACGTGAACTCATAACAAATGTCATATCCCACTTCTTCTAACCACCAGGCTTCTCCCTGACTGAAGGAGAAAGGAAGAGATATCTTTGTGTTCACCTAAGCACATATGGGAATCTATTCTGGGTGGAAGCAGCAGCCTTGACATTTGCTTCTCAGAGTGGATTTGTTTCCAAATCTTAAAGTGTAGTCAGATTCCTAGGACTATCTAGAGCACATAATAGGTGCCCAACACCTGCTTGTAAGCTACCAAAGGGGTGAGTTGGAAGTACCCACTTCCACTGGAAGGAGATGATGCCAGAAGTCTAAAATCAGAGATTACGATTCTGGTTCTGCAGTGCATTACATTTGTGACCTAGGGCAATTGTCCTTAGCCTCTTTTAGGCTTAGTTCTCCCATTTGTAATATGAAGACAATCAGTACCTTCAAGGCAAGTGAATGAAATAGTGGACATGTGTTTTGCAAGCTGTAATAGCAAGATATTATCTGCATCCATACAATTAGTGTTCTAATATAAATTAAAGCCAATTGATCCTTCATATATTTACTTGTCAATGGTATTATCTTGAAATATCCAGCTACAAAAAAGTTGGTGCAATAACCAGATGCATCATATGGAGATGATTAATTTAAACCATTTCTACTGTAAACAATACATTTTTTGCTGTTATTAATGCAGCCTGAGGAGGACGTGCAGATTTTCTTCTGAATATATACAAAATATAGAAAGTAAATATCTCCAGGTTTTAGACTTCTTCATTTGGATCTGAATTATCTCTGTTGAATAATCCATTAATGTGTTTTTGACATGCCCTGAAGGGTTGGACAAGGAAATTAATTAATATTTGGCATGAAGATTTTAAAAATGCATCTTCTGGGTCCTGTGTCTATAATATGTTTTGCAGTCAGCTCTTACCTTTGCAAGGAGGGATGCGTTGCTAAGATAAAATAATGCCTTACTTATAAGTTACTTGTGTTGTGCTCTGGGGTTCCGTTAGCAATCCAGGTGTTTCAACCCATAACGCAGCACCACTGAATTCCCCACAGTAACTTTAGGAACTAGTTGAAGAAAAAGTTTTCTAGCAGTACAGGTAATCGGTACAAGTATTATCGGTGCAAATTTCTGGACAGCCTGGAGCTGAGTGTCCTGACTCTGTTTTCTCACAGGGCGCTCACTGAGTGTTCCCTCCGGGTCAGAACAGGGGTGCGTGCTGGCAATATTTAGACATTTGTACAAGCCTTCTCATTCCAGAAGATGAGACATGAAGCCTGATACACATTGATAGCACAGTGTGGTCAGTCTACCATAGTAGACCTTGGTACAAAGTTTGTCAGAATCCATTTAATTCTGGGCTTTACTCCTTAAATGAGTACAAAAAATGTGTACTTTATAAACGGATAGATGCTGATTTTTCTATTAATTTGTTGACTTTTGTTGATTCTTTACATCTTTAGAATCGGCATATGTACCACGTCAGAACAGCTGTCTCACTAATTTATAGCCAGTTCCTGATTTTTGAGTCCCAAATAGTATTAGCGAGTTTGAGCTCCCCCATTAGTTGTCAAGGGGAGCTAATCATCATTTTTGATCCTTTTCACATCTATCTTCAAAAGGAGATCCAGCACAATTGCAGATATTTTAAACAATGGGAATAAAATTTTGAAGACGATTCCAGAAAAGGAATTCAAAAGATGAAAAAAAATATCTTAAAAAAGAAGGTATTTGTAGTCTCCCAAGGTAGGTAAAGGGAAATACATCTGCTACAGTGTATAACATTGTATATTTCCTTTAAAAGATTCTATTAAAAGAGCTACTTCCCTAACACACACACACACACACACGCACGCACGCACGCACGCGTGTGTGCAAAACTCATCTTGAAAATGTTCTAAAATTATATAGTGGTGATGATTGCACAACTTTGTAAATATACTAAAAACCATTGGATTATACACTGTAAATGGTAAATTTTTCAGTAGGTAAGTCATAATAAAGCTGTTAAAATAAAATTTTAAAAAATCATTCTAAACCACAGGGTGCAAGACAGAGAGTGAGAAGGGAGTTCACGGTTTGCTTCTTTGATTTCACCTATCTGGGGCAGAAAAACGTAGTTTAGGATGAAAAAATAAACCCTCACCTTGAAGAGTCCCCATAAATCAGAAATGGCCATCGGCTGCCATCACTACATGTCTGCTGCTAGATTAAGACTTTACATATGTTGTTCTATTGAATTCTACAAGTAACCCTATGAGGTGGGCTTTATCCCAAGTTTATAGATGTGAACATAAATATGAAGAAGTTGGATAATTTTCCCAATGTCATGCAGCCAGTGAGGGTTGAAGTGAGGTCTAACTATAGGTCTCATTGCACGCAGTGGGTAAGTCCTAGTTGTTAAAGTAAAACCCAGTATTTTCTGGAGGTCTGACTGAGGGAGTATAGACACACATGCCCTTATGAGTTTTATGGGACCATCATCATCTCTTCCTGAAAGAAAGAAAAAATATCACTTCCATTTAGAAGGTATTTTGAAGGGGCGCCTGGGTGGCTCAGTGGGTTAAAGCCTCTGCCTTCGGCTCAGGTCATGATCTCAGGGTCCTGGGATCGAGCCCCGCATTGGGATCTCTGCTCAGTGGGGAGCCTGCTTCCCCCTCTCTCTGCCTGCCTCTCTGCCTACTTGTGATCTCTCTCTCTCTCTCTCTCTCTCTCTCTCTGTCAAATAAATAAATAAATAAATCTTAAAAAAATCTCATTAGAAGGCATTTTGAAGACAGGTAGATATATGATCTCATATATGATCTGAGTCATTAAAACTGAGGTGGGGTCCAGGCAACTACATTTTACCTGGAACCCCAGGCAGGTCGAATGTCAGCAAACCTCACACAGCCCCATGAAAAAGAGCTGTCGAGATGGAAACTCCTAGAAAGCAGAGTGCATATTGCTCATGTCTGTGTATATGGCCTGATTTCTTAGCCTCAGTGTATGTTGCAGAAATATTTCATCAATAAATGAGTTGAAAGCATAATCTAGTATGTGATTTCGATGGTAAATCATTTTTATATTGTGGGATATGAACAGTTGTATTATTAAACTGAAGATAAAGGTGTTTATTTAGGCCTTTAAATAGAAGGCATTTTATATAACATCTTAAAAAACTGTATGCATTCCACTGGCTAGTGATTTATACATCCGTAGTTGAAAGCAACACGATACAGAGGGTAACCAGTCAGAAGAAGACAGGCCCCCATTAAGGAGGGAAGAGGATGTGGACACTAAGAAATCACTTAAAGCCTAACTCTTGATGTTTATTTTTAAATGTGGTTGTAAGACTCAGAACATTCAGCTGTGTCATGGCTAAAAATACACATTTCTTCACTTCTCTTCACCCTCTTCACCCTGCCATCTTCTCAGAGACAGAAACAGTGAAAACGAGGAGATCTGGGAGACAGCAAAGGGAAAATGAGAATACAGATTATATTCCCAGATAGGGAACTGGAGGCCCAGGTACCACATGGACTGGTTTCATCATTTCCAAAACCAGACCAAAACCAACAGTTTTCTGGGCTCAGGAGCAACCTGAATTCCCTCACCTCTCTGAAAAGGAAATGACCTCTGGTGGGCAACCCCTCACTCCTGCTTATGGTACTGTTTCCGCATCCCCACCCCACCATACTTGCCTAGGAAGCTAACTAACATTGCTTTGTGTAAAACAAAACAAAACAAAACAAAACAACAACAAAAAACTGCTTTCTTTCCTCCACACCTAACATAGCAGTTCTATTGTTTTCCTTTGTTCAATTAAGTAATCGAAGCAAATTTTAGAATGATTTGCCTGTATAGATCGTGTCATACTGAAACAGTAGGATAAGCAAGAGGGACTTAACTCCTTCCTGTAAAGCCACTTATCAGAGGCAGGGGTTAAAAGTTTCCATACGCTTAGAGACAAACCCATCCTTCTGGGAAAGCGATCAAACGAGAGAGAACAGCCATCAGGGAGTCATGCTTGTCTGGGCAAAATTAGAAGTAACAATTTAAAGCCTGTTTGTACCAGTATTTCTATTTTCCAGGAGACCTAAAAGCATGTTGACCATGAAGAAAGGCATCCTGTGATTGTCTTGCGTCCACTGAAGAGAAAGGATCACAGGATAATGACCGTGGGAGTGAAGGACACTCGGCCCTTCCCAGCCCCGCACCCTTTGGAAAAGCGCCTTTAGAAGCCTGGCACACTACCCCTTCGGAGAATGACATTCCCCTTTCTTGCCGGCTCCTTTGTATACAGGCTATCTCTAATAAACGCTGCCTGCTTTCTTTCTTTCAAGTTCAGTGTTCATTTCTATGACATTGAGACTCAAGAACCTGGTCTTGGGGATCCAGTAACAATACGAGTGGTCATAGGTACACTGGTGGTTCACTCCAAGAATGACACATTACATAATTTGGAGGTTAACTCTGTTGTTGTCCAGGATGACTTAATTATTGGATATTTCAGAAAGACTATAATATTTTACCTACATATAACAAGGTGCAGTTCAAATCAATGACATTTTTTTTCAAGGGCTACCAGGTGCCCGCCGCTGTAAGCTGGGTGCTGCGGACGATAAGATTGAAGAAAGTACAACCCCTGAATCTGAGACTCTTCTAGTCTAGTGGATGAGACAGATACACCAACAGATACTCTAATATTAAATGGTCATAAGATAGAGATATATATAGAGAGAGATGTATGTTGTGTGCTATCAGAGCACAGAGAGGGGGCAATATAGTCCATCTGGGGCTTCCTGGAAGGGTTATGATAATGAGCTGAGTCTGGAAAAGAGAGGTAGGAAATACCTCCTTCATAAAGGGACCAGCATTCACAATGGCATGGACATTTGAAACAGCCGAAATCTGCAAACAGCGCAGTTGTGCTAGAGGGTAGGAAGTGTCAAGGGCTGAGGCTGGGGAGGTGGGTCGGAGTCAGGGCACTAGAACTTTCCAGGCCTTGTGAAGGAGTGCACAGGCAATGAGGAGCTGGTAAAGAATTTAGGCATGGGAATGACACGGTCACATTTGTGGATAGATGGAAGGCTCACCTGATTTAATATGAAGGGTTAACTTAATATGAAGATCAGAGACTTATGAGAGCCAGTTGCAGAGAACCAGGTCACTTGTCACTCCCTAGTGTGTGAAACTGTAAGTTCTCTTTCTGTCAAACGGGCTTAAATGGAAAAGGTGCAGCCTGAGGTTGGATCTCCAGTATCTGACGGCTTGATACATGTGTTGGCTCACAGACACCAGGACTCTACACCTCTTTACCGGCTGGCATTTTTCTCTCCCACAGTGAGAGAGCAGGTAACAGGACAATTCTTCATTCGGTAGAGCTGTCCTATACATTGCAAGACTCTAGCATTCCTGCTTTCCAATGCTAAAAGTATCTCCCAACAAAAATTGGACAG
>CM052889.1:42064852-42173209 GCA_028534135.1 Potos flavus
AAAAAAAAAATAAAAATAAAAGTGAGGTTCAAGTAGGTCCGCTAAAACAAACAAAAAACTGGAGTTTGGGTCAACAAAGAACAAAAATAAAGGGACATTCCAATTCCAGAAGGAAAAATAGTTCATTCATCTCCTAGCTTTATGACCTTGGGCAAAGAACCAGACCTCCCTGAACCTCAGTTTCCTCTTCAACAAGATAGAGAACATAATAACCCCTTTCTATGGTGTTATAAGAATTAAGGGAACTAGGGTGTGGGAGAAGCCTAGCGCATAATTAGTACTCCATAAATATTGGTTATTATTATCATTATAGGTTACTACTCATGATTGCTTCTCAACATAGAGGCATGATATGTGAGAACTACTTCTGGAAGACCAGTTTGCAAGTAGGCAAGCCCACTGTCCTAGCTCTCTCTGTCCCCCCCCCCTTTTAAGATTTACTTATTTATTTGAAAGAGAGAGAGCATGCACATGCAAGTGGGGGGAGGTATAGAGGGAGAGAAAGAATCTCAAGCAGACTCCTACTGAGCGGGGAGCCCAACACAGGGCTCGATCTCATGACCCTGAGATCATGATCTGAGCTAAAAGTAAGAGTCGGCCACTTAACCGACTGAGCCACCCAGGCACCCCTGTTTCCTACTTTCTGAAGGAGCACACGAGTCTCTCTGCCCCTAAAGTGGCTCAAGGACATTTCTCTTGAAATGGTTTTCTTAATAGAAGGACATCCACAGGGCACCTGGGTGGCTCTGTTGATTAACTGTCTGCCTTGGGCTCAGGTCATGATCTCAGGGTCCTAGGATCGAGTCCCACATCAGGCTCCCTGCTCAGCAGAAGAAGGACTCTGGTCCATATTTCCAGAATTAACCTCTGGATTTCTCAGACACTCTTCCAGCTCTGAGGTGAGTATATGCAAACAACCTGAGCTCCCAGAAAACACTTCCAGTTCCCTTGCCTGGGACTGCAGGCGTGTTTAAGTAAGCCAGTCCTGCCCACACAGACCTATTTTAACGTTAGCACTGGTGCAACAGCGCAAGTTTAGAGTATACCTACATAGAGAGGTTATCACAAGGCAGTGCTTCCCAAACTTCACTGCATATGAGTAGCATCTGAGGAACCGTTTAAATTTACTTATTTATTTTATAGAGAAAGAAAGAGTTCGTGCGCATGAGCCAGGGGCCGGGCGGTAGGGCTGAGGGAGCCAGAGAGGGAGAAGCAGACTCCGCACTGAGCATGGAGCCCAAGGACTCAGGGCTCCGTGCCACAACTCCGAGATCATGATGTGAGCCGAAGTCAAGAATTGGACGCCTAACCAACTGAGCCACCCAAGTGCCCCTGGGGAACCTTCTAAATGCCACCTTTCTCATGCCCAAATCTGATTAGAAAATGAGCAAAAGACATAAAGAGACATTTCACTGAGGAGGATATGCAGATGGCAAATAAGCACATGAAAACATACTCGACATCACTAGCCATGAAGGGAATGAAAATTAAACCACAATGAGGTATCACCATACACACATCAGAATGGCTAAAATAAAACAGTGGTAATACCAAATGCTGACACATATGTAGAGGAACTGGATCTCTTATACATTACTGGTGGGAATGTGAACGGCTCCAGCTACTTTGGAAAATAGTTTGGCAAATACACTTAACCTATGACCCAGCAATTACACTCCTACCATTTATCCCGGAGAAATGGAAACTCATGTTCACACGAAAACATTTTATACAAATGTTTCGTGGTAGCTGTATTTTTATTTGAGTATAGTTGACATACAATATTACATTAGTTTCAGATGAACAACACAGTGATTCAATAAACTTAAACATTATGCTGTGCTCGCCACATCCCTATTACAATATCATTGGCTATATTCCTTATGCTGTGCCTTATCTTCCAGTGAATCCCACTCCCCTTCACTCATTTTGCCCATCCTCCTCCCCTCCTCCCTCTGACAACCACCAGTTTGTTCTCTGTATTTGTAGGTCCGATTCTGCTTTTTATTTAGTTTTTTTTTTTTTTTTAGATTCCACATATGAGTGAAATCATATGGTATTTGTCTTTCTTCTTCTGACTGCTTTCTCTTAGCATAATATCTTTTAGGTCCATTCATGTTTTCACAAGTGGTATGATCTCATCCTTTTTTGTGGCTGAATAATATTTTATACACGCACAGATACACACACCACATCTTCCTTATCCATTCATCTGTTGATGGACACTGGGGTCACTTCCATATTTTGGCTGTTGTAAATAATGCTGCAGTAAACATAGGGGTGTGTATGTCTTTTCAAAGTAGTATTTTCATTTTCTGTGCATAAATACCCAGTAGGGGAATTGTTGGGTCATATGGTATTCTATTTCTAATTTTTTGAGGAACCTCCATACTGTTTTCCACAATGGCTGCCCAATTTACATTCCTATCAACAGTGCACAGGGGTTCCATTTTCCCTACGTCATTGTCAGCACTTGTTATTTCTTTTTTTTTAAGTATAGGTTTTTGTTTTTACTTTTAAAAAAGATTTTATTTATTTACTTGAAAGAGAGCAAGAGAGATCACAGAAGGGTGAGGGAGAAGGAGAACCAGACTCACCACTGAGCAGAGAGCCCAAAGCAGGGCTCGATCCCAGGACCACGAGATCATGACCTGAGCTGAAGGCAGATGCTTAACGAAATGAGCCACCCAGGCTCCCCAGCACATGTTATTTCTTTTCTTTATTTATTTTAGCTATTCTGACAAGGATGAGGTGATCTCACTGTGGTTTTGATTTGTATTTCCCTGATGATGAATGATGGTGAGCATCGTTAGTGTGTCTATTGGCCGTCTGGATGTCTTCTCTGGAAAAATGTCTATGCAGGTCCTCTCCCCATTTTTTAATCAATTTGGTTGTTTGGTGTTGGGTTGATAAGTTCTTTATATATTTTGGATATTAACCCTTTATTGGATTTATCATTTGCAAATATTTTCTCCCATTCAGTAGGTTGCCTTTTTGTTTTGTTGATGGTTTCCTTAGCTGTGTAGAAGCTTTTTATTTTAACATAGTTCCAATAGTTTATTTTTGCTTTTGTTTCCCTTTCCTGACAGCTTTATTTGTAATAGCCCCAAACTGTAAACAATCAAAATGTCCCATAATAGGTACAATAAACAAACTGTTGTATATCCACACCATGGAATACTACTTAGCAGTAAAAAGGAATGAACTACTGAGACACACAATGACTTGGATGGATCTCAAGAACATTATGCTGAGTGAAAAATCCAATCTCAAAAGGCTACATACTGTATAATTCCATTAATATATGCTTCCTGAAATGACAAAATGAGAGAGATAGAGAACAGAATAGTGTTTGTCGGAATGGTAAGGAGAAGGGGATAGGTGATAGTATAAAGGTGTGAGTACAAGGGCGATCTTTTTGGTGATGAAACAGTTCTGTGTCTTAACTCCAGGGGTGGTTATAGGAATCTACAGGTGTGAAAAAATGGCACAGAATATGCACACATTGTACCAATGCCAGTTCCCTGGATTTAATATTGTAACTACATTTATGTACGATGCAATCATTAGGGGAAACTTTGCAACCTCCTGTGAATCTATAATTATGTAAAAAGAAAAAGAAAGAAAAAGTCTCAGTGCCCAGCCTGCCCTCCTACCCCCGGACCAATGAAATCACAATCCTGGGGCGGGGAGCAGTCCAGGGATCAGCATGTTTCAAAGCTGTCAGGTGATGGCTGAGTGTAGTCAAAGTAGAGGTCTACTGTAATTGGCATTTCATAGCTCCTCCGGCCATTAGATTTTCTGCTGAGCATCATACTCAGTAAAAACAGCCATCCAACACATGGCAAGGCTCTGAGTGCCAACATGAGTTGCATAGTGACAAGGCTTTTTTTAAATCCTTGACATTGGGCTGGATGATAATATTCCCTGAGGAATACACCTGTGGGAATGAGCTCCAGCAATAGGGATGATGGGGATGGGGGCGCATGGTGTTTAACCTAGGCTAAGGAAGACCCTGGGTTTCATTTCCCTTTGTTCCTCCAGATTTCTGGACAAATGCAAAGAGCTCTCTTGGATTTCAGTTTTGAAGTTCATAACAGATTCCCTAAGTGTTTGTAAAATATCTGCCGACCACACTGGTTGGCTCTGAGATGCAGACTGGTTTCCTCGGCGACTACAATGGATTTCATCACCATAACTGTCTTCTCTATCATCTTATTATAAACAAATGAAATCCATTGCACCAAATAAAGTGACAGTTCTTGAGGGGAGGCATATTTATATATTTTTCTTTTTTGTATCTTTGGTTGAAGTATCGAAGGGCTGATCGTAAAAATAATAGAACAGCTTTTACACTGATTGTTTACCCCGTTTTTAGCTTTCACTGATTTCTTGCTCTTTTATTGCTGTAGTTTCATATTGTCGCAGAGCCTCCTGTTCCTGATGCTTCTAAATGCTTCCCAAAGTGATTTTCTCCAGTTGCATCTCAGATATGAAAGCTTTGTTAATTGTAACAGTTCATTTATGATTAATATGAAGCTTTCTGGTTGATTGTTGGTGATGTCCCATCAACTCCCCAAACATCTAATGCCAAATGGTATCCTTTCCCACTGTATTTCTCAATATAATTAAATGGCTCTATCATTTTTAAAAGATGGATATTTGGTTTATAATACATGTAGTGTCTTCGAATAACCACCTAGAATGGTATTGCTAATTGTGACCTTATTGAAATATTTATGAAAAGAGAACTTTGATTTGCTATTTCACTCACAGTAGTTCAAAGACGGTGAAAGATGAGAGTCCAAACCTCACAACTGGAGGGCTACATTTTGCTCTTTATACAAGCTTCAACTGATATAGTGACTTTTTGGGTCATTTTTACATGTTCTCAACCAAGTAAAAGTTATAAGAACTATAAGTGGGGGTCTACTAAATTATTTGATATCAAAAAGGGGCCATTAACTTTAATTACAAATGCAATGGGCATTTACTGATCTAGTACACATCTCGTCTGTGCAGACACGATAGTAGTCCTTTTCTGCTAACCTGACATTAACACATGTCTTTTCGCCTAACTCTCCATGGGAGACCACGGAAATGCTTTAACATCTGGTATTTGTTCAAATATTAGCAGAGATTTTTAAGAAGGACATTGAGGAAGTCTTGTCACACTTTCTGAAGTCCATTCTGGAAGCATTTTTTCCCCCACCATACTTCTTGTCTATTTCATAGTGAAAGGCCTTTTATTGCATCCTCAAGGGCAGCAGTGTTGCAACATCAAAGCTGAACTTGACCTGTGCAATGAGATGCATGATCAAAGCATAAAACGACAGAAGAGATTCTTCTTACCACTCATGCAGCCTCATTAAGCCACTTACCACAAAAGAGACTTGGGATTTCTTAGAAGAGAGACAGTTCTCCTCAGTGACACTGAGTGTAGCTGCAGGAGTTACTAGGTGTTCAGGAGGAACCAGACAGGAACCCAGAAATAAATTCCAAATTATGCCACTTTGGGAACAAAACTCTCTTTTCTTCCTCAGCTTTGCTCAGAACCCGCTTAGGAGACTGTGGCTTCCCTGGATGTGTAGGAGGCACTCAAAAGACGGATGCAACCCGGGCAGTCTTTTCTGTCCTGAGCCCCCAGGCGCACAGCCTGTCTGCTGGAGGTGGTCAGCAGCTGGCTGGTCGCTGTGTCCGCGCGGTCCCTGTGTCCAATGGCCTGCCCGCCCATTACTCAGTGGTTACGTTGAGGGAGAAGCAGGCTGTGCTTGTCAAACCGGTTGCTGCACTTGGAGCACAGAAATGTCAAGTGCGCGTAATTACTAATTTGAAAACACACAAAAGCACGATTAAGGGGTCAGTGAGCCTTAATGTCTTTCCTGTTTCTGGAAAGAACTGAAATTACAGCCAGGCAGTACCGTAAGCTTTCTCTGCCACCTCGTATACACACCTCTTTTTTGTTTGTTACAATGCATAACGACATATTTTTGATCTACCCTTTCCCCATAGCCTTCCCGAAGGCAGAGACCATATGTCTGTTTTGTCCACCACTATACACACCCAGGAACTCAGTGTCTGTCTGTTTCATGAACAGATGATCATAGTACTTCATTTGTGGGAAAGAACTTCCAAATACATTCCCCCACATTCATCCCCACTGCCCCTTATTCAACCGTGTTAACTGGACACTCAGTATAACGTCCACATTACGTTGAATTCTTGGGCCACACGTGGGGGATTGCGATAGTGGCCTCTTGATGTTTTATGTAAAGCGTGGTGGTCATGAAAACTTGTACATAAAAAGGACAAGGAGGTTCGTTAGCTAATAATCTTTTCCATTTCTTTGTCTCTTGAAAGATCTGCCCTTCTCTCACGCTGTAGAGCCATGTTCCTGTATCCAAATGATAAAGACTTCTTAGAAAGAGTTCACTGCTTCCTGTAATTTATTCTAATGCTTAACAGTCTTAAAGACGACACCACATTGTTGACACATAACAGATGTTAAATAAATATTATTGTTTTTGTGAACTGAACTCGGCAGTAAAAATGAAAATCGCAGCTGCCAAATATTCGGTGTGAGCTACAGCAGTTTTCTTTAATCTCTGGTTTTAGTTCAGCTATGTTTGCACGAGTTAAATTGCCTTCCTTCTAGTACCCAAGCTACATGTGGCTTTTCCGCCAGAGGCATGCATTTCCCCCGCCATTTTTATTTTGCCCTGCTCGGCATTTCACGGTAGATGGCTCCAGCCATATACCAAATCTCAAGCCCCTGGCTGCATCATTGTTCTCGGGACCCCATGCAGGGTAGAGTTTACTAAGTCATTCCTTGGCTTTCCTCTGTGTATTTCAAAGAAATACCTGCTCTTGCCATGTGCAGTGCTTCACAGAAATCACCTCTTAAATATAACTTACCGGAAAGTCACATTTTTACAGTTCTTTGGCTAGTAAATTTTTAGACCCATATAACTATAGACACGAAGTATTATTGTTACACACACTTCCTACGAGCCAGGGGCTAAAACTACAGCTATGATTATGATTAAAGCATTTGCTCATCTCTTGGCTTTCCTCCAGAAGTGAAGGTGATGTCACTTCCTCTGCAGAGAATTATATAGGAGAAGTCACCTTCTCCAAGGTCAAGGGCTAAAAGGTAGGAGCATTATTTGTGGATAATTTTTAGCTTAGTCTTTTTTTAAAAAAAACTTGATTTAGCTATAACTGACATATATTGCACATTAAAAATGTCCTATTTGATAAGTTTTGACATAGGTACAAACCAGCGAAACCATCACCACCAGATAGGGAACACACCCACGTCCCCCAAAACTTTCCTCCTTTGTCATCCTTCCCCCTAACCCCTCCGAAGCCCCAAACTATCCTTAGGTAACCACTTATCTGTTTTCTATCATTATAAATTAGTTTGCATTTTCTAGAATTCCATGTAGATGGAACCCTACAGTATGTAGTTTTTGGCTTTTTTCACTCAGCATAGTCATGTTGATATTCACCCAAGTCAGAGCATAAATTAATAGTTCATTCCTGTTTGTTGCCGAGTAACATTCCATTGCACAAAGATAGCACTGTTAATTTATTTGTGGATAGAAATTTGGGTTCTTTAAAAATCTTTAAAAAGGGGGGGGCGCCTGGGTGGCTCAGTTGGTTAAGCGACTACCTTCGGCTCAGGTCATGATCCCGGAGTCCCAGGGTCGAGTCCCACATCAGGCTCCCAGCTCTGCGGGGAATCTGCTTCTCCCTCTGACCTTCTCCCCTCTCATGTTCTCGCTTGCTCGCTCTCTCTCAAATAAATAAATAAAAATCTTAAAAAAAAAAAAAGAAAGAAAGATGGGTTCTTTCTAGTTTCTCTCTTACAAATAAAGCCACAATGAGCATTCATGCACATGGATTTGTTCACAGACATATATTTCCTTTCCTCTTGATGAAACACGTAGAAGCAAATGGCTGGATTATAGGCTTGAAATATGTTTAAGTTTTAAAGGATGTGTCAGTTGTCTTCTAAAAGGTCTGTACCATTTTCCATTCCCAGTAGCAGTAGAGGAGAGCTCTGCTTCTCCCACATCCTCGCCTACACTCGGCATAGTTAATTTTTAAATTTCAGTCATTCCAATGGGTTTGTAGTAATTTCTCACTGTGGTTTTAATTTGTATGTCCTTAATGGATAATGATGTTGAGCACCTTTTCATGTACTTGTTATCAGTCTATCTTCTTTGGTGAAGTGTCTGTTCCAATCTTTTGCCCAAAGTTTCTGTTGAGTTGTTTGTTTTCTTATAATATAGTTTCAGGAGTTCTTTATATATTCTGGACACAATTCATTCATCAAGTATATGATTTGCAAGTATTTTCACCCAAGCTGTGGTCTTTTTGTTTTTTTTGGAAGAGCAGAAGTTTTCCATTTTGATGAAATCCAACTTATCAATTTGTTATTTGGGGGGCTATATTGTTAGTGTTGTATCTATGAAATCTTTGTGTAACCCAAGGTCAAAAGGTTTTTTTCTTATGTTTTCTTATAGAAGTTGTATAATTTTAACGTTCACATTTAGATCTATAACCTATTTTGAGTTAATTTTTGTATATTATGCACAGATATGAATCAAAGTCCTTTTTTTTTCTTTGCATATGGATATCTAATTGTTCTAGCACCATTTGTTGAAGAGACTATCCTTTCTCCACTGCATTGCCTTTGTGCTTTTGCAAAATCTGTTGCCCAGGTTTTTGTAGGTCTAGTTCTGGACTCTCTATTTTCTTCCATTTCACCATTTATCTATCTTTACCCCCATACCACCTCTTTTGACTACTGTCTTTATAATAAGTCTTGAAATTGGGTCACATTAGTCCTACAACTTTGCAATTTTTTTTTCAAAATTGTTTAGACTATCCTAAGTCCCTTGCATTTTGGAATCAGCTTGTCAATTTCTACACAACCCAGCCTTCTGGTATTTCATCTGACAGTGAGTTGAATCTATAGATCAACTTGGGGAGAATGAAATCTTAATAATACTGATTCTTCTGACCCACGAAGATGCTATATCTCTTCATTTATTTATATATATCTATGATATGTATAATATATTATACATATATATTATCATTATATATAATATATATTATCACTATATAATTCCTATAAACAATGTTTTGTAGTTTTCAATGTAAAAGATTTTCACATCTTGTGTCAGATATATCTCTAAGTATTTCATATATTTGATATACTGTAAATGGTACTGTTTTTTTAAATCTCAATTTCCAATTGTTTGTTGCTGATAGAAATATAGTTGATTTTTTGTGTATTTATTTTATATCCTATGACATTGGTAAACTCATTTATTAGTTCTAGTGTCTTTGTAGATTCCCTCACATTGACTACATAGACAATCATATTGTCTGAATAAACAGAGCCAACTTTACAAGCAATATTGATCTGTAGTTTCCTTCTAATTTCTATGCTAGGTTTTGTTATCAGGGTAATGCTTGCCTCATCAAGTGATCTTTCAGTACATTTAGAGATATTGTTGCATTGTCTTCTCACTCACATTGTTTCTAGCAAAAAAATGTGCTGGCATCCTTGTTTGTTCCTCTGTATGTGTGTTTGTCCCCATCTGGCTACTTTTAAGATTTCTCTTTCTCTTTTTATTATCAAACTTAATTTTTTTTATTATTATCAAACATTTTTTTTTTTTTTAAGATTTACTCATTTATTTGCAAGAGAGTGAGAGCAGGGGGGGAAGGGCAGAGAGAGGGGGAGATAAGCAAACTCTCTGCTGAGTGAGGAGGCCAACACAGGGCTCAGTCCCAGGACCCTGAGCTTATGACCTGAGCCGAAACCAATAGTTGGATGCTTAACTGACTGAGCCACCCAGGCGCCCCTCCGAGCAATTTATGAGGGGTCTTGATGTTGCCTTATTTATGTTTCTTACATGTGGAATTCACTGATCTTATTGGATTTGTGGGTTTATAGTTCAACCCAATTTGGAAACATTTCGGCCGTTATTTCTTCAAAGTTTTTTCTCTACACTTCTATCTTTGTCCTCTTTCAAGGACTACAATTACACATATATTAGCCCAGCTGAAATTGTCTCATAGCTCACAGATGCTCTGTTACAAAAATTCTCCCCTTTTTGTTTCATTTTGGATAGCTTCGATTTCTATGTCTTCGAGGTCACTAATCTTTCCATCTACAGTATCTAATTTGCCATTAGAAAGTGGAGGAGGGACAGTAAAATATCCTCCAGACTGACAAGGCACTTTGAGACCGAAAAATGACAGTTGATACCATTTATACAGAGTTTTATTCAGGTTAACTTACTGACGAGGTATCTCATGAACAAGAGTTCAGGTGTTATACAGCTCCTCTCCACAAAGTCCAGATCTTACCTCACAGATTTTATAGAGCAAGCTTAGTTATCTAAAGTGGCACCATCTACACAGCAGACAGGGGGCACCTGGGTGGCTTAGTTGTTGAGTGTCTGCCTTCGGCTCAGGTCGTGATCCTGAGGTCCTGGAATTGAGTCCCGCATCGGGCTCCTTGCTCAGAGGGAAGCCTACTTCTCCCTCTCCCACTCCCCCTACTCATGCTCTCTCTGTGAAATAAATAAAAATAAAATCTTAAAATATATATATATACATACACACACACACACACACACACACACACACATACACACATACATACAGCAGATGGAAGATCAGAACCAGGCTTCCTGCATTCTGGTCAGGACATATATTAACTTACAAGAGGCTGGGAACGTGTCGTTCCCAAGGGAAATTCCTACACAGACAAGAACAAGATGAAGGGCTAAAGATAGAGTCAGTTTTGTCAGCACTCCTACACCCATTCATGTTATTAATTGTACTTAACATCTCACACATTATAGTTTTCATCTCTAGATGTTCGATACGGATCTTTTGTTTATTTTTGTTTATTTATTTTTTTTTAAAGATTTTATTTATTTATTTGACAGCGAGAGAGAGAGAGATCACAAGTAGACAGAGAGGCAGGCAGAGAGAGGGAGAAGCAGGATCCCTGCCGAGCAAAGAGCCCGATGCGGGGCTCGATCCCAGGACCCCGAGACCATGAACTGAGCCAAAGGCAGAGGCTTTAACCCACTGAGCCACCCAGGCGCCCCTCTTTTGTTTATTTTTTAAGATTTTTTTTAAGATTTTTTAAAAATTTATTTAAGAGAGAGAGAGAATGAGGGAACACAAGCAGGGGGAGCAGTAGAGGGAGAGAGAGAAGCAGACTCCCCGCTGAGCAGCGAGCCCAATGCAGGACTCGATCCCAGGACCTGAAGACTTGAGCCATAGGCAGACACTTAACCAACTGAACCAACCAGGCATCCCGATACCGATCTTTTTTAAAAAAAAAAAAAAGATTTATTTATTTATTTGGAGAGAGAGAGCAAGCTCAGGGTGGGGATGGCCAGAGGGAGAGGGAGAGAAAATCTCAGGCAGACTCTGTGATAAGCATAGAGCCCAATGTGGGGCTTGATCTCATGACTCTGAGACCACAACCTGAGCTGAAGCCAAGAGTCAGACGCCTAACCGACTGCTCCACCCAGGTGCCCCAAGTGAGAATCTTTCAAGCAGACTCCCTGCTGAACGAGGAGCCTGATGCAGGGCTCCATCCCTCAACCCATAAGATCATGACCTGCACCCAAACCAAAAGTCAGTCGTTCCACCGATTGAGCCATCCAGGAGACCCAGATTTGGATCTTTTTTGATATCTTCCATGAATCTACTTTAATTTTTTGAACATATAGAATAGTGCTATAACTATTTTTTTAAGTTTTTAAAATTTACTTTTCTTAGTAATCTCTCTACCCAACATGGGGCTCGATCTCACAACCCTGAGATCTAGAGTCACATGCTCTTCTTACTGAGCCAGCCAGGCACCCCCTGTTATAACTATTTTAATATCATAGTCTGCTAACTCTAACATTGGTGTCAGTTCTGAGTTAGTTCAATGGATTGATTTTCTCCTTATCATGAGTCACATTTTCCTGCTTCTTGCATGCCTGGTAATTTTTTTTTTTTTTTTTTTTTTTGGATTCCAGGCATTGTGGATTTTATCTTCTTGTGTGCTGGATATTTTTGTATTTCTATAAATATTGTTCTGGAATGCAAAGAAGTTACTTAAAAATAAATTGATCTTTTTAGGTCTTGCTTTTAAGAATCGTTAGGTGGGTCTGGAGAAATGCTGAGTCCAGGGTTAATAATTATTCCTCACTATTCAGCCAAAGTCTTTTATACTTTACCAGTGGCCTGAGAACCATGAGGTTTTCTGTCTGGCTGCTGGGGACAGAGGCTATTCCTGGGCCTTTATGAGCACTGAGCGCTGTTACTTCTCATCCCTTAAAGAGGAGTTTTTTTCCCTGGCCCCGGCTAGTTATCTCACTTGCCTGCACTAATCAGTATTTAGCTGAATAGTTGAGAGGGCTCCTCTTCAGATCACTGGAGTTTTTCCTCCCTGCACAGACATCTCCTCTTCGGGACTCTGTCCTGTGAACTCTAGGCACGCTGGTCTCACCTGACTCAGTTTCACCTCTTCAAATCATGGAATCTGATGTCTACCTGGGATTCCCATCACTGTGCTGTGGCCTGGAAACCCTCTCAAGGCGATCCTAGGCCCACTTCATTTGTTCCCTGTCCCTCTGAGACCATAATTCTTGGTTGCCTGATGTCGAATTGCTTCCCACTTTGTTTCACAAATTTTGTTTGTCTCAGTGAGAGTAAATCCAGTCCCGATGGCTCCATTTGCATCAGAAACAAGTCTTAAAATATTCCGAGTTTCTGAACTTTGAGCCTAAATGTCTAGTTTTGTCTTGGCCTTTCAAATGCCCTAAACTTATCATATGACACATTCGCTTGACTGTATATCTTAGAAAAGTTCGGATTGCTGTGATGGTGTTTATTTTTTTTTCATTTTTGTGATGGTGTTTATTATGGATGCTGCTCCAAACAGAGTTAGGCAAGAGTCATGTTAATTGGCAAAATAGCTACTTCAGATAATAGCAAAATGTTAACACGGTTATTTAATAGTTATCCTTTTAGGAAGTATTCCTTGAGCCCCCACTCTAAGCTGGGCATTCTGCCAGACTGAAGATACAGTAATGAATAAACAGCATCCCCACCTGCAAGGAGCTGATGCTCTAAGGAGGGAGCAGTTGGGTAGCCTGCAGAGGGGTCCCCAAGTGCAAGGGCCCCGTGCTGAGAGAAGGCATAGCACCTTTGGAAGAGAGTGACTGGTCCTTCATAGTTCACACTTTAGGAGAGAAAGATACTCTTGTCAAACGTCTCCAGATGTGAGACGCGTGGTGGTAGGATTTGATGATGATCTTAACAACAGCTAATGTTTACTGAGTTGTCATAATGTGTCAGTCACCACTTTATGAGTTTTCTCATTTAATCATCAAAACGACTCCATGAGGGGTAAGGATTGTCAGCCTCCCCTTTTTATAGATGAGGAAACTGAGACAGAGCAGTTAAGTAATGAGGCTGAGGCCACGCTCATTGCTCTGGTTAAAGGGTAAACTCCCTTAAATTCGTTCTTTGACCACATATCCAGTAACCCTATTTCTTTTCATGGTGGTTAGCACACTCGGCAGCAGCAGACCATTCCTTTTGAAGAGTCGGCCACACAATATGTAGGGTACAAACCAAATTATCGATACCTGAAAACTTAGTCCACAATCCTTTTCTTCCTAGAACATCTTCTGGAAAAAGGTAAATTCTCAGATCTTTCTATTTTTATTTCAGTTTCCTTTTCTCTGTGTTAAAGCAAAGGTTACCCTTCACTTACTGAGTAGTTAGTCCTCTGATTTTTCTCTAGCTATGTTACTGCAATAATCACTGGCTTCTGTTCCCCCTCAGAATTTTCCTTTAGTACCTTGGATCTGCTCTGGAAAACGCTGTTTTAGAGAATAGGGGATTTTACAAACCTTCAGAATTTTATTAAGTGTTTGAATTTCACTTGGAGACTGAAATTTGTTTCAAAAGACTTGTAATTTCATTATTCATGCAACCATTTTTTATTGAGTGCCTACTATGTGCCTGGCGCCAATGGAGAAGTGCACAAAATAAAAAATAAAGCATTTCCATGTGGAGCTTACATTCCTGTGTGTGTGCGTGAGAGAGAGAGGGGAGAGAGGGCATACAGACCACACATAATTAAAATATAGTAGGTAAAATGAAAAGTACAAAAAACAAAGAACCAAACAGAATGCAGTATGTATAGCACCTTCTTATATGCCTATAGTTATTTCATTGTAACCAACAGGCATGCATTAATTAGGACTTCTCCTGATCTCATATCTAGTTTAGGTGATCCAAACGACAATGTTTAAGAAATCTCCTTCTGGTAGTGTTCTATATTTGGTTTACCTTAATATTTACCTTTATATTCTTTTTTTTTTTTAAGATTTTATTTATTTATTTGACAGAGAGAGAGATCACAAGCAGGCAGAGAGGCAGGCAGAGAGGAAGGGGGAAGCAGGCTCCCTGCTGAGCAGAGAGCCTGATGTGGGGCTCGATCCCAGGACCCTGAGATCATGACCTGAGCCGAAGGCAGAGGCTTTAACCCACTGAGCCACCCAGGCACCCCTACCTTTATATTCTTATTTACCTTGAAATGTTTTGTCGAAAACATTTTATAGACCCTTCTTTGCTAAGTTCCCACCATCAGTCTAAAACACAGTATTTGCTTTACAAACATATATTTGAAGACAAATTGCCCATAGATCACTGTATCGCCAGGACACTTTTGCCTATATCCGATGGGTCAGTTGAATAGCAATTTTCAAGTCGCAACTCAGTTGAGGGTGGCCAGATGCTTACTTTGAGGATGTTCCCTTCTTGACGATTAAGAGCAAGACTGAGAAAGGATTATAAATATGAATGTATTTAACCATCCACTTTGCCTTCGCAAAGACTAAGCCTTGTTGGTTAAAGGAATCAGCTACTTGAGGGAGTCATCTAAAGAAATTTGGTACGAATTCCACTGATATTTGTACTATTTCAAAAAAATGACATAAAACAAAAAGAACAACAAAGTATTCACTGCTGGGCAGAGGAAGGAACCCAGACGTGAAGTTAGTGGTTGCTGGGAGTTGTCTTTGATATTCTCCTTATCTGTCTCCCCGGCTGTGCCCAGAGCCTGCCGTCTGCTCCATGCCATGAATGGGCATCTGTGTTGTGACTGCAGGGGAGAGGAGAAAGTGTAATTCTATCCCTCGCTCCTCTGTGACTTTTGCCCAAGAAGCCCATTTACTGAATCTCTGCCACGTAGGTACTAAGAATTCCAGCAATAACAAGAATGTTAATAGCTAATTCTCACATGGTACATGGTAGGTCCCAGTTGAAGTACTTTATGAATGTTAACCCTTTCAATGATCACTACACCCTATGAGGTAGGTACTATTATCTCCATTTTAAGAAGTAGAAACTGAGGCAGAGTTAGCGACTAAGTGGCAGAATTTGGAGTTTTACTCAGGCAGTCTGGCTGCGGAGTCCTGCCTCGACTGGGCTATATTGTCCTTCAGACTGAAAGGTTAGTAAGATGCCATTGCTGCCTTGGAGGCGCGCCGGTCCCGCGGGGAAGATTCGCGCACTTACTCATTTGTTCCTTCCTTTACTCAATGTTTATGATGCCTTTGCTCTACATCGAGAGCTATGCTAGCTTGGAGCTTGGCATACGCCTTGTCCCTATTGAATTCACAAGCACACAACCTATTGTAAGATGTGGCACATGCAAGATGGAGAAATTACAGAGTATTATGGGAGCCCCAACTGGAAGCCATTGACACGGTCATTGCAGAGTCAAGAGAGGTTGCAAGAAGATGAGTTTCATTTCTAAGGATGGGTTTTACATCTCCCATGTAAAATATAACTCCTAGGAGACCTGTTGTCTTAAATCGGGTCGTTTTACAACTGTTTGGATGAATTCTTCTTTCCTGAGGGTGAAGAGGGCGAGTGAGCGGTGGGTGAGAAAGGAATATTTCTGGCTTTGGCAGCTGGGGCCAGGGAGAGGGATCCCACCGGATGGAGGGGGAGAGGCAGAAACTTCCGAAAGGGATTTCTCGGGCTTCTCAATATCCCATTTCTAACTCCTTCTCCAGCTCTGATGCTCACCTGCCCTGAGAATGGCTGGACTTCCAGAGTCTTTATTTCCTGAGAATTTGACCAAGAGAGAAACCCACTCTTTTAAATCTGTATGTGTTTGTTTAAAAGTAGTTTGTTCTGAAGATGTGATCATCCCTTTGAAATCAGAGTTCCTTTTCAGAATTCTAACTATAAAAAGGTAGAAGTTACTCGAGACACCATTTATATTTAACTCCAAGCTCTCCATGGGTTGGGGACTTAAGCTGCCCGGAATATTCTTACTTTCTAAGGAGGGAGACACTGACATGGGGAGTCAACTGCCTGCGTAACACATGTGGTGTCTCTCTTACAGGAAAGCATGGGAAACACAGTTCTCTCTCCTGTAAAAAGAGAGCATGTGGGTTGTTATATGGAGCTTACATTCTTTATATTCCAGAGGGGCCACAAATAGACCTTTATAGCATGAGAATATTTGATATAAAATTAGGTAGTTAATAAGTAGAAGGAAAAGAAAGCATCTTACTAAATATTATGATAAATAATACCCTTACAAATAAAGGGTAAGGGACGACAGATGGGCGGAGTGCAATTTTGGGTGGTGTAGACAGGAGAGTACTTTTTGAGGAGGGGGCACCGAATAGAGCCCTGCGTGAGGTAGGAGAGCACGGCCATCGCCAAGACGGGAGAGCGGATGCCGGGCCCGGGGTGGAGCCCCACCTGGCGTGCGCCCAGGAGCAGAGTATGGCTGGTCTGTGTCGCTTTACCTGAGAGCAGAAACCACCTTCTCAGAGGGCCAGCATCTTAGCCGGTTGCCGCCCCTTCTTTTTCTGTCCATCAGCACTCTGGGGTGTGCAGGCAGACATCAGGGCCTGGAGGCCAGATGCTGGGACTCGGGACAGGCTGATCTGGAGAAGCAGGAAAGTTCCTAGTGGGACCCAACCTGACTCACGTAAGCTTGCCACAGTTATGGACCCTGGGCGGGTTCCGAAACACAAGGGAGAGATGGGAAGACGATGAAGACAAGCTGCACATATTTCAAAGTCTTTCCAGATTCAGGAGCAGAGCCTCCCTCCCTGCCTGCCGCCTCCCGCCCTCCATCCACTTTTCCTTCCCTGTCTTTCCCTTAGGGACACAAGCTTACGTAAGTCCTACCTCTTACTCATAACCCTGTCTCACCACTGGTCTATGCAGTGTCTTGGCGCAGAGCATTTTAAAGCCCGGGGATTTCCCTGCTTCTTGCCTTCAGGATCTTGAATCCATTCGGCCGGAGGCCCTCAGTTACTTGAAGCTGACGGCAGGCTTTGCAGGGGCGCCTGGTGACTGTGGATGGGGGAACGCAGAGACGGATTCCAGGCATCAGATTCTGTGCAGACCCTAAGTCTCCTTTGGACAACCTTGGTTTTAGAGCCCACGCTTTCCACAGACACGCTGTATTGAGCTGGGAGAGGAAGGGTTGGGTGCTGCAGTGAGGAAGCCTGGGCCACGTCGAGGGCTCCCCTGGGGCAACTTCGTCCGTCACTAACGCAGAGCAGTGGTCAGCCAGAGAGCGAGCCCCACAGACAGCTGCCTGCCCGCAGCATCAACTCCAAGAGTCCCAGGTCACAGAGGCATTAGGGCTGAGCAGAGCTAGTTGCTGCCCGGCCTGCTATTTATAGACCTCCCTCTGGTAGCGCAGATAGATGTACATGGGAGGATTTCGGAGCTGGAGCTAGGTTTCCTGTCACTTCTGGCTTCCGGTGGCCCTTGGCTATTAATCCTTCTGGAAACTGTGACCTGCCCTTTTTCGGACTTTAGCAGGACAACGAGTAGTTATTAGAAAAGAAACATCGAGGGGCTAGGGGCTCAGTTATACGGCTAAACTCTTGGCGCTGCCCACCAGCAGATCGACCACAATCCCTCCGAATCCATGCTGCCTTGTGAATTACACACAGCTCCTTCACAGGGGTTAGAATACCTTTAAAGATGCACTAACATACTCTTGAGGATTTGAAAATGGAAGGAAGGTGAATAATTAGACAATTGTGTATTGCATAGACAGATTTAGTAGGACTTGCAAAGCTCCCTGTGGGGAGATTTTGATGATAGTAAGGGTTTTTTTGTGTTTTTTAGAGAGACAGAGAGCACTCACAAATGGATTTGAGGGTTGGGGGAAGGGCAGAGGGAGAGAGAGAGAATCTTAAGCAGGCTCCATGCTCAGTGTGGAGCTTGATGTGGGGCTCGATCCCACAACCCTGAGATCATGACCTGAGCCGAAATCAAGAGTCAGATGTTTAACCAACTGAGCCACCCAGGCGCCCTGATAGTGTTTTTTATAATACAGATGATATTATAGGGGTGACATGGGTAATATTATTTCCTTACCAGTATCAGTTTAATAAATGTAGTGATACTAACCCTGATTAGTATTAGTAATATTAACATAGATAGCAATAACATATAATAATAATATAGGTAATATTATTTCCTTAACAGTATATCAATTCCATCATCAGGCAATGCAGACTAATATATTTTCAAAAGATCTTAGCTCATTAAGATAGCTGAGCTCCATTTCATTTTAACAATGTTTAAGGTATTAAATTCCTTCCAAATAGCATAAATCATGGTGACAACATTTAGAAATAATCAATAAAATATATAATTAAAAAATGATCACATAATCTTAAATTACCAGAAGCCAAGAGCATGTTAATTATTCATTTGAGAAAGGTACAGGTTTATTACAACTTACAAATTTGCCTAGAAGTCTGCAGTTTCAAGAATTTAACTGCCCTTAAATGCATTCCAGAGTCATTGAAGACTAGGTATATGGGTGCAGTGGGATGAGGAATATGAGAAATAATGAAGGTCAGTAAAAAGTATATCCATTATCTTAGTTTGGGTGTCCCATAAACAACTACGGAGACAAAGACTTGGCTATTTGGAATTATTATCCTGGGAAGTAGGAGTTAGGGAGTGGAGAGAGACAGGGAAGAAGGAAAAAAAACAGTATTAAGTGCACATTATGAAGGGGATGGACTGTATTTGTTATCAATTGGAGTTTGTGGTTAACTATTAACACAACACAATGTAGCACAGTTTAACTGCATTATCTGACAGTTTCACAGAGCGGAAGTCCAACCCAGGTCTCAGTGGGCTAAGATCAAGGTCTTGGCAAGGCTGCCTTCCTTCCTGGAGGCTCTAGGGGATGATTCTTTTCCCTTCCTTTTCATTTCTGGAAGCTGCTGTCATTCCTTGGCTTATGGCCCTTTCCCCTATCTTCAAAGCTAGCAACATCACATCTCCCTCTTTTTCTGTCATCAAGGCTCATTCTGAGCACAGCTGGGAAAAATTCTCTGCTTTCAAGGACCCATGGGATTAGACTGGGTCCATCAGGACTAGCCAGGATACTCTCCTTCACTTAATCCCATCTGCAAAGTCTCTTTTGCCAGGAAAGGCAACATTCACAAGTTCTGGGGCTCAAGCATGGACATCTTTGGGGACATTATGCTGCCTCCAACAGGGGGCAACTGGTACTAGGTGGGGGGGAGTAGGGGGGACGGGGGAGGGCTCTCTTTCGCTGGTGCTCTGAGGAGCATGCCAGAACAGTCCATCTAAAGTAGAGGCTGGAGAATTTATCCACCAGTTCCCATGCCCCATCGGCTGAGGCCTTCTCCTGGAGGTAATTTACTACACCTCCAGCTGCACTTGGATGGGACAAGTGGGCTCTGGCGTGTTGGGGCACGGAGGTCCTGGAGACCAGCAAGGAGAGCTGGCAACGAAGAGTCTCCCACAGCTGCTCTGAAAACGGGGGTGGCTGAGAGGATGTGAATGGGACAGTGGGGCAATGGCTGCATCTAGGGAATAATGGCACTTGGTGGTCTAAGCCTCACTTAGGTCTGCAACTTGGATACTGGAGCTCAAACCAAGCTCCATCACTCCCTGTGAAGCCCTCACGGGTGTTAACCCTTCCGTATAAGCCCCAGTTCTTCCCCTCTGTCAGAGGGGAGATCACTAAGGACCACACAGAGCAGTAATGGGTATTAAATGCACTAACAGACACAAAACAACTGATGTGTAGTGATGGGTCATACACATGGTAGCAGGAATTTTTACTTATGCACCCAAAGAAACACATATTTGTTGCCAGCCACTGGGGATGCATCTGTGAATGAGACCAGCAAGTCCCTGCCCTCATGCAGCTTCCCTTCCAGTGGGGGACATCCAATAGACAAGCAAATAAATAAATATTCAAGGCCTTCTGGATGACAGCTGCTGCAGTAAAGGACACGAATAGGGTGACAGAATAGAAAGTAAAGGGGCGGGGATGTGGCCAAAACTGCCCAGTGTCCCTCCACTCCCCACCCCCACCTTTCTATTCTAGCAGAATCTAGTGGATTCAGAGGGCACGTGGGGGTTCCTTGACTGTGAGAGCAGAGCCTCTGCCCCAGCCCCAGGGGTGAGTCATGGCTGGTCTAGATCAGCAATGATCATCCCATTCCCCTTGGCCAGTGACCGGCCTAAAAGCAGACAGGAGACTCCATGAGATTCAGGGGGTTGGGGTGGGGGGTGCATGAGCCCTCTGTTCCTGCCCAGGGAGGAGAAAGCCTCTGGCCTTCCCCCCATGTCTCCCGCCTCAAACAAAACGAGTGAGCCATCTGGACTGGCAACAGCTTCTTCAGATCATGAAACAGCAAGCATGAACATAGACAGAGCAGCTCTGAAGGGCCGAGTCCTTGACCATGTCCAGGAGCTGCTGAAGCAAAGCTCCGACTTCTCAAGATGGCTCACGTAGGGGGAAAAAAACTCTCTCTTTCTCATTTTTTTTTAATGCTCCAGCTAGTCTGGTTTTCTGTGGCTTGCAGCTGAACATGCTCTTAGCCAACACAGCCCTTCCAGAAGTGATTGTAATTGGAGGCAGGAAGGATCCATTATGGCAAGAGCCAGGGAAGAGCACGGAGGCAGAGGGAAGAAGTGGGGTCTGTGACGAGGTCGGAGGACGGCGGGTGGCTGGAGGGGCACCGAGACAGGGGGGAGCGAGGATCCGTGAGGTGACCGGAGGGCACCCCTCCAGGGCCTTGACTTCAGGAAGAAGAGGAGTTTCAGAAGCAACGGGAAGCTACATACTGGTTCTAAGCAGGAGAGCGACAGGTGGTCACGGGGCTTGTCAATTTCACATTCTTTAACATAGAAATGGAAAACTGTGAGACCTATGATTTTGATAGGGTTTCAAAAATAGTTATTAAAGATGAAACTGACACCAGAAACTTGCAGGCCCCTAATTATCGTCTGTTAGCAAAGAGGCTTGGGAAAATAAGAGTCTGAGGACTCCTTTTTCTTGGGAAGACCAGGCCCGGAGCTATAAAGCCTTTTACAACAAATTAATTGTTAAGGGGAAAGGCTCACAATATTAGTAGGATATTTGACTTGGAAATCTTTTGAATATAATCGTAACCCACGTTGGGGTAAAGGCCCCATTGTGTCAGATTGACTTGTTTTGTATTTGGTTGTCATGAAAACATCTCGGTCAGTCTACAAGAATTATTTTGGAGACATCAGGACTTTAAAAGTGTGATATACTGTCTCCTTTAGAATGAAACCATCAATCCTAAAGCGACATATTAATTGATTGGCATAGAAAATTGCACTCGGCCCACTGTTTGTAATTCCTTAGGGACATGAATTCTTTTTATCTTGTTTTTTTTGTTTGTTTGTTTGTTTGTTTTGGTAAGAAAATATCAGGACTGCAGCTTTCTCCCTTCTGGCCTGACTGAAATAAATGACTTTAACACATTCATTGTAATAAGGAGCTCTAACATTTCTTTCTTTTTTTTTTTTTTAAAGATTTTATTTATTTATTTGACAGAGAGAAAGAGATCACAAGTAGGCAGAGAGGCAGGCAGAGAGAGAGGGGGAAGCAGGCTCCCTGCTGAGCAGAGAGCCCAATGTGGGACTCGATCCCAGGACCCTGAGATCATGACCTGAGCCGAAGACAGAGGCTTTAACCCACTGAGCCACCCAGGCGCCCCTCTAACATTTATTTCTTAATAGAGAATTCTCTTGACGGGTGTTTCTGTCTGGTGTGTTACCAAAAATCACTCTGGCCACAACGGGAATAAAAATCTGTGAGGAGCTAGAGCTGACACAGGTTCCCCAGCGAGGAGGCTATCCCAGTAGCCTGGGAGAAAGACTGGCAGCCCGATTTGGGGGCACAGTGAAGACACAAACATGTGGACAGATCTGAGGTGTGTGTGGGAGGAAGAACCAAAATGGCAGGCTGAAGGGACCGAGGATGAGTCACAGGGTTTTGGCTTGAGCACCGAGATAGACGGCGATACTATTTACTGAAATTGGGACATTCGGGAGATGAATTGTTTTGGGTGAATAAGCAGTATTTAGATTCAGGCATATTTCAGCTGAAGGTGCCTAGCTGGTATCCAAGTAGAGCTACGGAGTTGGAGGAACATAAGTCTGGGGTTGCGCGCGGAAGAAGGTCTGTGCCCAGAGAAGGGATCTCAGGTGGGGCTCCGGGGGCAGGCCAGGATTTACAAAAGTAACATCACCCCCATTTATAGATAGGGAGTAATCTGTTACCAAAAAGAATAATGCCAATTAATTTTTCTGGCTCAATCCTCTTTCGGAAGCCCGGCAGGTGCGAGATGTGGTTTAGGCATCGCCTGTGGTAGAATCTGCCGCTTCATCCTTCCTGAAAGACCCTCGCCAATTACTTAGGGACACATAATGGAAGCTCACGCTGGCGGTGAGGACCCAGTGTCCACCGAGGACAGCAAAGCCCTATTCACTGCGTGACTCAGAGTGTTGAAAGCTAGCTCTATCTCGGGTGACTAAGACTCCTTCGAAAAGCATGCCGTTGAAAGCAGATGTGGCCTTTGGGGGATGTTTCAGTAGTTGGATGTTGGGGCGCTCTGTGCATTTTCTACTCACGTGCAGAAGTCACTTGGAGCAAGAGAGGAGGAGCGGGAGGAGGGCTGTGCTGAAGGCGGGAGCTCCCCCGTGCGCTACCTGCTCCTCCTAAATGTGGGACTGGGCTGAGATCAGCTCCGGCACGTGGACGGTCCTGTGTGTGTCCACCCGGAACAGTGAGGCGGGAAACGGGCTGAATAGTTATTTTGGCGATTAATTACTATTTTCAACTGAAGTCTTTGGCTTAATGATCTAAGTATGCTAATTTGGCCAGCTGTCTCTAGGTAGCTAGCTTTACCCCTACGTTTAAAGCTTCCGTCTAGCATGGAAGAGGACTTTCCAGAGGAAGTAAGAAGGCCCACCCACCAGAGGGGAAGGAGGACTGTGTTAGTCTCGTGTTCTCAGCCTTTTCTAACCCA
Source organism: Potos flavus (assembly GCA_028534135.1). NCBI lineage: Eukaryota > Metazoa > Chordata > Mammalia > Carnivora > Procyonidae > Potos > Potos flavus. The sequence goes on from CM052889.1 coordinate 42,088,288, forward strand.
CTCTTGATGCATGTGCAAATCAAGGCCCACCCCAGATATTCTGCCACTTTCCTTCCCTGTCACCGCAATGCCGTTGAACTTCGGCGGGAGATGGAAAGCCGCTACAGGGGTCTAGGAGGGTTAGTGGGTTCGACCAGTGGTCCTTCGTGTCCTTGGAATATACTCTTGAAGGCCTTCTATTGTCTTTGAACACGCCAATCCCACTAATAAATAAGACGGGCTGTTTCCCTCTGGTGTTTCGGCTTTCATGACTCAGGTTAGTACAAGGGTGACCCTGGGGGGGGCGTGTATTAAAATGTAGGTCTTATTTTTCAGGTATGGTGAGATCAGATCAGGAGACAATTGCCTTTGAAAGCATAGCTTGTTACATGCACGGATCCCAATAGGAGGGGACACACCAGACCGTGGCGGGGGGGGGAGGGGCAGGGGAGACCACGAGGAGGCATCGGGGTCAGTGGGGAGGCAGGAGCAAAGGGTAGAGATGGGGGCAAGAGCCTTCCTTGTGGTTTCTGTGGAAGAAACAGGTAAGGCAGGGTAAGCAGCGTTGGGAGGGGCTGATCTGAATAACTTCAACGGACTTGGGGGCCATAGGGCTTCTCCCTAGCTATCTGGTACCCGACCCAGGGAGATAATGGTCCTGAGCTTGAAAGCCACAGGGGAGGTGGTGGGGCATGGGCTTTGGATTGGGGGGAGCCTATGTAGGGCATGTGCTCACAGGTGATTCTTCAACGTCTCTGCGAATTAGCTAACCCTGGGAGACGGAGTCCACCAGCATCAGCAAGCCTGCCCTCCCCCCTAAGCCGGAGCAGCAGAAGCACAGGGTTAATACAATGTGAATCACAGTCCTGTGAGGACTGACCTGCTTCTGATCTTTGACGGGGACGAGCTGGGGCTGCAGAGCACCTTGGGGTAACCTTGGCATTTACTCCTTGAGTCTCAGTTTCCTCCTGTGCTGAACGGAGAAGTAATACCTAACTCTTTAGGTAGTTGTAGAGATTAAATGAGATTGTGTAGTCAAGAGGTTAGCACAGTATCTGGACCTGCCGTGTGCTCAAAAATGGTACATGTGTTTTGTTTTGTTTTTGTTTTGTTTTTTAATTAGCGGCCAGATCCTGAGCTCTGGTTACAGAAGCCTGAGTTTTCTGGTTAGAGAAGTTCTCAGGCTTCTGTGTTCCTGCAACATCGGATTCTCCTTATTGGAAAGCAGTTGCCATCAGGACCCAGGGGATTCTTTTCTCTTTTCAATTATTTTAAATGCCCCAGAGTTGCTTTGCGCGTAGGTGATGGTGTCACTTTGATGAATCCATAGGTTGAACTGAATCCACTAACCTGGGGAAATGTTGGACCCGGGAGAGGAAGTGGTTCCTTTAATTTTCACCAAATAGTTGATTAGCCAAGCCGTTTCTGAAAGTCTGCCACTGATTGATTAATGGATCAATTTCCCATTAACCTTTAGTAATAGAACACATGATGCTATTGAGAGCAGGGTTTGGGAATCTTTACACTTTAGTTCATCTCCCACTTGTGCCATTTCTTTCTTTCCTTCCTTCAATGAATATTTATTATGCCTAAGGCACAGGGAGGAAGCAATTTACATAAAAGAATTTAATGGGAGGAAGGAGGGCATAGGAAGCTCAGGGTGCTGCACATTTTCTTGCGATGTAACCAGGTTTGCTTTTATTTTAGATTTCTCTCCATTTTTGTGAATGTGCAAATGAAATTACTAAAAGAAGAAGATGAAGTCTGAGGCCAGCGAATGCCTTCCCTGGACAGTAATTAGTTGCTTCTGCTTTAAATTTCCCTTTCCTTTGACGTGAGGGCTTTATCCAGCTTCTAATCATTCTGCCGTGTCTTCAGACCAAATGACGTTAGCTCTCGGATTTGTGGAACAACTGACGGTGCAAAACAATGTGGATCATAGGACGTGAAAACCCCCCCTATCGGCTGACCTCTCAGCCTTCATCTTCGCTGCAGCCCCAGCTGGTCGTGGTCAAAGATCAGAAGTAGGTCAGGACCAGATGCGGAGAGATGATCTTTAAAAAAGGCCACCGTCTTTCCAAACCTAGTCTCTGCTGCCTCTCTTTATGTCCCCTGCAGCTTGGACTTCCCAGTTTTTGTCCTTTCTGGGACCCAGGGCCAGCACGGAGCAGGGAGACAGCTGTGCTCGCAATCAGAGCATCTGGCTTCGAATCTCCGCAAATTGCTTAAATTTCCTGAGTCGGAGCTTCTCGGCCTGTCAGATGGGGCCCGTGGCCCCCACCGTCAGACCCAGTGCCGTCCCTGACTCTCACAGAGCTTCCTCTGGGGCTGCAGTGGCTTCCCTCGGTGTATACGGCACAAAGGGCTTACCAGGCACATGTACCCTCTTCCATACCAGGCAGAGCTTTGACTCAAATCCCCTACAGTAGGCTGGGTCTCATATGAGTCTTTTTTTTTTTTTTTTTTAGGATTTTATTTATTTGACACAGAGGGGAGAGAGAGAGAGTGAGGGCACAAGCAGGGGGAGTGGCAGGCAGAGGGAGAGAGAGAAGCAGGCTCCCCGCTGAGCAGGGAGCCCAACATGGGGTTCGATCTGAGGACCCTGGGATCATAACCCAAGCTGAAGGCAGACACTTAACTGACTGAGCCACCAAGGTGCCCCCTATGTGAGTCTTAAGGAGTCTTTTGCCTTTTTTATCTTAGGGCTAGGGGTGGGCCAGCTGATTTTCTTTTTCCTTTTTTTTTTTTTTTTTTTTTTTGCAGCTTAGAAAACCCACCCAAGGTTATAGCACCAAGCTGTGTCAGAGCTAGGTCTCCAGCCCATCTGCTGAGTCCAAAACCCACACTCTTTCCTCTACATTTCCATTTTCTACCGAGGGCATGAAATCCCAAGGGACCCACTTTAGTGGCTGAGAGATTAGCGAGGGCTCAACAACAAAACAAAAATGCCCCAGCTGACACTGGAGAAAGTGCTCGAAGGGCTCTCCGGCTTCCACACCCTTCTGTGTAGGTCATCATGGCAGGTGGTGCCCACCGCCAACCCCCCCACCGCCCCTCCCCCGTGGCTTCCTGAGCTTGCTGGATCCTTGGTTGTTCCAGAACCCTCGTAACTCTGCTCTCTGAGCCGTCGCTGAAGACTAACCTCCTGTGGCCAAGAGTGACAGGTGGAGTCGCACAGGGCAGCATCCAGTGAGTGACTAGTGGGTGAAGTCAGGACGGGGGAGACAGGGCTTAATGATGGCAGCAGGGTGCCTCCTGTCATCACGTGGGGGGCGCCCGATTCGGCCACGAGAAACCCGGTTTGCTCAGCCTCCTGCTCCCCACTGTGTCCATCCCACATCCAGCATCAATTGTCCCAGCTCCCGGGCTGGGGTCGGGGGTGCCATGGTGGCAGCTCCTATGCACTCTCTGTGTCCCTGAGGTAAAAGCGTGACTTAATGTGGTACTTTGCAAAGAATGCCTACAGCAGGGAGCAAATCATGGTCAAAATCAGAAGAAGGCAAGGAGTCAGCTTCCCGTTCCCTGACCCACAGTAAGGGTCAGCCCGTGAAGAGACTCAGGGGGGGAGAAGAGACGTGAGAGGGGTTTGTAAATGGTACCACAACAGAGAGACCTTAGGAGTTGTTATCCCGGGAGCTTCAACCATATGTTGGGCTAGGCAGCCACCAGCGGACGTGACAGATACATGTCCATGGCAGCTGATTTTATTCAGAGGGCTGTGGAGTTCTTGGACTGCATCCCTGGTCTGAGGCAAGGGGACGATTTGGTGGTCCTCCATATGACTGAACTGTCACTGCAAAGGCATATTTGGCACAGTCCCCACTGGTGAGACCTGTCACACGCCACCTGTCTCCTTTATCCCACCACCTTATCTGGAACACCCATTCTTTGTTGCCAGTTGGGGACTCTGAGAGGGAGAGCCAGAGATAGAGGGAGAGAGAGGGCAGGCGTGTGTGTGCGTGTGTGTGTGTGTGTGTGTGTGTGTGTGTGTGTGTGTGTAGTCTTTAGGACCCACTACCAACTACTTGGGAGCGAGGAACACCTGCCTTGTTCCTGGTCCCTTTTCCTCCTTTCTTCCCAGAAGGAGCCTGCTAGTGTCATGAGCAGCACCCACGTTTCAGTCAGGCTGAAGTAGCTCCCATCCCACAGGAGATGCTCTCTTCCTGAGAGAGACTCGTGACTCTAACGGTCAGAGTGGTCGTCTGGGTCCGGGTATCGATGTGTTACTGAGATCCACATGCCCATCCACCCTTCCCCATCTACCTAAAATAGTATTTAAAGTTATTCTTCAACCTCAAGACCTTGTAGAAATTCAAAAGGTTTGGTTGAAAAGGACACTGCAAAACGAAAGCTATGTTAAGCTACAACGAAATGAAAGCCACAGTTAAGGAAACGTGTACAGAACGAAGTTCAAAAGGGTTTCAATGGCCACCTCATAAAATTCCAGTTGTTCCTCACCAAGTGCCTGGAAAGGATTCTTCCCCTGAACATGGCGGACATCAGGGGATCTGGATCCCAGCTGTACATTAGAATCACTCGGGCTGCTTTAAAAATGACTTAGTGTCTCGCCTCACGCAAGGTCAGATCTCTGGGGATGTCTGGGGTACAGACAGACATCGGTATTGAAAAGAACTGCCCAGAGGCTTCTACTACACAGTGCAGACTGGGAACCCCTGGACGAGATAAGCCAACTGGGCTGGGAACGGAAGAGAGTAAAGAACAGAACTCTTGGCACCCAGAAAATGGAAACTAAAAATTGAAGGAAAAAAAGGATCCAAAAGCTTTATTCTTTATTTCTCTACCCATCTAAGTATTAGTTATGTGAGTCAGGGCCACTGAAAGCCTACCGAAAAACATATCCCCAAGAAGCCCCAAGTCCATCACACCCACAATGCTCATTGACATTTTTTGTCCTAAAGCCTCCTTCCCCAGACCGCCTTATCTCCTAATTCTCTGGGAAAATAGAAGCTCCCTAAGTTCCCCAGGGGCATACAGCGCCCCCTCTCCACCTGCTTTCACCTCCTCTCCTCTAGGCGCATGGGAAGAGCACGCCCTCTGCCCTTCACCTTTAACTTCTACTTATAAACGGACTGGTTGCCAGCACACAAAACACCCTATTCTGCCTTCTTAAATCAAAACAAAACAAAGCAATCCACCTTAATCCTATGTGCCCCCCAAGTTCTTTCTCCTTTTCATCACCATCAAGCTACCTGAAAGAGTAGTTTCCATCAACTGCCGATACTTCCTCACCTCCCGTTCACCCCTCTTGGGTCTCCCAGACTCCGACTTTCGGCCCTGCCGCTCCACTGAAATTTGCCTCACCCTCTGTCTCTTGTGTAGTCCAGTGTCTTGCAGCAGCTAGCAGGGGTCCCCATGCCCCAGGACTTGGTTCCGCCCCACCCCCAACACCCTCTCTTGACCTGTACCTGCCTCCTGTGGTCGCGCTCTGCCCACACAAGCTACCCCGGGGTTCTATCACTTCCCCGAAGCCATGCTCACTCTCTTCTCTGTGCCTTAGCACGTGCTCTTCCCTCTGCCTGTAATGCTTGTGCCTACATTTTTCTACTCCTGGATTACACACAACTTAGCTTAGATGGCTCCCCATTCTCTTTTGACAGGAAGAGTTATTTCCTGGTTGAGACGAGGAAAAAAAATGGCTTCCACCGTTGGGCAGCGCCGTGGGCTCTCTGACACTTCCTGTGCAACACTGATAGCTGTCCCCCAGCTGTAGCAGCTCAGGAGGTTGATGTTCATCATTCTACTATTAAACTACACTAGACCCTTCTTTAAATGCAAATTCTGGATCTGAAGGATATCCGGTTTGGAGGCTAGTAATAGGATTATTTTCTAGGCAAACCTACCTATTTGTAGAATCGTAATGGAGTGAAATGTGGAGTCCTATTTAATGCAAGTACTTTTTCTATAATTCTGTATTTCCCATATTTGCTCGATTAGGAGAATCACCTGCTATATTTATTAAAAATATGGATTTCTGGGCCCCACTCCTACCTTGGGAATCAGAATCTCCAGGGCAGTGGTCCTCTTACTCATGAGTCTTCAAATGTCTCATTATCTCCCAGGACATAGGTTTGTGACTTATGGATAGCAAGGCCAATTACCTGCCAATTACCTATTGAAAAAGAAAGACCTTGCTGGCTGAACTGGAAAAACTGGGACATTTGAGCAACATCTGAGATCAAAGCAAAACTAAATGCTCCTCATGCATAGGCTCTTGGCTGGTACCCTTCACTCCCGCCAGGATCGGGCTTCTCCAAATGCATTATCATTTTGCACAAGGCATGTAGGGGAGGGGGGAGGGAAGTCTTTGTGGGTCCCGGTAATCTTTTTCTATCTCAGTGCTGTTGTGTCATTGCAACAACTGTGGTTCGAGTTTTAGGATATCTGGTTCTCTTGATAAGGAAAACTGTACTTTAAGCCGACCAACCAAACCGGCAAGGGAACTCCAGTCCCTGTCTCAAAGCCCTTCTGGTTCTTCTTTCCTACCCTGTTCCCCTCGCGCACCAAAATACCAAGGATGCGCAAGTAGGAGGGTATAAATTACCCTCTCTGATTGTGCTCCGGGCTCAGATCTTTGGAGAAGGGTCTCCTCTGAGTCCACCGGTGTTTAATAAATATCCAATTCTCCTAGTCTCCGAGTGCCGCTTGGTTTTTCCACCCGGATCCAGTCCAGCTTCTGCTACACTCTGGGCTCTTTACACTCAGAGAGCACAGTCAGAAAACACAGAGTATGGTCAAAAGTTTGGACAAGATCTATGAGGCACCTGGGGGGCTCAGTCAGCTAAGCATCTGCCTTCGGCTCAAGTCATGGTCCCAGCATCCTGGGATTGAGCCCTGCATAGGGCTCCCTGCTCAGTGGAGAGCCTGCTTCTCCCTTTCCCTCTGTTGCTCCCCCAACTTGTGTTCTCTCACTCTCTGTCAAATAAATAAAATCTTAAAAAAATAAAACTTAGGATAAGATCTACTCTGTAGAGGGTATCTAAAGTTTGGGGTCTCCTGAAGCCGAGCCTGAGCAAGGATTTGAGTACAGGTAGTTTATTTGGGAGGTGACAGAAACACCAGTAACGAGGGAGGAAAGAGAATGAGGAAGACAGAGAAGGGAAGGCAGCCAATGAAGTGAGCTCTCCAAGCGAGTTTCCACTGTGGGTGTTTAGAGAGGAATCTTGCTGGAGAAACTGAGGGAACTTCTATAGAACACATGGTTCCAACAGGGGTGGGAAAAAGACACCAAGTCCCAAGAGTCCTTGGTAAGGGACTCACCTAGGGCATTAATCCCTGCACTGCTGGCTATACAAGTGGACACAGCTGACTTCGGCAATCAAACAAAGGCCTCAAAGAATGGGGGTGCTGGCATTTGGAAGTCAGGGCGGCCAGTCCTCTGGGGTGAGAGTGAAGGGACATGAGCTGGAGACAGACTGCCTCTACTACAAAGGTTTTTTCCTTCCCTGAAATAGATCTTGCTTGTGTATTTACAGCAGTGCAGACTTCCTCCACTATCTCCCTGGAATGGCAAATCAGGAAAGGGGATAAACATATGCCACAAGTAGAATAGGAAATTTCCTCATTAGATTTCTGGCTTTCATACTTTTGGACGTTTGAATTCCTTTCCTAGAAAAAACTAAAGGCATAAGGAAGCATCCAACTTCTGATACGTCTACTCCCTGTTTTACGTTAATAGTAGGTAACACCCACAACGACTTGCTACATCAGCTCATTGAACTTGCTGAGGAGCCTTGTGAAGGGATATAATTTTTTGTCCCTCAAACTTCTAGAATAATCTAAACCATCTGACAGAAAGCTTGCATGCCTGAAACTCCATTGAAATTACAGGCCCAAGAGAGCAAAGAGCACGCAGACTCAAATGACTTCCAAGAGCAAAGGTTTTTCCTGAAGGTGGGGAGTGGCTTTCCTGAGGGAATTCCCTCTGATTGTGAGGAAGTGGGAAGAGACGGGTTGTGAGGAACAGTAGAGCAGGTGACAAACCCCACTGGGATCTGGACTTGTCAGGAGCTGTCTCAGCAGCAGCTGGACATTTTGGTGCAGAAAGTACCTAGAAGTCCCATGACACCTCAGCCCATGAGAGAGGCCTCCCTTCCCTACCGAGGACATTGCAAAAACATGACATTAAGGATCGTATTCTCTGCTGACGGCACTGTAGTTGAATGCTAGATAGGCTCACTTATTTTTCAGAGCGCACACTACTTCTGAAGAAGCTTATTTCCTACAGGAATAGGAAGTACCTACTGATATTCGTCTTTTGAATGGACAACATGCCAAGCCATGTCACTGGATACCCAGCCCCATTAGATCTGTCCGGGAAGGCACGCTCCTTGAGTGTGAAATGATTAACGTTACTGATTAATTAGCAAAAGCCTTTTGAGCAAGGGATGGTTTAATCAGTAAGCGTATGCTGTGCTACCTGTGTACATTCATGATGAGCGAAATGCTGCAGAAAGTTCCAGGCCTTCACCCTCTGAAATTCTCAATTCTCATTTTGTCAAGGACTCAATGTAGAGTAAACTAAACCACGCATTCAAAATTTATGGGGACTAAAACCTTCTGGCAGTGGAAAGGTACACTTCGCATTCTGAGGTCATAGAAGTATTTACAAACAAAGGAGAAAAACCAATTTTCAGTAAATAGTATTCAACATCTCAGGACCCTGCCCTCCGGGAGAATAATTGTTTCTCACCCCAAGGATGATTAACAGAGATATTCCAATTTTCTCTGCGCTCCACACTCAGGCATGCAGACGTTATGCTAGCATTTCAATGCTGAGGAATTAAGTTACATTGTTTGGCAAATGAGGGAACTGGAAACTACACATTTGTCACGCACCCCTGGTGCTATTATCGTGCTATTATTGCCATTATCAGTCACGTTAAGTAAAAAGACCTTATGTTTTGGATTTCTCCGTTGTGGGGGAGATGGCAGGGTAAAGAGTGGGAGGGGGCTCGAGCTTCTATCCATTTACACCCTAGACACTTTGCCTCAGTGAATCCTTTTTTAAGTCTCAATCACAAAGAAAGCAAACTTACAAGATGGAGGAGGACGTAGCCGCTGGCGGGACCCGTGGCTGAGGTTCGGCAGTTGCCCAGAGAGCAGAGTACGTTCTTCAGATCCTTGGATGAGTGCCTTGCTACTTTCTCGAAGCAGGTCCCAGGCCGGGCACTGGTCTGGGGCTCCCTGAGAGTAACACGTTCCGCAAACCCGGCTCTCCGGGGCTCGGCACTAGTTCTTAGGGGCAAAGGATAGAACTGCCTGTGTTTTTAAGGCTTCAGGTGTTGTGCAGAATTACCGCTCAGAGTCGGTCAGCTGACCGTGCGCTGCCAGGTGCTGGGATTTGGGCTCTAATGAGCCTGGAGCAGGGGGCCCGTCTAGGAGCTCGCGTGCTCCAACTGCTGCTCCGGGTCTTGAAGACCAGGGGCGACGTCGGCGACCAGTGGCATCAGACCCGAAGGCCAGTTCAAAAAGATTTGAATGGAAGTGGGTATATAACCTTTGAGGAAACGAAGTGGCAATAGTTAGCCACAAACATAAATCGTTCTTAATAAACGATTATAAATAAATCGTAAGAACGATAATAAATCGTTCTTACCCTTTGACCCGGTAGTTTTACTTCTAAGAATAAGAAAGTAAATAAATGAATTTATCTTCCATGACATAGTCATTCTCGTGTTGCTTATAATCACAAAAAGTTGAAGCAGCCCAGTTGTCTAAGTGGTTGGAGGTTGGTTAAACACATTATGATAAATTCATTTGATGGCATTGTCTATAGTCAAAGACCTGGGAAAATTCACCATGTAGTTTTTAAAACCATATAAAAATATATACAGTATAATTGCAATCTTGTAAGGAAGTCCGTGTGCATTTAAAAAGAATACAGACATAGTACTAGAGACCTACAGATTTCTGAGTGACAAGCTATGGGTGATTTTTATGCTTTTCTGCAGATTCTGATTTTTCTAGAGTGAACATAGACGCCAGTTGTATTTAATTACAAGCATGCTTTTTAGAAATGGAAGTTCTCTGGAGGAAGTGAGACCACCTCCGACCTGGGAGGAAGGAAATGTCAGTATGTTCTGCCCAGGGCCATTGTCCTCTGACAAAAACTCAACAACCCTCGTACTGAGAAGTGAGGTCAGGAGGTGCCCTGGGGGGCGGGGGGGGGAGGGGTTGCTGAAGGAAGCAGCCCATGAAGGCACAACCCTGCTTCATAGTCACGTGATGCCCCCCCCTTCCCGGCGTGACCGCTGTCCGGAGTGTGGTGCCGTGCTGCTGGTCTTCTCCCGGTTGGTTTCTTCACAGTCCGGTTTGCTCACCCTCCCCCGTGCTCTGGGACCAAAAAAGAAACCCAACTGTGGACCTGTCTCGAACCGGTCCCAGCCAGCCACCAGCGAGCCCACAGTCCCTCCTGCGCCTCCTACCACAAGGCCAGCCCAACCCGTGAGGGACTCTGAGCCAGGAAGAAGACACCAGGGATGCTATTTGTATGGCAGTTCACAGTTTACAAATAATTTCCACGATGCTTCTGTCGAGGAGCGGTAGACAGTCCTTTCAGAGAACACACATGGACAGTCTGAGGAGAGGCACGCCGAGGGCTTTCTGTTTCCTTAACCGTAATCCATCTGTGACACTCTCGGCTGCCTTCCGGTGGCGGAGGGGACACTCGGATAAGGCACGGGGACAGCTGTTCTTCAAGCTACTACAGAGGGAAGGAAGACCCATGGTGTCAGTGAATCCGTTGTCCCTTTATAACGAATCTAGGAAGTGCTAATGAATAGACAGCACTGACAAATCACTCTCAGATTAACACCAGGAAGCCAGAAGAGAGAAGCCCGCGTTTAGTGTAGCTGGTGCCACAGAGGGTAAAATGGAGGCTCTTCATGCAGACTCAGTGTCCGGGTGGCGGTCGCCTGATGAAGCTCTCATTGGAAAATCAAATGTTTTCAGAAAACACCTCACTTAAGGTCGTGCAATTCAACGTCTGAGCACAGCGTCCCAAATGCCCACCGGTTGGCCTCTGTTGAATGCCCTCTGTGATGGGGAACTTGCTACTTCTCCAGGAGACTATTCCACGGTTGCACAGATATGGTTGCTAGAAAGCATGCCCACAGGCCTGCAGTGTGAGGGGCGGAAGAGAGCACTGGGTTGAAGGGAGTGCGGCTCCACGTCAGAGGGGGAGGGCGGGGAGCAACGACGATACCATATAGGATTACTACGTCCAAATCTCAGAATTGTTTGTTATTTTCCTTCCGAGGGTCAAATACCGTATAGAAGACACAAAAATGCTTACATGGCCTTCTTCGTTAGGAAGAGTGGTGCTGGGTAATAATATTGGTCTAGTACATGGCTTATTATTTTGCAGATAAAACCACAAGCAAGTCCTCCTCCCTACTGACTTCTGTTAGCTTGCCATGCAAAGCTTTAATTATAGGATATATAGCCATCTCAGTTCCCCTCCTAGAGAGTCTTTGCCCTCAAGGAATTGATAATCATAATCGGGACTTGGTTGGTAGCAGACTGTATGTGGGAAACCAAAGGGAAATAGAAGTTCATTAATTCGGTTTGTTAGTTATTTAAAAATTTTACGAATATTGTGTGTCTCCCCAATTGGACAGCATATTCCTTCAGGGAAGGAATTACTTCTTTTGCCTGATTGTATGTCCAACATTGAGCACACACAGTACCTCGTTGGTATGTGCTTCATGATTACCTGCAGAAAAAATGTGCCAAACACATGCTGTAGAATTAGTACCATTAACAATGTCCATCAAGCCATTGGTTTAATGCTAATAAAACATCATCATTTAAAGAGTACACTGCCTTTATTTAACCCCATAAGTTGTAAGCCCTTAATACATGTACAGTTTTGGTGTTTTTAAAGTGCTTTAAAAGATATTTATTTTTTTTTTTACCAGGTGGAGGATAATGTTCTTTAAAAGACATTCCCTTTTTAGTGGAAGAGGAGATTACCAAAAGCATGTAACAATTTATCATCTTCGAGAAATGGGATTTTTATATAAAACACACATGGGGCACTGAGTGCCAAAATGAGGAGTACGTGTGGTCAGAATTCAAAATGAGACTTGCTAGCAACCTCACCTAGAGGGTGTCTTAAGTCAAGAACGATCCTGCGGGGAGAGAGGGAGGTGTGTTGGGGAGCTGTGCTCTTGGAGGTGACTTCCCTTGCTGTGTGATGGGTTTGAGTTAGTGGCGAGGACAGCCACTCAGACTGACAGCCCCCTGGATGTCCACGGCTTCTGTGACAGGGAGGGGAACGTGGTTGACTTGAATGTTCTTCAGACAGCCAAAAAATGATTTCCACACCGGGAGCTTCTGCGTCTTCAAACCGGCTTCAAGAGAAAAGGAGAGGCATTCAGTGGGTAATTCATTCTGTCCAGTGAATGTACCCAATTTTAAAAAGAGTCTTCGTAGAGCTCAGGGGACCGAGGGTCTCGGGCTACCCGGTGGCCTCCTCCTTTGAGCTGGCACCCCACACCCGCATCCCCTGTGATCAATCAGCAGCAAGGCTATTCTTCAAGTTCTTCCAAGAAGCTGATTCCACAGCCCAAATCAATAGATAATAACTCTGAACTCCAGTGCTTTTTATGGGTCATAGAAGACCCATAAAATTAACAAACTATTCGGAGGAACATAAAAGAGGGAAGAATGACAAGGCTCCTTCCAGGCAGAATTCCAGAACCTGCTTGCTCCTCCCATTCTGGCCCCCCAGAGCTTAATAACTCGCCAGTAAAACTAAACCCCTGGAGAGAAGAGACCAGTTTCTCAGCCCCTTTCCTGATTCTTTGCTGATACCGGGCTTCTAAGTTAATGCAGCCTCGTAAGAGGGGCTTATAAGAGATAGGCTTGGGACAGAAGCAGCAGCAGTAATGTGGCCTGGGCTATACAATGTGCCCATTGCTGGCAATTGGGTTTTCCCATGTGTTGGAGCAAAGGGCCTCACTGTCTCCACCGTCCAGCCAACCGCTGCTCAGCTGATGACCCATGGGCTGGGGCACTGGATTTGCGGGGCTCAGACAGACACGGTAAGAGCTGACGTGGGGCAACATGGGTGTAGGAGAAGCCAAGCCAAGAGTTACCTGGGACACCTCCAATGTGCAGTGGCTCGTGAGTGTTGGCAGGTGGGAAGGGGAGCTGCCCAGCTGTGTAGCTAGTCTCTGCGTCCAGCTCCAGGTGCAGGATGTGTTGTTTGATGGTGACTGGGGGGAAAGGAAGCTGGTCAGGCCAGTCACCTGAGGAGAGCCCCGCCCAGTGTTCAATGTCTATGCTAGTGTGTCACCACGGGCTTCTGCTCCACTCATTCCCGTGGGAGCGCTGTTGGTAGGAATTCAGTCGACTTAGACTCAAATTCAACTAATTTCTCAATGCCAAATGGTATTTAGGTGTTCTACATACATTACAGAATTTAATCCTTAAGATGCATCTGTGAGGAAGATAATATCACTCTTCTTTCCCGGAGAAGAGACTATGACTCTCAAGCATTGAGGAGCCTGACGAGCTGGTCAGAAGTTGAATGAGTTGGGATTCTGACCCCCGTCTCCGGAGGCCATGTCTATTTCATGTGATCTTAGCTTCTTCCCAGGGACACGCTGACCTCTGAAAACTGAGTCGCTTTTTGACCCTCCAAATAAAACTCCTCCAACGGTAACAGTCGTCCCTAATCTCCGTGGAGTTAGCATTCCAATTAGACAGGAAGACACTGGCTTTTTCACAAAAGGGATTTTAGCCAATGCGGTTTAATGTATCTCCAAAGTCATGTGCACAGGTTACTCATAGAACAGCATGTTGGGCTTGGGAGGCCAGGCCCACTCTCCACTCTGTGGTACGTCTACGTCGCTTGCCATAATATCAAACGGTGGTTGAAAAAAACAGCCCAACAACAAACTTTAACAACAGTAAGAGCAAATACTTCCTGGGCCCTTACTACATATTGGACACTGCTGTGCACTTTGTATACATTATCCTGTTTGATTTTCACCCTGGGAGGTGGAGGCTACTTTTTTTTACCTCCATTGTGCAGAGGAGGAAACTGAAGATAAAGAACAATTAAGTGGCTTGCCCAAGGTCACTTGGGTGAAGGCCGGAACTGAGATTTCATCTTTGTTCTTTTTTCTTTCAGAGCCCAAATCTAAATCATAATGTTATACTGCCTTGAAAACAAACAGAACTTATCAGTTTTCTGAGCTCAAAAAAAAGGAAGAAATTCTCTGTAGGCGATGGAGGACGGGTTGCAGCAGCCCTGAATCGGATCAATACGGCTGCTGGGGTTGAGGACGGACTAGTTCCCACGGTTGTTAAGCCGGAGGTGGGGGTGGGGTGGCTGAGCTTGGTCAGACACTAATGGATTGAGGAGCTGAGGCTGCCTTTGGGACATTCAAGTCCAGATGGAAAAGGAGACTGCTTCAGGGTGTGAACAATAGGCCACCAGCTATCATACCTGTCACCGAGTGCCACCGTCCATCACACAGAGACCGCTTTGGTGTGACCGATGCCAAGACGCCCCCTGCCTCACTGTCCACAGAGGCCGAGACCTGGAACACACAGGCATTTTCCTATGGCCTTCAGAGGGCTGGTGGAGCCAACTTCCCTGGCTTCCTCCCTTCCCAGCCCCTGACACCCCACCAGCCCCAAAGCACTTTAGACATAAGCCCCCTCCCACACTAGGAGATCATACGGGGGCCAGCGCTTTGCAAGACTCTCTCTGCTGCATCCCTCCCAGGCAAGCAAGCTGCAAACCCGGAGCCCAGCCTGAAGTCACTGCCAAAGGCCATGCGCCCTGTCCTCCCAATTCAAACCCCTGCTCTGTCAGGCTCCACTCAAAGAGCGCTGATTAGCACTGAAGAGCCTTCTCAGCTATTAGTATGTGACAGTGGCTATTTAGAAGGATGTGAAATTTGGAAGGCAAAAATGCTGGCTGAGGTGTACATCCTGCTCCAAGGCCCAGACGATTACAATAATTCCATGAATGCATGCCTTACATGGGATTCTTATTCAAGGAATTCAGCAAGCTCATGGATTGCATTTGTATTGGGCACGCGTCAGGGGTCAGGCACTCATGCTAGCGTGTAGAATCTCTCATTCCCACTCTCTGGGCCAGGGCCAAGGGCTGAAGCAAGGTGAACGAAGGCGAGGGCTAAAATAAGCGAGCTGGTAACTAATTTGCATTTAATTTGCATGTAGCCAGATAGTGCAGCCAATTCTCAGGCAATTTTCCAGCTAAACAACACCACTGCTGTTAGGAAGGTCATCAGGTCTCTACGTTTGCCTGTGTGATTATTTCCTCTCTAGAAGCCCTCCCGGAGCCCCTCCCCTGAAAAGCCAGCCTTCTCTCCAGGCCGGCAAGCAAGGGGCTCCTTGTGCCTCTGACCTGAGGCCTTGCTCAGACTTAAAGGCCGCATCTCAAATACAAAGTGTTCTAGGAGTTTGGGCTATTTTGTCTTCTTCCGGAAGTATTCCCCTCACAGTTAATAAGCTGTGGAAGGGTAGAGGTGAAGGAAAATGGCATATTATGGCTAAGTAGAAAAACACAGGCCCAAACTGGAGCCACTTAAGCCCAGCGACCAAACCAGGGCTGAATACCTAACCTTAGTGACGGTTCAAACTCCCCCAGAAATGGAGTCTTAATAGATCAGACAGGAATTTTCTGAACAGCACCCATGACATTGTAATCTGTCACATGGGCCTTCTCCATCCTGCTCCCCCCAAATCCCACCCCAAAAGTTAGGTGAGGTAATCCACCTACTAAGACCCCCTGCCCTTCCCCTAATGGAAGGTGACCTTGCCCGGAAGAATCCTTTCTTTTCCGTTGCTAATGACTTCCTTGCCCACCCTCGTCCTTCCTATCAAAACCTTCCATTTTGTACGACTCCTCAGAGCTCTTCTCTGCTTGCTAGATAGGATGCTGCCTGATTCATGACTCCATGAATAAGGTCAACGAGATCTTCAAACTCACTCGGTGGAATTTTTGCTCTTTAACATTATCATGATTTGCTCTTTGCCTTGAGCTCTTCCTGGAAGGATTTGGGTTTTTAAAAGAGTTTTTGAAAAGGAAAGAGAGAGAACCTGGTGGTGAGACTAGGGTATTGACCAGGACCATGAGGGATGGGCGGGATGGAGCAGTATAAGCCTACACTAAAAAAGGAGTCTATGCCAAGCCAAAGGAAGCCTGGGGGGCAGACCGAGGGGCCAGCCTGGCTGCGGGGGCCCGAGAGGCTGGTGGGTGGTGTAGGGACCATAAGGGAAATCCAATCAGTGGACACCAGGCCACGGGCATGGGAATGACATGGCGTAGACAGCTGTTGGGAACATCTACTCCAGGACTCCTCGTACTGCCCTTATGAAGAAAAGTGGAGATGTGACAAGGGTGAAGGGGCGGAGAGAAAAATGAACATTTATTGAGTATATGACAGTTTCTATTCTCTTGACAAAAGCCCTAAGATATTAGCATTATTACCCACATTTTAAAGATAAAGAAAGTGAGTCTGAAGTAGGTGAAGTAGCTTCCCTAGGGCCATATTACTAAGTGGTGCAGGTAGAATTCAGCCCAGCGTGTTTGAGTTTTCCCAATTTTAAAGATGTTGAACAGGAAACACTATGACCAAATGAATTGCTAAAGGAAAACACTAAGTTTGCCCTGAAATCAGGTCTCTTAAAACAAGATGAGATCCCGCTCCCTCACAGCGCCACCCACTGTGGCCTCCGGCAATGAAGGTGGTCCTAACGGAAACCCACACACCCTGTCATCCCACGTACGCACCTTTCCAGCCTCCAGATAAATACATAAGTGCCTCCCCGGCTGACTCCCGAAGTGTATTAGGACGCCAGTGAGGCTTCTTGGGCGAATGCTGAAGACCAGCTTAAATTCGGGCCCCAAGAGCACGGAGTTAGCTTTCAAATGAAAAAAAAAAATTAGTTCAAATATCGTAATTCAAGAAAAAAGGATCAAGTTCTTCAGACTCCAAGACCTAAACTCTTCCTAACTGCCCTTACCTAGGACGACATGACCTCCTTCCTGGGAGAAATAAATGCCTTTCTCCAAAGAGCCGCCCACGCAGGGGGACACACCGACGCTCACAGAAGGGGTGTCCAGGGGTTTCCGATCCAACTGAAAGTTCCTCAGGCATCCCACAAAGCTGTTTTGGGGGAGGCTCTGCAACCAAGCAGAAGAGAAAGCAAGCTTCATTAAGTTAAGCCACACCTCCCAGGGACACAGGGGCAGCCAAGGTTAAGGGCAGGGCATTTGTCTGCAAAAGGGGGCAGGTAGGGGGATTCGTCCATCCTGCCGGAGTCAGGTGGGCCTGACGGCTGTATTTGGCTCCCTGTCCGCACTACCAAGAAAAGCCTGCGCACCAGCTGTCTGGTGGGTGGCTGAAGTCTGAGGGGTCACCAAACCAGGTGGTGTGTGTGTGCAGGGGGCGGGGTGGTGGAGGCTGCTGGCCAGTGCTGGTCAGTGATCCGACCCTGGTCTGCACAGACGGGGCTGCAACAGGGGAAACTTCCCCTTTACGGTGTCCACATCTCACCGTCTCTTTGCAGGTGCAAACCCCTTCTGACGGTTTCGTGAGCCCATGTGATTGCTTAATGCAGGGCAGCTGACTGAAAAAGAGGCCAAAACATTCCAAAAATAATAAAGTGTAAAAAAGCTTCCTACGTTGTTAGGCTCAGTGCACCATCAACAAATCACGAATGTTGTGGAGTTAAAATAAGACACGAGGCCCAGCATCAAGGGTGTGTGGAGAGCACCTAAAGGTGGCCTGGAACAAGGGCTCCTCACTTGGGGCCCAAGGATGTACCTCTGGGGATTCTGTGAACCCTTAAATTACATACCGGATGCTCTCTGTATGCGCATTTTTCTGGGGAGAAAGACTGTAACTTTCAAGAAATTTTCAAAAAGAATTGGAAGACTCACTGAATAAAATCCTTAAACACCCTTCCAAAATAAATGCTTTTAGGACCCTGGAATCCTACACAACAGATGCAGTATAGGATAATTTTAAGATGTGGTGACATTAGAGACACATACGGTGTCAGTACCAACAATAAATTACCCATTGGACTCACGATGAAGTTTTTAGTTTCTTAAGATTTACCACCTAATCCAATGAAGAGCCTATATCTGAAACCAAGCTCAGACCGTCCGGGGGAGGCCATCACCTAACACTGAATCCCTCACGGCCGACTGCAGATTTTGGTGTTCAGAGGAGACAGTGATTGGATGTTGCGTGTCCTCTGAAGGGATGTGGAGGAGGCAGTAAGCCATAGTTTGTACCCTCAAGCGGAAGGAATGCCGCAAAGAGAAACTCGGTTTGTAAGAGTGAGATAAATGGAGTACTACGGGTTGTGTCGTATATTAGGATGCTCAGTATGACTTATCCAAGTCAAAAGAGTACCCATATTGTGCTTTTGAATAATTACCCCATCCTGTGACTTCTCTGAGAGGGAAATAGGTACAGAGGTTATAGAAAAGCAAACATTAACATTGAGGATTCTCTTCAGCGATTAATGTTATCTATTATATATGTATTATACAATATATTGCATATATATTACACAATATTATATATTTTTATATAATATGTATGTATTATGTGCAGTATTAATATAAACTGATTATACATAACTATATTATATACTATAAATATATATGTATATTATATGTATAATAAAAAATAAAGTAAAACAATACTTTATAACTTGCTGGGGCTTTGGCCCAAACCCCAGTGCAAAACTCAAGTGGGCCAGGCTGAGCCTATGCCCAGGCTGAGACACCGTGGCCGAGGCGAGGTCAGCCTGACTGCCCAGAATCCAAGTTGCCTGAAATTTCCTCTTCTAATTATGTCCATTTCCAAGCCCAGATTTGAGTCTTGGCCCTTCCTCCCGCAGTGCAAGCAAACATGACAGCAGAATGGGCCAGCAGCCCTGAGGGAAGGGGCAAGAGGGGCTGAGCTGGGGCGGCACGTTCAGGTGAGGGCAGTTCTAGGCCTGAACTGTCCACACGACCATCTCACTTCACTGCGCGGGAGCAAAAGGCAAATCAGGGAGAAGAAAGACAGCTGGGTGTGGCGCCCCAAGGAATGCAGGTGTGATGGGGTCTCTGCTGGTGTGGGAGGAGAGAGGAGCAGCAGGGCACCCACGGAGCTCAGCCCCGGAGCCATGGCTGCCTCAAAACCTTTGCCCTTGACAAAGGCACACACACCCCTGCTTCCCAGGGACAGATGGACTTGTCCCTTTCCCTTAGCCCCAAGTTTTCCTAAGTTTGGTTCTTGAGATAATTTTATTTCAGACATCAAAGAACATTAAAACACATATTCACTTATCAAGTTAGTCCTTTTTCACTTCCCTTTCCAGCTTTCTGATTATGACAAGGAACACATTCTAGTTTTGCATGAGTATGTCTTAAGTGCCACTTATAATTATGTAAGATATATCGATCACTTGTCAAACTCCTTTTTCTCCAAATGAAGGGAGCATAGCCACACTACCTGGCCAGACTTTAATAACACTGTTTTGTCTTTAATATCATTATTATTATATTATATTATTATTACTATATTAATATATAATTATACAAGCATATTATAAAATATGTTATGCTTTATTTTATATTTATATGTTATATAAATATATTAATATACATAATAATATGTTATATTATTATTAATAACATTATTTTGTGGTTACCTACTCTTTATGATAAAAAATACTCAGTTTCCATGCATGGGGAGACAAAAACATCCTTTAACAATAAACTTAAATTTGGGTGGCCTGGGTGGCTCAGTTGATTAAGTGTTCCACTCTCGATTTCAGCTCAGGTCATGATCTCAGGGTTGTGAGATCGAGCCCTACCTCTGGCTCTGTGCTGAGCGTGGAGCCTGCTGACGATCCTCTCTCTGCCCTCCCCCCCACAAGCACATGCAAAAAAAAAAAAAAAAACTTAGTGAGTTGACCAAGAGCAAGCTATTAAATAATTTTTTTTACCTGTGGTTGGCAAAGATGTTGAAGGTGACACAAATTGCTAAAGTTTGGAAAACATTATCTTAATCAAAAATCTCCATCTACAACCTAAAACCTATGTTTGTGCATTCCCTGGAAGAGAAACTAACATATTCATATCTATAAAGCCATGGAGAAGCCCTAGATTCACTCCTCCAGGCCGGTGTGTCAAGCTAACCTGGAAAGTGAAGGGTTGGGAGGGCGCCTGGGTGGCTCAGTCGGTTCAGTGTCTGCCTTCGGCTCAAGTCATGATCCCAGGGTCCTGGGATGGAGTCCCACATCGAGCCCCACATCAGGCTCCTTTATCAGCAGGGAGCCTGCTTCTCCCTCTCCCTCTGTCTGCCACTCCCCCTGCTTGTGCGCGCTCTCTCTCTCTCACTATCTCTCTCTCTCTGTGTCAAATAAATAAATAAAATCTTTTTTTTTTTAATGTGAGGGGTTGGAAATGGGGAATATTCTCTGTGGGCTTTGGGACATTAATTAGGTATTTTTAAAAATTATTTAAAGTATTTTGAGATTCTTGAATATCTTATATCTTATATAATTATAAGATATATATTAAAATATATATTAAAATGTGAGACATAATTGACATATAACATTATTTTCAGTGTACAGCATAGTGATATTTTCTCTCTCTCTCTATTTACATATGCGTATATAGTGGTATGATCACCACAATAAGCCTAGTTAACATCCATCGCTACACATAGTTACAAACCTTTTTCTTCTTGGGATGAGAACTTTTATGATTGACTTTCTTAGCAACTTTCAAATATATAATACAGTATTATTAACTATGGTCACCATGCCATACATTATATCCCCAGGACTTAATTATTTTATAACCGAAGTTTGTACCTTTTGACCATCTTCATAATTATATTACAAGGTGAATTATTTTTCTGTACGGTTCTAAAGCATAACTATTTTTTTGCACCAAAAGCTCCCCATGCTAAGTGTAGTTACGATCTGTCACATACGCAGTTATTATAATATAATATTGTATTATATTATAATATAATATAATATAATGATAATATCACTGACAGTATCTGTGTATTTTTCATCCCCGGGACCTAGTTATCTTACAACTGGAAGTTTGTATCTCTTAACCCCTTTCTCCTATTTGGTCCATCCCCTATCTATCCTTCTGGCAACCACCAGTTTGTTCTCTGTATTTATGAGTCTATTTCTTTTTTCCTTGTTTGTTCATATGTTTTGTTTTTTAGAGTCTACATATGAGTAAAATCATACGGTATTTGTCTGACTTATTTCATCCGGCAAAATAGCCTCTATGTCCATCTCTGTTGCCATGAATGGCAAGATATCATTCTTTTTTATGACTGAGTAATATTCCTGAGTGTGTGTGTGTGTGTGTGTGTGTGTGTGTGTGTGTGTATCACATCTTCTTTATCCATTTATCTATCAGTGGACACTTGGGTTGCTTTCATAGCTTGGCTATTGTGAATAATGCTACAATAAACATAAGAGTGTATATATCTTTTTGAATTAGTGTCTTTCTTCATTTTCTTTGGGTAAATTCTCAGTACTGGAATTATGGATTGTACGGAATTCCTATTCTTAATTTTCTGAGGAAACGCCATACTGTTTTCCACAGTGGCTGCACCAATTTACATTCCCATCAACGGTGCACGACGGTTCCCTCGTCCCCACGTCTTTGCCAACACTTGTTATTTCTTGTCCTTTTGATAACAGCCATTCTGACAGCGGTAAGATGATCTCTCATTGTGCTTTTGATTTAGATTTCCCTCACGATTAGTGATGCTGAGCATCTTTTCGTGTGTTGGTGAGGCTTAACTACTTACCTTAGGCTTCCCTGAGGGAGACGATCCCAGGTAAACGGGTGCTCTGAGGCTGACGGTGAAATTTCCAGGCAAACTGCCCTCCCGGGCCCTCAGACCATCCACAACCAGGTGAGCCTTCTCTCCATCTTGCCCAAACACCACCTTAAGAGTAAAGAAAAATAAATAAATAAATAAATAAAATATATATACATATATATATATTTTAAAGATTTTGTTTATTTATTTGACAGAAAGAGAGAGATCGCAAGTAGGCAGAGAGGCAGGCAGAGAGAGAGGGGGAAGCAGGCTCCCTGCTGAGCAGAGAGCCTGATGCAGGGCTCAATCCCAGGACCCTGAGATCATGACCTGAGCCAAAGGCAGAGGCTTTAACCCACTGAGCCACCCAGGCACCCCTAGTAAAGAAAATATATTAATCATGTTGTATCTTTGACAATTGGTGATGTATTTTATCACTGGTCACAGGACATTTTTTAAAACAATGTTTTTCTACTTCTTCAAGGAGTTTTAAAAAATCAGAAATTTTTCTCCATACTGTTGTCATTGTCATCACGTTTTTGTGAGATCATGTTAGATATTGAATAGGGGAAGCTAGAAAAGTGAGCTTTAAAAGGATTCCTCAGTGCGCCCGAGTGGCTCAGTCGGTTGAGCGCCGGACTCTGGGTTTTGGCTCAGGTCATGATCTCAGGGTCCTGGGATCGAGCCCCACTTTGGGCTCCGTGCTCAGTGTGGAGTCTGCTTGTTCCTCTCCCCCACCTTCTCCTCCCCCACCTTGCATTCTTTCTCTCTCATATAGATGGATAAAATATTTTTTAAAAAATCCTTTGGAAAAAAAAAAAAAATCCTTTGGCAGGGCTCCTGGAGCAAGGGGCCAGTGGCTACTCCTTTACAAACGGGAGCACACATTTTCAACTCTTTGCTGAAAGTCCCTGGGCTCTACGGTGGATTCTGCTATCTCATGGCTATGAGACTGTTCACTAGTATCTCCCCAACTGTACTCCCAGCTGAGACCTCTGACCTTTACTATCAAGAATGTTGGGCTTGGATGTCTGACAGGCAACTCAACCCTGGGATGTTCACAGCAGAACCCTGACTCTTGCCCAGCTCTAAACTGCTCCTTCCCCAGCCACATGCCCCTACTCCCCATTTTCTGCGTCTCAGTAGCAGTCCCTCTACTGTACCCATTGCTGGCCCCAAATCACAGGACTTGATACGGACCCTTCCTTCTCTCACGCTCTACATGCAATCCTTCAGCAAGCCCTCTCGGTTTGGGGAGCACATGCTAGACAGTGTACTTCTGTCCATGCTCCCCGTGGCCTCTCGAAGCACAGGCAGTGGCGTCCATCTGGCCACTCTTACCCCCATTTCATCTCTTCAACTAAAGACAGCTTTGGAAATCTCCATCTGTTCATGCAATGCTCCTTATTTAGTTGAAGAATCTTCAGAAGCTTCAGAGACACTCAGAATAAAATCCAAGTCCTCACCTTGTCTGCAACGCTTGTGTGATCTGGGCCCTGCCTCTGTCTTGAATCCCAGCTCTTATTCTTTCTTATCCTGTATCTCTTGCAAACTGGGATGCCTTCAGGCAAGATCTGGAAAGCTAGGGATGTGGATCTTGAAGCTTGTGTTATGCAGAAGACATTGTGGGCAGAGAGGGGCCCCGGAGACCTGGACGTTGTCCTGATGGAGAGAAACTGTCCAGGTGGCAGGGGTGGGAGGGGAAGGGGACAGAGTCCACGGACACATGGCAAGGACTGAAGAAGCAGTGACTAGAGCCCATCTTGGCTTTGAGACATTGACGCATGCCATCCTTGCACGGTGTGCGCAGTGGTCTTCACTGCCACAGGGCCAGGGTGCTCAGTGCCTCTGAGCACACGAGCTCCGTCCGTGCTGAGCTTTGCGGCTGGCAGGAGGCTGAGCCGCCCCTGCAGGTTCTCCGCAGGGGACTCTGCGGCAATGGGAGCTTCTCACGCAGTCCCGGCTCTTACCGTGTGCCACAGCCCATCGTTGCACTTCTCCTTGCTTTTGAGCTTCAGTTTCTTCCCGTCTGCCCCCAAGACAAAGACCGGTCGTCCCTTTGAGAGATAAAGAGCCATATAGGAGTTCTGAGTGCCCGTGAAGAACACGAGGCCTCTGGAGGAAGCCGTCTGCACGTCCACCGCAAACCGGGACCTGTCGGGAAAATAAAGCAACAGGCAAAGAAGGAAATAGAGGTTTTAGTGTTTTTAGTGTTTTTCTGAGTCCCTGAAGCCAGAAGAGAGGGTGAGGTGCAAGCACCCCAACCCCCATCATTCAAATGAATAAACTAAGGCACGTGCTGATTAAATGACCTATCTCTTTGGGAATTTTTAAAAGCTGTGTGTGTGTGGGGGGGGGGCGGGGGGGCAACTGGACTAACAAGGATTTGATTTAAGCATCAGGTAAGCATTTTCTTTCTGTGAGACCTATTTAACACAGAGGCAGAAAAGCAGAGATCCACTTTCTCCCACCCACCTTTATATTTCTTGCACCTTAAGACCCCACCTATGATGGAACAGGAATTAAGCAAGCATCGTGCAGTAAGAGAAGAAAATGAAAGTTAATACTCCATTGCATGGTGGTAACATAGCGTATGCACATCTGGCTAAGCAAGATTTACTTTGCACGAGAACTTACATTCACTCTTTTACCCTCCCACCCGTGCATTCAACAAATACTGGATGAGTGTGTAGCATGTGTAAAGGCACTGTGGTGAGCCCTGGGAATGCGGCGATGGAGATTTCACTTTTAGGTGTTTCTGGTGCACAGGTGCACTGACAGCGGTGCCTAAAAGGGCAGTGTGCAAAGGTGGTGGGGGATCCGGGTATCAGCAGGCTGTCATCACGCACTCCGTGGGTGACGGAAAGCAGAACCTAGGTCTTGCCTACGGAGAGCTGTATCCCCAGGGGGTGCCTCAGACACAGCAGGCACTCGACAAACAGTTGAGCTGAATTAAAGAGTTAACCGAATCATCGAATTAAATGGTAAATGGAAAACTTGGAGGCAGAATCAGGAAGTGGAAGAGAAAATGACACTGTCACTCTCTTTGCTTTTTAATACTGTGAGGCTGAGCAAACGCTAAGATACTTGAATTTTTTAGATTAGGGAGTTTCCTTGAGGGCGATGTTCTTCAAAACGAAAGGGAAATCTATATTTGTTCAATTAAACCAACCAGATGGTGACACCGCTCAATATTTCTCTTGGTGGAGCTGTGAGCGGAGGTTTGGAAATGAGGGTTAGCCAATTTAAGGAGGATATTCGAACTTGCTACAGAATTAAAGTACTTTACATATGTGGGCTTGGTTATCAGGCTTGACATTTGCTTTCCAGAGTTATTTCTTAAAGCAGCTTTCTTTCATAAAAGGCTAACTGACTAACACCCAAAAAAGACTCCAGAAGATTCAAATCCCCGCATATGATACTGCAGCTCAGACTCTACATTGCCGGTGGATGGGAGAGTAAGGCAGAGAGTGAAGTGGCATTTTTATACATTCATCAGAAGGATAAAATAGTGGTGCAGCATTTTAAAGGAGAGGCAACGAATTGCTAGAATATAAATTAGAATGAGAACAACGGAATAGTCCATATTCAGGACTTGCATGATCCTGAAAATATATTCACATATATACCATGCAAAGGAGTATTAACCATATATTATAACCATAATATATTAACCATCTATTTACCACTTCCCCGTGGTAAAAAAGGAATCCCATTTATTACATATCCTTTGGTGTTGGAAGGGAAGGTGCTGGGGTTGAACCATCAGAAGAAGCCAGAGAACTCGCCACACGGAGCGTGCTCTGGGAGGAGATGGGAGGCAGGAAGGGGCTTTGCAGGGAGGAGGGCAGCACTGGTGGCGGAGAGCCAGAGCCCAGGCTGGGCAGCATCTGCACAGAGACTGCTGTCCTTAAGGTCAGCTTGACCAAGAGCACAGTGATGGGGAGTGGGCCTTCCTGCAGAGAGGTAGCCCCGGGAAGGGCTAATAACTGAGTGGGACCTCATTTCTCAGTCTCGGTTGGCAAATCAGGGATCCCCAGCCTTTCCGTGGCACAAATGGAGATGGGGAGCTGCTGGCATAAGGTTCTCCTTCTGAACTCTGCCCTTCCCTTTTCCGGCCTTCACATCTGCCTGTGAACCATGCACTTGGCTTATTGCGTGGGCCTCCAAGGGCCGGCTCCTTGCAAGCGACTGCATTCCTCCCTGCAAGGAAAGCATTATCAGCTCCATTTAACCAATGAGAAAACTGAGGTTCAAAGAGATGTAGCAACTTGCAAAAGCACTGATGCTGCCAAGTTCATGGAGAGAAAGCTGAGGCTTAGAAAAGTTGAACAACAGCCTATGGCATCCATCGACTTGCTGCTCCAAACCCCCTTTGAGTGAACTGGCACCGTGGGTGGCAGCCCCTAGCCCCTGTGCCCTCAGATCTGCAGTGGCATATGGGTGACTCCCATCCAAGGACCGAGCTCAACAGCAAAACTAGAGCCAGGCCATTGATGCCCAACACTGGACTCTTCTAAGGGGTGACCTTTGCTTGCGGTAGCCCCATCATTCACAGGTGCAGGGCCCCTGTCTCAGCGGAAGACTCTTCCCGCAGCCCCTGCTCTCTCCACCTTTATCTCCCACAGCAACAGCACATCTCTTGCAACATCTAATCCTATCTTGACATCTGCATCCCAGAAAACCGAACTGGCAAATGGCCTGAGGTCACACAGCCAGCAAGTGGCTGAGCGGGGATTGAAAGCTGAGTTTTAAAGCCAGGCCATTTTGACCCCGGGAAATTCTGCTTCTGTACATAAGTCATAAAGGAATTTTGGCACCTTGCTATTTATGTCTCCAAATCACATGAAAATGACAAGCCCTGTTTTCTTACTTTTTTTTCCTGACATAATTAATATCTCTGTTCCCTCCTTCACTCCCTCCTCCCCAGAAGAGATGCAACTTGTTAGCACAAAAAGTCCACAAGTGCTCTCTAAAAATGATCTATCTGGCACTGAGTCTACTGACAAGAATTATTTCGCTCTGACTATAGAATGTCGAGAAGAAAGGTGATTTGTCATAGAAATAAATAGCTTTGAAAGGAAATATCAGTCGTATTTTTAGAACGCCGTCAATTCTACACCAGAGCCCGGCGGACTGTTTCAGCCCCGAGCAGCACGTGTCACGTGCGCCTTCCAGCTGCGGGGATGGAGCACACTCCGGCAGTCATGCGCCGTGTCCTGGGCGGGCCAGCACCTCTTTCTACAAAAGTGGTGTTGCCACTTCATTAGTGGCAGGTGCGTGGTGTCATGCCGGCTGACCTGCTCTGGGGTACAACGGCGGGGTCGGGTTATGAGTCGGTGTGGGGGCAGGAATATTCTAAATACCTGGCTGTCACCAACTCCTGGGGAATCGTGAACAGCAAGTGGCTGGTGGGCCTGTCCCCAAACCTGAGGGCTCCGTGACTGGCCTGGGCCCGGGGAGGTGGTAGGCAAGTCTGGGCCTCTCGCCACATCTCCATGCTCCGTGGGGAGGCCACCGGCGTGTCCTGCAACGGCTGCAAGGCAGAGAAGCGAAAACTTAAGAGAGCTCATTATCAGGGGAAAGAGTAAAGAATATTTCTCTTGCTAAGTGCCTCACTTTGATCCTAGGAGACTAACTCAATAGAGATGAATTCATCCTTGGGGAGGATGCATGCTCTTCCCATCCTCCACACAAGTCTGGCAGCTGCCCCACCTGGGGCCAGTGGGGATCCAGAGCCCTTCCCCACCATGGAGCTATGGAAAAATCACGGTGTCCCTTGAGAGAGCCAGCATTTGGCCAGCAGGACGAGCCTGCACAGCCCATCAGAGGGACATGGAGCTGCCAACTCACCACCCTTCTTGGAGCCATTCCCTTGGGTTTCTGCAGCAGGGCAGTACAAAAACAGAGAGCAGGAACCAGAAGGGGGGGGGGGTGGTGTGTGTGTGTGTGTGTGTGTGTGTGTGTGTGTGTCAGGGAGGGAACGTTGGGGGGGGGGCAGCCTGTCTCCACTTTAATCAGAATAGAACCATACACAGAAGCATGTCCTGAGCGAGTCGATGCAATGAGCTTTTGAACAGAACAAAGTTTTAATGTTGAAAAACAACTGTAATAAATATCAAGTAGGATGAGAAAAAAATGCTGTTAGAAACTGAGACTCTCCAGCCGTTCCTCCCTTTTTCTCGGCTAGGTGGGGCCCAGATTTTGATCCTGTGTCCACGATTCCCACAAGACTCAGAGCTCAAAGGGCATGTTTGTCGAAGGGGAGGGCACGGATTCGCGGTGCCAGGGATTGGCTGAGGGATGAACATGTGACCTCCCTCTTGGCCAATGAGCCTGGATGGGGTAGGGGGCGGGGCCTCTGAGAAGAAGGCGGGGCCTTCTTTACTAATAAAGCCAAGCTGATCCGTGGATGTGGTGCTGGGCTCTGTCTCCGTGAGTGTATGAAGCCCTGAGCTATGCAGGTTGGAGCTGAGATGAGCTTAGACAGGCCGGGCCTCAAGCCCTACTTGTTCCCGAACTGTCCATTATGTGACTTTATAGATCCTCTTACTGTTTAAGCCATTTTACACTTGGGAGCTAATAGCTAAAGACTTCCCAACAAATTTAAATTCCTTCAAGATCAGGTTTTCCTCCCGGACCCAGTTCCTGGACAGGGTGCTCAGAATGGAAACCTGACACCAGTTATTCAAAACGTTCTGTGCTTACACATTGCTGAGTGGAGATGTGCAATCATGACCCCCCAGAAAGTTAAATGAATTGCTTAAAACCAGTTCAAATCTGGCCAAACCGGGATCCTAGTGGCGCTTCCTGCCTGGGGTTCTCAGCAGTGGGGCCTCACTCCCTCCCTGAAAGATTCTTCTTTGTGTACCAAGAGCAGTAATATCAAGATGAGCAGTTTTCCTAAATACCTTTTGTCACCAACTCTTCCTTCTCATAATGGCCCCTACCTCTTCCAGGGCATCCAGGCCCTACATCCTGGCCTTCCTCCACACCCACCTCCCTTGCCTCTTCCCCGAGTTTAGCCTCCATGTCCTCCTTCATCTATGTGACACAACTGCCACTCCTTCCTTTTCAGTCCTAGTCCCTCTGCCCTGAAAGTCGGGCTCCTGATTCTCTTGCTTGGACTTTGTAGTACTTTGCCAGTTTGACTCCTTGTCTCTAGAACTTTCCCTCACCAAACCATCCCACAGGCTCCTGCCAGTTTATTTAAACATAGGTTAAAGCAGGCCTTTCAATGGCTTCATGATGACGATAGAAAAATGTTAAAATCACATCAGGCCATGTGGCTCAAATGTGAAACTCTGGGTTTACCTCCCTCATTCTCCTTTCTCTACCCAATTTCCCCTGTTCACCAAGCTTTCCAAGCCTATAGAGGCCACAGGATGTGGTCTGAAGAGAACATTCTTTGAGATCTACAGTTTGAATTCTGAGTCTATCATTTACTGACTGGGTGCTCTTGGGCCAGTTGTTGTTTTTGTTTTTCTTAACCTGAGCCTCAGTTCCCTGCCCTATAGAGTTGGTAGTTTATTCGGCTCTCGGAGGGGTGTGGTGAGAACTGAAAGAGAGAGCATGCAGACTAGTGAAGATCAGAGAGAAGGCTCGGGGAGGGTCTTATACCTGAGTCGCACCCACATCCTGCCTCTGGGCTTCTGCTCACGCAGCGGTGACACTCACTTGTCTAAATCCAACCCATCCTCCAGACCCAGCTCTTGTGTCACCTCCTGATCTCCGGGGCAGGAATATCCCTGCCACCCCAGGCCTGCTGCATGTTTTGTGCCTTTCACTTAGGTTGTTAGGGTGTATAATGACCACAGCTGACGCTTACCGGGTGCCAGGCACTTTGCTACATGTTTTGTGTTTATTACCCCATTTAACCCTCACAACACCACTATGAGGTATTACTTTATATATCCTCATTATGTTGCAGGAAATAGACCCACAGAGAGGTTATATAATCACTCAAGGTCACACACCTCATAAGTGATAAAGCCTGATGCAAATCCAGTAAGTCTGACCCCAAAGTTTAAGTCCTTAACCACAAAGCTTTCTTGCTCGTTTGCTTTTGTTCTGTCAGTGAGCTTTTGGAGGCAGAATTAATGTCTTATTTCACTTAATTTGGGGGCTTGCACGGAACAGGGGCACAATTCAATACAGCGTGTTCACTGGTGGCTGCCACATGGAGGGTTTCAGCCCCCGCCCCTGCCATCTGCTGAGGCCCCCTCAGAGACACCTGACAGGCGCCCACCAGCTTTCTCCCTAGAGATGTCCCACGGCCTCCTGTCACTCAATATAAAACACACTCCACTGCATCTCTTCCTCCAAATACTTGCCCTTCTCCTATCTCCATGAACGGCACCTCATCCATCCAGTAAGCTGGACCAGATGCCTCGAAATTATATTAACTCCTGCCTCTCCCTCGCCACCCACATTCAATTATTATCTGGGTCCTGTACATTCTATCTTCTCAATAGCTTTGAATCCATGTCCTTCTCTCCATCTCTACCATCTCTGGGTTAATTTAGCCTCTCCGTAACCCTTCAGCCCTCCAGTGAAAAAAGTGAATACATGATCTCATTCCTGATGGAGCCGTCCTAAAAATGTTCTTCTCCTAACAGTAAAATGACTCGCCTCTACGAACTATATTCTCCTTAAGAGCGTAGAACATTTCTGATGATGTGCTATCTATTCAACTCCTCCAAATCACTGTGTCGCAGGGAAAATATTGGCAGGCGAGTGGCATGGGGCTAACGGTGAGTGAAAAGTGTGTTGAACAGAAGCACGTTGCTTTTAAGAGGGCACAGGCTGTGGGGGGAGGCTGCCTGGTTCTGAATTCCAACCTTACCTTCTATCTGTGGGAACTTGAGCCAATTGCTTATCTTTCTACCCTGCAGCATCTTCTTCTGTTAACATGTGGCTAGTCACATACTCGCTGGCTACTATTACTTTAGAATGTGATACGGAAGTTTAGAAGGATAGTAAGACTATTTCCCACACAAGGTTACTTGCAGATTTAGTAAGAAAAGCCACTTAAAGGGCTTAGCGCAATGGCTGGCACAAAGGAGATACTCAGCCTTACCCATTAATCATTTTAATTGTAACCTCCGGACTTGGGGAGGTCAGACTGTTGACCTCGGGCACAGCAAGGAATTCTTTAAGTCCCAACCCTGTGTCCAATTCATAACGATGCTTCTGCTCCTCCAAGTCAGAAATTGTACTTCCCTTCAGCCTCTCTTAGCACTATACGTTAGAATCCCCTGGAAGTTTTACCAGCTCCTGCCGCTTGGACCCATGTCAGGAGCATCTGACCCGATTGGGGGGATGCAACCTGAGCATCAGGCTTTTAAAAGCTCCCCAGCTGTTTCTAATGTGCCGTCAAGGTCAAACCACACTGGTCTTGGCAAGGCCCGGGTGCGTGCATACATGTTGTCATAAGAGGCCGGGTGGAGGGGTGTCTGTGGGCAGGGGAAGGGGCATGACTCCTGTATTCTAGAGAAACTCATTGTACCTGTTGGAGACACAGCAGAAGTGTCAAAAGAGCAAGACGTCCTCTATAGGACTTGAGAAACCTCAGGTTCAATTTGTTCTGCCGGCAAAAATTGCCAAATTTTCACCAAGATACAAAGTAAAAGAGAGGAAATCTTTACATTTTGGTATAATCCAACTGTTGTTGACCCATCAATCCCACTTCCTGGAGACACTGACGACCAAGGGATCAGGCGATCTATACCTCTCCCTCTCCCACCCCTTCCCCAACATCTCACATGAGGTAGGATTTGCTTCTGAGAATCCCCGAGGGAGAAGCAAAAGCCAGTGTTGGGGACACTTACCTGGTTGATATTGAAAGTGTGGGATTTGTTAAACCTCGCAGAACCTCTAAGCAACAGGAGGAAAGGCGGTGGGTTTAAACTGCAGCCTCCCAGGGACACGTCTCTCTTGAAAGTTTTACTGGTCAAGTCCAGGACCGTAGGAAGCTCTGATTGCCTGGAATGAGGGCGGAGAAGAAAACCACTGTCCAACTCTGAAATCTCAAGGAAGATGCTCTGGCAGGAGAGCTTGCTTCAAAACGACACATTCCTACTGTCGGGCTTTAGGTGAACTTTCATCTCCTACCTGCACATTATATCTAGAGACGACACCAGGCTCACTTCTGCTGTCCCTAAAACACCCGGCACTGTGCCTTGCCGGCTTGAGAAATTTCATTGACTTGAATGGTTAGGGCTGGGGCAAAACCAGAGTATGACAGTGTTTTCTTTGGAACAGGTGTCATTTAGAAATGTGAAAATGAACTATGCAGAGAGGAGAAAAGTGGGCGCCGATGACCTAGAATGATGGTGAGCATCAGGAAACCTTAGAGGTGAGTTTGCAGACGGGTTGATCTTGCTGCATTTGAGCAAGGGAGTCTCACAGCTAAATCTGCTTGTCTCATGACTGCTGTCTGAGCCTTGACGGACAGCAGGAGCCCCCGAGCTCCCCACAGGTTGCCGAGGTTCCTGACCAGTCCTGAGCCCTCCTTCTGCCCTGGGGAGGGTTTTGACTTTTATCTAAAAAGCGATCACTTTGAATCAAAAGAAAAGAACAGCTTAAACATTTGCCCGCAAGCACCAGGCTCCTCTCTCTGAAAAGTCACGGTCCGGTTCGACACGTGGTGATCTGGTTTCCCAGCAGTGCCGGCCCATGCAAGTCCTCAGCCCCGCAAGACAGGGGAGCACTGATGAAATCAAACTGCATGACCTTGATTAAAACAAAGTAAAATTTCAGTATGGAACATCTTCAGGGCCATAGTCTGAAAGTTAACTTTCATTAGACCTTTCCCAAGGTTCTGTGCCAAAGCTGCACCTACAAAGGGAGGCTGGGCCCTGGGCGGGTGTTTGTGGGAGGTGGTTTGTTTCTAATGTGGGTATCTTGTCTAAGAAAGCGTTTGAAAGTTGGTGCCATGAGAGCCTCGTGCAGCACGTGGTGACAAACCCAACTCCACCACTAGAGCAAGGAGATGCCCTCCCTGGAGGCGGGCCATGCTTGTCAGCCACACGCCTGGAAAAGGGCACTCACCTCCGGATGAAAACGTTGCTGATACAACCCTCGAAGTGACTCCCGCCCAGATACAGGGGATGCTGGGAACCCGACAAGTCTTGTAGCCTTTGGTTGCTTTTCAGAGTCTGGTCGTCAATGAGAAGCCGGAGTCTGGAAGAGGAGGAAGGCAAAACAAGAGTGAGAATGGCAGGGAATAAAAGTTTCTCACCCCAACGCCAACTTAGGGTCTTCGACTCAGACTCCGTATCTTTAACCTAAAGTAACTTGTTCAATGAGATTTATTTTTAAAGAGCATTAAAATTGTTTTTCACGTATTTCTTTTTTTTATATCTTTATTAAAATATACTATACGTACAGAAAGTCCACATATCCTGTGTGCTCAGTGAATTTCTTGCAATGTGAATACACCAATGACACCAGTGCCCAGCCAAAGAAGCAGAAGCCACTAGCACCCAGGAACCCTGCCTTGTGCTCCCTTTCCCCATCTAGGGTATAACCCCCAAATCCTGAATTCTGACAAAAGAAATTAATTTTGCCTGTTTTTGAATTTTATATAAATGAAATCATAGGAGATGAATTCTTTTATGTGCGACCTCTTTCACTCGGCAGGACGCTGCAAAGTTCATCCATGTCATCCTATACAGTTGTAGATCTTTTGTGCTCATTACTCTAGTTTCATTCCCACAATCTGAACAGACCACAGTTTGTTTATCCATCCCCCTTTTGGCTGATTGATTTTTATTTATTTATTTTTTTAACAAGGACATTGATATAGAACCAGGAAGAAGGCTAAGACTTACTGGTAAATTAGTGTTAGCATCGAGGACACGTACTTCACGAAAAAGATACCAGAAAATGCCATCAAACTAAACAAAAGTCTTAGGACTCTGGCAAAAGTGCCATTGCACTCACCCAGAATTGTCACTTATTACAGATACGTAATGCAGTGAACCATCCATGTACGTCTGCGGAGATCTAAAAATCGGGCTGTTGCTATCCCCGGTGTTCAGTTCAATGTGACCATCTTCCAGGGAGACATGCAGGTTCCGTGTCTGAAACCATCATAGAATACACCCGTCAATGTCATTAATTTCCACTGAAAGATGATGACGATATCAATACTGAAGTTACGGTTAATACTATGGATAAGACGGTCAGGATGTTTTGACCCAAATGTTTTGACTTCACTATTTCAGTCTAAAGATTATTTTTGAATATTCTGACTCTGTGTTTATGAATATAAAAGTCTTATGCAAATTATTTCAACACTGATGAATCTGTCAAAAGCATCTTATGGACCTACGTCCATAAACTAGCTTCTTAAAAGATTTTATTTATTTGACAGAGAGAACACAAGCAGGCAGAGCAGTAGACAGAGGGAGAGGGAGAAGCAAACTTCCCACTGAGCAGGGAGCCCGACGTGGGACTCAATCCCAGGACCCTGGGATCATGACCTGAGCCGAAGGCAAACACCCAACTGACTGAGCTACCCAGGTGCTCCCTTTTTTTTTCTTTCTTTTTTTCCCCCCCATAAACCAATTTAACTTTTCCATCAATGATACAAACAGTTAAACCAATCTGCTGAAGTTATTTTCATCAGGTTCAATTCTTTCCTGAATCAATTTTGTGATGAAGACTTGATTCATCCCTTTTTAAAAATATTTGAATACAGCACTGATATCTTCTCTTTAGTCATTATGAATTTTTTATTTTCTGGCCA
This sequence comes from Potos flavus, assembly GCA_028534135.1. Lineage (NCBI taxonomy): Eukaryota > Metazoa > Chordata > Mammalia > Carnivora > Procyonidae > Potos > Potos flavus. Next base: position 42,122,899 of record CM052889.1, read on the forward strand.
TAATTCCTAGGAAGTTCAATTTTCTAATGTCAAACTCTGCAGATCGAAATTTTGGCACAATGATTCGATTCTGTCAATTCTTAAAAAAATATGTGTAGTTTTGCAGCTGTCATTTTAATTTTGATTTTTTTCTCTCAAGTACAGTTTTTGCAATTTTCAACAAGATGTGATCATTCAATGAGCTTTTAGTCTAAAACAATTTTTATAGGGGTGGCTGGATGGCTCAGTGGGTTAAGTGTCCAACTCTTGATTTCGGCTCAGGTCATGATCTCAGGGTCCTGGGATCAAGCCCCACATTGGGCTCTGCACTCAGCAAGGAGTTTTCTTGGGGATTCTCTCTCTTCTTCTCCCTCTGCCCCTCCCCTGCTCACGCTCCCTCTCTCTCAAATAAACTAATCTTTTAAAAAATAGAACAATTTTTACAGTGTTTGGTTGTCACCACTGTCAGTTTTATTTTGATTTTTTTCAGTTGGCAATATTCATTATGAATTGGATAAAGGAATGCCAGTTTATATGTTATGTCTTAGCTCACCCATTATGAAGTTGAGGGCAATGTTCCTGGGATATCTCCAGGATCCCTCCATTATCTAGGAGTGATCCTCTCTTTTGCTAGGTCAACTCTTCTGCCAGCCTTTGAGTATTTTGTATATTGTGTACTCTGTGTCCCTACCCTTGGCTGGGGAAACGAGCACGGGGTGTCAAAAGAGCTAGGTCGAAACATCCTACTTTGATAGGAAGGGCACTCTTGCAGTCAAAATGCTGGCACGTGTTTCTTCAGGGGGTAGTTAAAAAAAAAAATCTCTAAAGGCTGATGAGCAAATATATATCAAGAGAGACGAGGCCTTCTAATATGACATCACCATGGAGTCGGCTATCATTCTTTACTAATGTCTGTTGTGCTGACAATCCTAAAGAAACAAAGAATGTCAGTATTCTACTTCTGTGTTGTTAAAATCTGCCTCATTCCACAAGAGGATTTCTAAATATTAGTTGACCTCTATACCTACAGAACTGCACAAGGGAAGTCCTATGAAGCTGTAGAGGGTACCATCTTATTGCTCTGGTATACGTGAACAAAAGCCAAGGACCCTATCTTCTCTCATTCCCCAGATGTAAATATTGTCCAACCAGCTACTGCTGCAAAAATATGAAGAGCTATCTTTTGTGGAATAAAAAAGGAATAGTGGGGATACATTTGGATTTTTTTCTTATATCTAAAACTTTAGGCTCCATTATTACTTATAACAGTTATAATTCACCTTAACTCATGAAATAAACCCAAGAAGAATGAAAACGAGCCCATGAATACATACGAATTCAACTCTGTAAACTCTAATGTCCTTTCTTAGCCTTATTTCTTTTAGGACTTGCCCCAGGATGAGAGTAACCTCCATGGTTGAAATAGACAATGTCATTTACCGTGTGATGATGGATGGAATGCCCAACTAGTTTCCCTTCAAAATCTCTCTATTGTTTTTGACATCAAACTTGATTCAGGTTTAAATCTTGTTCAGTATTCACGCATTATTTCATACCTGTGCCTGGAGATTAAATAACATGCCACTGGGTTGAAAGGTCTGAAACCCAAAGGAGGCCTGGAATTCGTTGGGCAAAGGGAGGTCCAAATTGGTGAACTTCAACTGTCCACCCCTGGAGAATGAGGCAGATCGCACGAGCTGAAATGCAAACGTGGAATAAATTACTGGCATTGGAATGACTTGATGGCTGAAATCCAGGATCTCATCCTGTATCACTTCACCTGAGCTAATTAATGTGGTTTCTGTTGCCTCAGGAAGAAACACAGTTTGCTTTTCTGCTTGAGTTTTTGTGTATCGAGTTGGTATTTCTTTTTCCTACGAATGTAATATGCAGACCAGAAGGGGTTCTGTGTCTTGCCAATACATGGGACGTAGAAACGAACCATTTCACCATAATACTGTGTGCTACCAGAAAAACTCAAAAATTGGTCTGTAAATGAATACAGGATTGTAAATGACTACAAGATGGCCTGGCTGGGGAGCAGCACTGCCCTGCAAGGTTTTGAATCCTTACCTTCCAGTCTTCTGAGCATTTTTTGGTGACTCCCACAGTGTCATTCAACCTAACAACACCGCTGGTTTTCTTCAGATTTTTCATGCAGCCTCGGAAAGCAGGTGTAGAAATGTTAAACCTGATTTGGGGTACAGAAAAGAAAGAGGTGTACCAGACCAGGCTTGTCCGAGAATTGGAGTGAAACTCTCCGCACCGTCTGGTACTTCTCGCCCATAAACGAGTATGCATTTTTATGGGTACCTGTTCTCATGGGATTTCTATAACGCTCCTTATTTTGTGAAGCTGAGAAAATCGACTTCCTTTCTCTGTGATCCAGCATTCTCGGCTTTAAAAATGAACATAATAGTGTGGACAGAAGAATGGCCAGTGGCCTCAAAAAGTACAGAGACAGAAAATGCATGATATCTAGAATTGCTCTCTGCCCTCCTTCCAAACTCATGGTAATACGTGGTGAATCGGAAGTATATCAACAAATTAACAGACCATAAATATTAGATAGATAATATTAATAAGTACATTATTTATTAGAGCCAAGAATGCCCTAGAAAAGGCTTTGCTTTTATTTGGTCCACTTTTAAGTTAGCTACTGTTAACTCAGTAGAAACAAACGGTTGCATTTTGGTTCTAGTCAGTGATGAAAAACGTGGCTTGGTATTTCATCCATGCCAGGCGGGAACAAAGGAAAGCATTATGAGGATTAAACAAGTTAATGCACAGGAATTCTTGGCATTGTGTGTGGCCCACAGCTGTGACCACTCAGGGGCTGTTTCTGAGAGCCGAGGACTCTGAACCCACACTGCCTGGGTTCAAGCCCTATTCCAGCGACATAACTATCCTGTGACTCTGTTTCCTCCTTTTTACAACGGGAATGTGTTCATCTGTCTCACGGAGTTGTCGTGAATTTAAACGAGTTAATATGTGTGCCCCACTGAAATGGTGCCTGGGACAGAGTGAGGACCCCACGTGAGGTGGTGGAGTTAGGAACTCTCCCATTATGAGGAGAGTCCTTATAACGAGAGCAATTTCTTTATACAGCAACCTTGGCATTCTGCCCCTCACTTTTTTTTTTTTTTTTTTTTTCATTTCCCCTTTGATTTGACTTTTGGATCTGTCTGGAGCTGACTTCACATTAAACATTAACACAGAAGAACTGACTGGAGTCCAGGCAAATAGTTGTGCTTCTTAAATGATGTAGGAAGGGAAACACAATGCTGCTGTCCTTATAAATCCCTAAGGCGGCTCACCTTTCTAAATGGAAAGGTATCTGCATTCATTTTTATTCAAATCATTATAAATAGTTGAGCTACAGGTAATGCGCATAAAATTAAATTTCGTTAGAAGGAAAAGGAAGAAATGAATCCTCATGGGCATGGCAGCTTGAGCGTAATTATTTTATGAAGATGGCTTTTTGCCTCAGAAAAGAAGGAAAGTTCCTATTAACTCCTGGAGCTTGTCTATTTACACATATTTTAAAATCCATTCTCTCTTGGGTTTCCCTGTGGTTTGGACCCCTCGCCATCCCGATGTCCTTCTTTCCATCTAGTTTGAAGGAAGAAGAAAAGCAGAGGGGGGAGGAAAGGCAGCTGGCAGATACATATGGAACCCTATTCTATGTAAGGCACTGTTATTCTAGCCTCACCGCAACCTTTCCAGGGAGGTATTTTCCTCTCTAATGTTCACCAGCTCTTCCCACGTGCCTGGTGCCACGCTAACTCCTTGATTCGCTTTGCATCCTCGCACAACCCTGAGAGATGGGGAGCCACTCTGACCACGTCCCCGAGGTCGCATGGGGAGGCGTGGGGACGTTAAGCAACTTGTCTAAGGTCATGTGCAAGGAAGTGGCAGCTCTGGGATCTGAGTGGTCAGCGTGTCCCACCAACTAGGGTGACTCAACGTCCCTGCTCTTTACCCTTACACAGTCTGTGTCCCCATAGCACTCAGAAGAATTAGGATTCTTTCCCATAGGAGAATAGTTATCTCCAGCAGAGATGTTAAGATGGAAAATCTATTTCCACTCTTCTTTGGGGTGTTCTGGTTACTTTGGCTCATCGGAGGGCCTAGACTTCCACATTTGCTCCAAGAGGCAAGGGCTGAACACACTTGCGAGGGATGCGATCGTGTAGGGGTGCAGGCTGCTATATTGAAGGGTTAGCGCAGTGGGGGGTGGACGCGCACTGGGGGCCAGGACATTCACCAAGGCCTCCCCAGTCCAAGCCTGCGGTAGGCAGATTTCAGAGCCACAGGAGCCGAAGGTAATCCTAAACTGAGCAAATGTCCAACAGATCCTTGACTGATTTTTACTTTTTGAATTGTTTTCATTTTAATGGTTTATTATTACACTGACACAATGGTATAGGTCCTCAGGAAAGGTTTCCTATTGGCTTGAGAGCCTCTGGCATTATTAGGATGATTGTCTCTTCTCATGGGAAGCAGATAGGATTAACAGATTGTGATTTCTGACTGGAATCCAGAGAAAGTCATTCCCAGATCTGGGGCCCCATTCTTAGAAGACACACCACAATGAAAGAGGAGAAAACAGGGCATCCACAACATCTCTCGGTCAGAGCTGCTTTCGCGATCATGCTGGCTTGCTTTGCTCCAGAGTAGGCTTTTTTTTTTTTTTAAAGATTTTATTTATTTATTTGACAGAGAGAGAGAGAGAGATCACAAGCAGGCAGAGAGGCAGGCAGAGGGAGAGGGAGAAGCAGGCTCCCCGCTGAGCAGAGAGCCCGATGTGGGGCTCCATCCCAGGACCCTGAGATCATGACTCAAGCCGAAGGCAGAGGCTTAAACCCACTGAGCCACCCAGGCGCCCCACTCCAGAGTAGGCTTAAGGCCTACTGTCTGTAAGGGCCTTCTCCTCAGGCCAGGGTCAGAACACGTGCCTCCTTTGGAAGAACTGCTTGCTTGCCCCTGAGAGCTTGGTTCAGAGTGATCAGTAGGACTCCTCTCTGTCTACCCATCCCCTGGTGACCCACATCCTCAGGGGGAGTTCCAGAACTCTCTGGACCATCAAAGGTGTTGCCAGAGGGCTGCAGCAGGGCCAGAAACAGCCAATATTGCTTAGCATTTTATTTGCATGGAGTAAAAGGCCAGTGAAATCTTTTGACTGGCTGCTACCTCCTACATTTTCCATGCTCTTATGATTTTAGTAAAAAGAAATCAAGGTATAAACTTGCCCAGAAAAAGGAGTAATCCCTTGTTCATAAGACGCTAGGACAGATTACTAGGAAAATTCTGTATGTACATCTATCTGTGTATGCATCACTAGACCCATGTGTCTATTTCTAAAATGGATAGGGATGATAAGGGAAAGAAAGGCTGAGTGCTGACTTAACTCAAGGTCACATCGCTTTTTGGTAGCTAAGCCAAAACTAGAACGACTTCTTTTGGTTCTTACCAACCACCCTTTGCTAGGAAGCCCTGGCTGACTGGTACCCGCATGTCTATCTGGGGGTCTTGTGCTAACACTGTGCAAATGCAAACCACTGGCCAGTGGCTTCCTTGTTGCCTCCAGGAATTCCTCGGTGGCCTGGGTGAGCCCACCTGCCCCAGAACCTTGACAAGCACCTGGACCTGAGCTGCATTCACCCTTTCTCCAGCCCGGACTTCTCTGCAGAGGGCCAGGCCTTTCGTCCCACCGCTCTCCTGCATCTCCCCCTGCTGTCTCTCCGGCTCCAGGAACTCAGCCTGAACCCGTCCCCCTGCCCTGCGGGGGCTGTCCACTTGCCCACGTCCTGAAGCAAAACCCAGGTGTTATCCTTGAGAACTTTCTGTTTTCCTCCCCAAACCCAAGCAATCGCTCAGGACTACCCAGTCACTGTGCTACATATATTGAGAATCCGCTCCTTTGCCTAATCTGCACCGCAGTTTTCCCGCGGCTGCCTTCATCTCCTGCCTCTGTGAAGATGCTCGTCTTCCAACCACTCTACCTGCCTCTGCCTTTTCCCTCTCGAATCCAATCTCTGTCCCGCACCAGTCAAATCTGATAATGTCCTTTCTTTGCTGGTGTCCCCCAAGTAAGGCCTTCCTGTGATTTTCGAGATCCTGTGTTCTGCTCCCTTTCTATACCAGCCCCAAGTGTCCTCCCCGGGGTCCTGTAGTTCCTTGGAAGGTCACACTTTCTCCAGTTCTTGGTGCTTCCCCATATGTTGATTGTTCCTGTCTTTCACGGCCAAGCCAGAGGCCACCATCTCCATGCCCCCACTGGATTAAATTCTCTCCCTGGGCCCCAGAGAACCCCGAGCTTCCCCTCCTGTGGCACTTGCCACACTCTGTGGTCTCCTTCCTGCTACGCTTGAGGTTCTGGCCTGCTCACCGTCGCCTTCCCCACACCTGCCACACTGCCTGATGTCATTCGACACTCAATAGTATCTGTGTAATGAGTAAATAAATGGGAATCTCAGATGGGCACAGTAGTGCTGACTTCCTCAAGTCACATCACATTTAACTGAATAAAATCAAGATTATTGCTCATTCATCATAGCAATTCATGGTTGAATTGATATGAGACTGATGATATTAAATATGGATACCACCTCTTTGGTTCTCAATTTCTTCATCTATCAAATTCAGAGGTTATGTCCCATGCAAGGTCCTTCCTAGTTCAAAAAATCTAAAGACTTCACTCCCAAACTCTATGAAAGTGCTGAGCTTTCTCACCTGCATTTTTGTCTTTGAGGGCAACCTTAAAAACTTTAAAACAAATATTAGTTTGTCTTTACTATAGATGGACAGATGCCCAAACATATAAGGATTCTTGAAGATGGACTACCTTTGCACAACACCTTATAAATCACATCTACTACTCCTTCCAACTGATTTATGAATTAGAAAAAGAGTTAAGCAGCCTCAGATCTCATATAAGAATAATCACAATCAAATAAGGTGAAAGGGGTCTTTACTCAGTCACAAGTCTGTACTAACCCTCCCAGAAAATCTTTCCACACATTAACATCAGTGGTTTAAAAGCCTTTTTTGAAGATACAAACAAATTTCAATGTAAAAGTTATTTTTAAGTGCATTCTCGAAGTAGTGTTGTTTTTTCCTCATTCAGATTAAGCTTTACTTCCTTTCCAATTAACTTAATTCACTCGTGTATTCATTATCCAAGAAGTCATGATGCATCTGTTCCGTACTTGATAACACATAAGGGGCAGGTCATACAGAGACGCCCTACATTCTAGAGACACTTCCTGAAGACAGCAACCCCAACTTTCAGGGCCTAGTGCTGCTTGTCAGGCCATGAACTGCCCGCGCTCTCCTATGCTACCATTAGGGACCCCAGGGCCACAGCCTCTGTTCTTAACAGCAGCATTGTCAACACTAACCATATTCCCAATGGTTTCTCTCTTCCTGAGAATCACACTTGGGGGTGGCCCATGGTTCCTTCACTCTCCTTCTTTCAGTGGCCAGTCCCATAATCCAGTGTTTACAACCTGTTTGACTCTGTTGGCTAACAATGTGAATACTGAAAAGTTAAGCTTTCTGTGTTGGTTTCTTGCTGGATTTTAAAAAGGCAAACTAATCAGTAGCAATCATAACCATAACCACTCAGAGAGGTAATGTGCATCTTTGTTTTTTTCCTTCTTTTTTTTTAAAGAAACATCATCTTACCTTTCCCTGATTGAAATTGGAATTCCTCCCAGATAATATGTGCTGAAATCAAATATGTCACCGTTGATTAGGCTCCCAACCAAATCCACATTTATCCTCATAACTTTTTGGGCTTTTCCGATTATGATCTGTATCTAAAATGAATGAGGGATGAGTCAGTAAGCAATGGGGAATTAAAGAATCCTATTCAACATGGGTCAGGGGTTATTACGTTATTTCCTTCAGATTGATTATATACGTAGTAGGAAGACTTTGAGCAGTAGCACTTCTGAATAAAAATATAACATTAAAACATTTTAATAGAAATGTCTGCATTTGAAATTAATCATGTTTTATATGTCCCATATACATATTTCCTGCCCAGGTACTCAGATTTTGAAAGGAGGTGTCCCTCCTCCCTTAAAACCGTAAGCTAGTCTGGTAATAGAAATATGCTCTGGGCGCTGACTTGATTTTAAAGGATGGAGGACATTTAATAATTCACATGAACAGACTGAAGGGATGTACCGAATGGTCTTTTCCATTGTTGACAACTTGGGGAACTTCTTTTTCTTTCGGTGGCTCTGAATTCAGTTTGTATCGAACCAGGAGCTTGCCATCTTCTATATTTAGAGATATGAAGCGATCCTAGGGCATGGAAACAATGTAGGTTTACCAGAAGATTCCAATGAAGAAGACCTACAGGGCTGGAACTCAAGTTACTCTCAAGTCACAAACCGCTCTCAGCCGCAGCCCCCTCCTCAACTAACAGGGACCACAGGGCTGTAATATCCAACTGCCGGGATGGGCACGATGGGTAAATATCCTAAGTCATGTTCAACATCGTGCTCAGTGGCCGGCACACGGGAAAGATGGGATACAGGCAGCCATGATCACGATTTTGTTTCATATGACCCATAACCAGCATGCACAAATGGGAAGGGAAAAGACACAGGTCACTAATACCATTTGAAAAGATGATTGCCACATTTCGGAGAGTGGTATGGTCTTAGTGAGACCCCTGACCTTTGCCACCCTCTGCTCGATGACTGCTCCCAGCCTCATTTGCTGCCTCATCTCCCTCCAGCCCCCCTCCTTCTGTTCAAATGTGGAGGGTTTCTCGAGGGCCCGCAGAGGAGCTCGTCTTCCCTCCCACCCTCTCTTTGCCTCAGAGTCACAGTCACTTTCGCAGCCCCAACGCAGCTGTGTGCCCACAAAGCCGAGATACTTCTCTCCAGCCTAGACTTGTCTTCTCGGGGCCAGGTCCACACATCTGGTAACCTTATCGTTACTGCGCGTGACTCGTGGATCCCTCAAATTTGAATCCCACAAGCAGGGCTTGTGATTTACATGCCTCTCAGCGGCCAAGCCTGTCTGTCCGCCCTTCCCACTGCTCTCTCTCCTCCGTTCTCTCTCTCACCAGTAAGCACCTTGCTGACCCAGACACAAACCTACCAGGAGTCACTCTTAAACATTCCCCCCCCACCCTTCTCCCTCATTTCTTAACTGTCTCTCCGTTTCATGCCACCCAGGATCAGTCACACTTGTTTAGCCAGACTACACGGCAATAATGCCCCGTCCTCCCCATGTCCGCTCTGCCCCTTCCTGAACCCACTTGCCACTCTACAGCCAGAGCGCTCTGTGGAAAATGCCAGTGTGAGCACATTGTATTATCCTCCTTTGCTCTCAGGGGGAAGCTCCGACTCCCCAGCACATGTCGTGAGGCTCTGATCACCCCTTCAGCTTCTTCTGCCTCTCCTTGTTCCAGCCACACGGGCCGCCATTTTGTCCCTGAGCACTCCCTCCGCTTCCCACCTCCAGGCCTTCTTTATGCCCCTCTCCCCAGAGCGATCACCCGTCTGCCAAGTCCCCTCCAAATGCTGTCTTCTACTTCCCTGCAGGTCTCAGAGTGCCCATCCTTTTGCTCAAGTCTTTTATACATCTTCATTCCCCTCAAACTTTTCCTCTATACCACTCATGGCCATTGTGATTGAATTAATTAACCAATTAATGAGTATAGCTTTGTTAAATATTTGTCTCCCCTCCAGAATAGAAGGTCCCTGAGGGCAGGAACTACATCTGTCTTGGTTGTAACTGCAACCCTATCCCTGCATAAAGCACATACTTGAAGCAGTCCTTTCCTTAGTAGAAAGATACGCTGAGGAATTTCTGATGCAGGGCTTAAAGGTTTATTCTCCCACGGTTCCTTGATGACAAGAAGGGCTCTCTTTGACATCTATGGACAGAGTCCTTACTTAAAAGTAACATCAGTCCTTATTTGGACCCTAAATCTTGTCCTTGGGAGCCAGTTAGGGTTCATCACACTCAACAACAGCTGAGTATCCTCAGCTCACTGAGTAATGAGTCACTCTGCTTAACAGCAGTGCTCAAAATAATTTTCCCTTATCTGGTTACTAATGGTGTTCATAAATTTTCTTCTAATATGAGCAGTACTTCTAGTTCTTGGTCTCCAAGAACTTCAAAATGTAGTACAAAGAAGACCTTGTTTTGGAAACAACCACCTTGCCCTGAAGATGCTGTGTGACTTCTCCGCTCCTCGCATTCTATTGGCAGGTCAGGACCTTCCCAAACCCTCAGAACCGGTTCAGCCTTGGAATCTCCCAGAGGGTCAAGACCAGCCCCAGAGAGGAGAGTTGGTTCAGGTCTGTGTCCCCGCTCTGCAGGTAGAAGGGGTTGGTCAAATCCCAAGCTCCGTATCAATCTCATGTTCTCAGACAGAGATCCCATGGGCTGATCCACATTTCTCCAGAAATGCTCCCTGTAGAGCAACCACAGAAGGCCCTACTCCCAGGACCAGTCTATTCCAGACCCATCTCTGAGCAGATGGCGCTGACCGTTATTTGTAGAGTCACTTTGGATTTCTCCAAACTGGACTTAAGAATGGCCTCCAGAAACTTCAGCAGCTTGAAAACAGAGAAGCTTCCAGGTCTTGGAAAGCCAAGTATCAGGCTGAGAAGACATAATTCCACAGAGCGTGGCAAGAGTTGGACCAAGATGCAAACAGCAGGAAATCAGTCTCTCAAAGACCCCAGAAGGCTGTCACGTGATTTCAGGCAGACCAAGTAGATTATCAGGCAGACCGTGGTTTTCAAAGAATACAAGTGACAATGGCCTGTTTGGGTGGCACGTTCTCAAATTCCCAATTCCTTGCCTCATTAAAACACACACTCCAATAGCCAAAGAAAGCAGAATTGGGCCGGGAGAAAAGATGCAGTTAACATTTGCACACTTTTTCAGATTCTAGTTAGTTGTTTCTAATGTCCCAGTTACCCCAAAGTTGCTTAATTGAGTAGACATATTTGGTTATTTGGATGTTTGTTATAGAATACCTTGTTTTCTGCAAAGAACAGTAGTCCTCTATCCATGGTGGTCTGAATCACCTGTCCAAAGGTCGGGATGGGAGCGTTTGGTTGAGTTGGAACCCGAGCGTAGCCTGTACCTTCAAAATAATTTCTGTCTGACTCTTCCTTTCTCCTGTCAACATATATGATCATACATTAGAACAGCAGCAAAGGACCACCACTCAAGTGTGCTTATTAATACTGCTCTCTGAAAAACAGGGCAAAGCCCATGCACTGTAGCTGTCATGATTTTGTTCAAGAAGAGGAAACATTTTTAGAATGTTAAAATAGCCAACTATTTCTCCTGGGTGTGCTCGTATGCTCTATGATAATCAAACCGTAGCTCAAAAAAGATAATAGTTAAGAATCCCCTTAGAAAATATCTTAGGAAGATACGGCCTAGCAGCTGAAGACCTTGAGATGTAAAAAATTATTAACTTGAAATAGAATTTTATTCTGAGCAATAGTTTGCCCAAATCCTTTTAACTATAAGGAAGGTCAGGAGCTTAAGATAGCAATTTCCAAATAGGTTCAGGTGTCAGAATACCTAGAAAGTCATGGTGCACTATGTGGACTAATTTTTTTTTTTTAACTTTAGGGTAAATATTTGATTTTGTGCCTGAATCAGGTACCGTCTAATATTGAATATGTTGTGGTAGGAGGCCCCAAAAATTTAAGAAGGATTTATTTTTTTCAAAACTGAGAAAACTCTATCAATCTAATATTTTATGCAAATGAGGACATTTTAGGGGTGGACTAGCAGTATTGCATGCAATCGTAATTTAAGATCTACTGGCCCAAAGCTATCCGTGACACCAAAAGCATCTCATTGGCTCATTCCTTTATTATATGTAACATAACTGCAAGTTACCAAAAATCATAGTAACAGACACACTAGTTCCTTGTTGCTGTTTGTTTGTTTGTTTGTTTTACCTTCTACAAGGTTCTACTTCAGTTGTGTTGAGATTGAAAGTTTTTTTGAAGTTGTACAAGCTCAGAACATTTTCATTGAGGTCATCTAACTCAATACAACCTTTGTATGGAGGGAAGCTCAGTCTAGCAGGAAGCTGAAAAAATGAAACAGAAAATCTAATTCAACAAAGGACAATGATCAGGTTGGGCAAGAAATAGTATGAACCCATCACTTTTAACTGCCATTGTAGCATAGGGTTAAGAACGTGGACCCTGGAGTCAAAAGCCCCTGGCTTTGCTATTTATCAGCTGTCTGACGTTGGACAAGTTACTTAATTGCTCTCAGTTTCATCCACGAAATGGGAATGGTAATGACGCCTATTTAAATTCACATACTTAAGTCTAGATCACTGCACATAGGAAGTACTCAGTAACTGTTAGCTTTTATCACTAGATACGCTTTAAGAATATGTAGTGAAATCCATTTTATATATAATGGATAATTGAAATAGAGACCTGAGGTCCTTATGCCAAATTACAATGTAAATATTTTCTCTCGGTGAAATAATATTTACACTTACTCTGAAGTCAGGTGGGTAACCTCCAACATAAAATACAACGTTTTCAGGATCCAGATTGAGGAGCGTGTGGCTGTTTCCACCATCCATTTCATGGAATTGGGATATTCCGGGTTTACTGGATGTGGCTTTTTTGGTGTAATTTAGATTTGCAAACTGATAAATTCTGTTTAGAAATAAAGCTATATGTAAAAATTATACAAATATTGAAGAAGTCAAAGCCAAGATACTGAAAATGGGGTTTAGCAGCACATACACTGGGAGTTCCGCGAGTGTGGGTCAGATTAATAAAGAGCAGGGGTCCATGGGACTTGTACCTCTGAAATTTCACCCGGTCCATAACCGCCTCCTGAGATTCGCTCTTGGTCACGCTCTGGTCCACCTGCAGCTCAGACTCCTGTTCTCCCAGGTTGTAGACACACGTGAGCTTGCCATCTATAACTGCCATGCCGATGTAGTCCCTGGAGGTCTGGAGACATCAAGGCCACCTCAGAGCACTTCGCATGCACACTGATCCTCTCTACTTCCCATCCCGAGAGAGTGCATTTCAAATAACTAACGGGTTTTACACAGTACGCCTTGGGCAGACAGAATGAATGAGGTACCTCTTTGTACAGAATAATACAGACAGAACACTTAATTAATAATGCGTGCACTGTCTTCGCTCCCAGATTATTGCCCTCACGGATTCACTCCCCCATTCGCTCATCTGCAAATATTTGCCAAGCCCTTGCCATTAAGATGAACAAGATATAGACTCAGGTCTCCATTAGATTTTAGTCCGGAAATAAGCCATTTTTGTTCTCCCTGTACCATGTAATGATCTCTTAACACTTTGTGCATGCTTGCTGTTATAACACCTAGAACCCTCTGTTATCATGGTCAGTTACATATGTATCTTTCTTCTCTATTAGAATACAAGCACCTGAAGGTATATATAAAGTTTTTAAATTGTGGTAAAATATATATAACGTGAAATTTACATTCAAGAAACAAATTTCTGTTTATCATAAATACAGGGTGTGGTGCCTTGTAGGTAGATGGTATAAATTTGTTGAAGGAATAAAGTAATGTGCATTTTGTCAAAATACAAAGCAGAAAGTCATATCATAAAAAAGCTACAAATAAAGTACCAACAATTTAAACCACTAGAGAGTGATTAATAATAATGTCAGTTTTAAGAATCTTTAAACATCCACATACACAAATGACAGCCAATTATTTCCTAATTGGCCAGAATTTTCCAGAACCATGTTTCCGACATTTTTTTTCCAGCCATTACATCTTAATCCAGCCAGCAATTACCTTTTCCTCAGACACTTAAGTTGAAGAAATGTATTTTAAGAGGAAGGACTAAAGGCTAAAATGAACTGGTCAAGGGGTGCCTGGGTGGCTCAGGCGGTTGAGTGTTGGGCCCTCAGTTTCGGCTCAGGTCGTGATCTCAGGGTCATGAGATCAAGCCCTGTGTTGGGCTCTGCGCTGGGAGTGGAGCCTGCTTAAGATTTTCTCTCTCCCTCTCCCTCTGCCCCACCCTCCTGCTCGCTCGCTTGCTCTCAAAGAAAAAAAAAAAAAGAAAATGAAGTGTTCAAACTGTAACAGTAGTGGTTGAAATAATTGAGAATTAGAAAGAGACAGGGCAACTGCATGCTTTATTAATGAGGCAAGAGAGGCTTCTTTCCACTCCAATCCTCATCCACAGATGGTCCCACCTTTGCCCACTTTGGGAAGGGTCTGCAGCTGGGCATTCTGAGGAGGAGGGCAGGGTCACGATGTTGTGAAGAAGAACCACTGCTGATTTCCATGAAGCCTGGATATCGCTGCCCTGGTTGTTTAGGGAGGGGTGCTGATCTTTAACCCCTGATGTGCATGTGCTCACGTGTATACACACGTCACGTGCTGAGCCCATTGGGCAAGGCCTCTCCATCAGATAAGGCCAACAGATAACAGTTTGCAATTAGTGGGCGACCCTTTGTAATGCCATCGGTGGGCGGGGGTGGGAGGAGTCTGGTAGGATTTCTTCCTGCTGTGCCAATGGCAATGACACACTTGTGACGTGTCTCAAAAACCATATTTTTTTGGGCCACAATTCAACCCACAAATAGTGGCATCCCCAAGGTGATGGCGGCATGATCACCCGACAACATTCCAGGGGAAGCCTGCTGCTGTGTCGTGTGGACACTTAACAGCCCTATGGAGAGGACCATGTGGCATGAAAAATGCCTCCTTCCAGCAACCAGCACTAACTTACAAGGCATGCAAGTGAGCCAAACTGAAAGCAATCTCTAGCCCCTGTCGAGCCTTCAGATGACTGCAGCCCTAGGCAACGCCTTGCCAGATACCTCATGAGAGCCCCTGAATAAAGCCATCTGGCTAAGCCACTCTTAAACATTGCACCATAGAAACAGTGTGAAATAATACATTTTTACTGTTGCTTTGGGCCACTAAGTTTGGTGGTCATGTGGCAAATATATAACCAATATTCCAAAAAAAAAAAAAAAATCCCCAAACCATATTGTTTTAAAAACAAGAGAAATATCGAAGGAATACCTACGTCTTTATTTCCGAGGTACATCACAAACATATTCTCAGTCCTCCCATATTCTCTTGAGTCAGGTCTTTGGAGAAACAAAGAGAGAGATGTGTATCCTTTCAAATCTTCTAGGTCATTTGGCACCCGGACTTCAACTCCAGATTTACCATTGAACCTCATGGGGACAGCGACCTGTGAGGGCAAAGATCTAGGTCATTAAAGATTCTTCTGTGAGGGAAGGAGGTGTGCTCAGAGGGGCAGTCTGGCACTCTGCCACGACTCCTTTCAGCTCTATACTAGCATTTCCCAGTTCTTATGATAAAGGGCAAAGGAGTGTGCATGTCTCCTAGAGCTGGGTTATACACTCATGAAGCTATTTCAGGAGCTGGGTAACAAAGCATTCTTTTTTTTTTTTTAAGATTTTATTTATTTATTTGACAGAGAGAGAGAGATCACAAGTAGGCAGAGAGGCAGGCAGAGAGAGAGGGGAAAGCAGGCTCCCTGCTGAGCAGAGAACCCGATGTGGGGCTCCATCCCAGGACCCTGAGATCATGACCCGAGCTGAAGGCAGAGGCCTTAACCCACTGAGCCACCCAGGCGCCCCACAGAGCATTCTTATTCCTCCTGTTTACCAGCCAGGGGTCTTTGAGAAGTGCATCTAATTCTCTGCACCAGAAATTATAATCATTGTAATAATCAAAGTTGCAGCCCTAGGAGGTTTTTGTACAGATGACCTAACACGTATGGAAGCACTTAGCATGGTGCCTGGTGTGTTGTAAGATATGTAATACATCAAAAATATTTTTAAAATAAATTCTTTAAGGAATCATTCTCCATTAATATATTACATGTTATGGTTGCATTTATTATAGGCATTCGGCCCTTAAAAATGAATGCATCAGGGCTCTCTAAAACAGTGCTTCTCAAACTTAGTTGGTGAAGGAACATTTTTTTTCCCCTCTCTAATCTGCCCTGGACCGACACTTTTGTAACTATATTAAAAATTAAATTATTAGAGAAATGAAATAAAGAAGGTATGCAAAATACATACCTACTATCCCATGCTTGAATTTTGAGGCAATTCAAATTATTAAAAGTTTTTAGGCATGTACCTTCAGCTTTATATTTATATATAACCGACCAGTAACAAAATTTCTCTGACTAGTGCTGGTCTGTGGACCAGCTTGGGTAGATGGCATTCAAACACAGAAAATAAATATTCCTTAATAATCTAAAGAATAACACTCTGGAATGATACCTACACCAACTATATCTTATCTATCAAGCATTTAAATATTTATGGAAAACCTGGTTTATGCAACGTATTATATTGGAGTGGGGTATTTAGCAGTAGTGTGGGCTGTCATTTCTTGAATGTGCTTGTGACTGAGCACCCCTCACCCACTTTACAGGTTCATTTTATGCCCCTTTCTCTACTCCCCTCTGCCTTCCAGTCTACCCAACCACATCCTGAGTCTTTCCTGGCATGCCCTTTGTCACCTGGAAAACTCTCAGTCTTTTTAAAATTTTTAAATTAAGAAACCATCTCATATATACATAAAAAGATGTAGAATATACCTGTGTATTCATTACATTCTTAAGAAATTAAACATAAGTGGTATAATTGAAGCTCCTTGCATATCTCATCTTGTCCCCATTCCCCTCTCCCATCTCAGAGGCCACCACAAACCTGAATTTAGATTCCTAGGCACGGTCCACGCATGTTGTATTATTTTTACTAAAATGCAGCTATCTATAAACTATAATTAGTCTTATTTCTCATGTTTTAAATATTTTAATATAAATGGTATCTCTACGCATCCATCTACAACTTGCTTTCTTGGCCTCCCTGTTTGTAGATTTATGTATGTTTACACACCTGCTGGCTCCAGCTCATTTACATTTATTGTAGTATGCATATATTGACCACACTGTATACATTGTATACATTTGTATACATTTATCACAGTTTTATCCATCTCCAATAATGGACATTTGGCTTTTTTTCCAATTATTTTTTGTGATGACAAGCTGTGTTGCATTGAACATTCTTCTACATGTCCTTTAGTACCATTCTGAGACTCTCCAGGTAGAAATGAGTGTTGTCAAGACCTGTTTAACACAGCTTTATCCAGCTTCTTACTGTAGACTGCTTACCAGATGCAGCACTTAGCAGTTGGTGAATAACCTGGGGCCAGGACTATGGCTTACTAATCTCTGTGTCCTGGGTACCCAGGAGAGTGCCACACAACCTAGGTGCTCAAAAGCGCTGGCTTAAGTTGTATTTTATTATTTTCCACTTACATGGTACTATGCCAGGACCTATTTTACATTATGTAGTTTAATCCTAAATATCTCGTGGGAGGTGTCTTATTATGTACCCTGCTCTACAGATGAACAACGTGAGGCACAGAGAGGTGAAGGGCTGGCCCAAGGTCCCACAGCCCATACGTGACAGAGCTAGGATCAAAACGAAGGCAATCTGGTTTGGTTAACAAGCTCATAACCACGGTATTATTATATGTTTCAAATTTTGTTGGATAAATTAGTGAATGAACATAGAAGGGCAAAAGCTAGAAACAGTATTTTTCATTTGGTTTTTATAAAGTATGAATGGGTGTGAAAAGGTAGTGTCTTCCAACTATGCCTTATGCTCTTTGTTTTTCTGCTAGAGTTTTCTTTTTTTTAAGATTTCATTTATTTATTTGACAGAGAGAGGGAGAGCACAAGCAGGAGGAGTGGCAGGCAGTGGGAGAGGGAGACTCAAGGTCTCTGCAGAGAGCAGAGCCTGATGTGGGGCTCCATCCCAGGACCCCGGTATTGTGATCTGAGCCGAAGGCAGACACTTAACCTACTGAACTACCCAGGAACCCCCCTGCTAAGGTTTTATGTTGGGAGTACTTCTCTTTCCCAGATGTTAGGGCTCAAAAGAAGTAATAGTGGGCCTTGGAATCAACCACAGTGTCCTTAGGGCAGTGATACTCTGACTTGGTTTCTCAACCCTCTGTCTCCAAATATCTCACAGGGGGGTGGATGAAAAATGCAAGCTGTTTCATTAATATTATTTTAGGACAAAACAAATTCTTGAGAGAGAAGTGTCAGGAATTCAGGTAAATACTGTCAGGTTTAAATGAGAAAGGCTGATGAATTTGTGTCCCAATGAAGAAAATCTGCTATAATCCTCTGTCCTCAATAAAGGTGGATTCTACAACTTCCAAGTTATAATAAGAAAGTAGGATCTGTGCAGTATCACATCAGCACATTCTGATGATAGAATCCTTACTTGAACTTGCAATAACACTTCACCCATGGGGTCTAGAGAAGAACCCTTTATCCCACCTGCATAAACTCAGTGGGGAGGAAACTGCTTCAGGTCTTTGACTTACCAGATCATTTAGGGCATGAAGGTAATATGTGCTTTTGAAGGTTGACAGGAGGAAGTCAACTTTTACATTCTAAACAACCAAAGAATTAGAGCAAGAAAGACAACCAGTTCATGTGTAAACAAATGTCTTCCCTTTCTTGGTGAATGTGGTAACTTCTCAAAGACAGAGCCTTAGTGCCTGGCAATGTGGGGACACACCTACCTTATTCGCAGCATCTCTGGCCTGCTGAATTAGCTCCCGGATACGGTCCACATTATCAGAGATGTTCCCCAGTGGCAACAGCTGTTGGTTGATACTTTCAATCTTGCTCAAAAGATCAGGCAGTTTGTTGGTTAATTTCTTTACTGTTGGTGAAATGACAAAACAAATTTATAATTGTGAGTTGAGAAAAGGTTAAATACAGATTTTCTCATTGACAATATTCATCAAGTGTTATGTTTGGTTCCCAAATATTGGATAAGATGACTCAGAGTCAGGTAATAACTTCCCTAAATACATCGCAGATTTTAGTTCTAGCTATCAAATCATCTTTCTTGACCACTACAGAAGAAAATAAATCTGTTTTTTGATCCTTAATTATAATTTAATACCTCATGATTAAGAGATCTGTATCTCCACTCTATAAAAGGGAAAATCAATAGCAATGTTAATGGATTAAAAAAAATCCTACCTAGTCTTTCTAATTAATAGAATACCCACATTCCTTGAATGTATTACGTGAAGCCACTTTCTAATATTTTAATTTTAATTTCTAATTTTGGGCTTTACCAGGGAAGAGATTAAATAAATCGACCAAAGCACCTAACAATGCACAAAATGGATAAGATGTCCTGGCCAAAGGATGCGTGATACCTGAGTTATCCGCGTCAGTGAGAGCCTTGTTGAAGTCTTCACTCTGTGAGCTCCCATAGGTATCCTTAATTCTTGTCACATCTGTCTGAATAGGGCCGAGCCCATCTAGCACCTCATTTGTGATGTCGTTGGCATTTCTGACCATGCTCTTTGCACTACTGATCATACCACTGATGTCATCTAATGCACACACACAGAGGGAGGTGTAAGGATCTGCAATGCTCGACCAAAGAAGCCAAGGACGGTGGGTAGGGAGACACTGACCTCTCTGTATCCCACGAAGGTCATCACAGATGGCGGTGATATTGGTGCCAATCACCCCTTTCTGAACTGTCATAACTTTCAGAGTCTGCTGTAGGTTCTTGAGAGCCAGGCTGATTTCTACAATCAAACAAAGCATCAGGAGGCAATTACCTATGGATTTTGATCTCCCGTTGGTATTGGTGGCGCCTGAAGTAACCAGCATCAGCAGAGCAGTGAGCAGACCTGAAGCTCAGAGATGCCCACTGTAGGTGCCTAGACCCACAGCTCCAGGGGACTCTGGTTACGGAGGCCAGGAGTGTTCCCAAGCCTGTAGTACCAGGCTCCTCGGAATTGCCCATGAAGAAATGGAGAGGCTTAACCTTTTAAGGGAGGTTTAACTTCCACTCTGCTCAGGGCAAATGTCTCTGCTTAGTGAAGGAAAGGGAGATGAGTGTCTTATTCACTGCGGTGTCACAGTTCATTGTCTGGCACTAGTCTGAGCTTAATATTAGGGCACACTGACTGAATGAACAATGCAGAAAGGATGCCTCTTCAGTCAGAATATAATAAAGAATTGCCGTTGAGAGAGCCTTACCCAAGCAGAGGCACACACAAAGTAGGCATTGTTTGTTTCTGTTCATTTCCAGACTGACACATTTAAGGCCATTCAGTTAAAGGGAGGGAGTTCATGGACATTCCTAGCCGATAATATTGCCACTTTGGGGTCATGGAAAATGACCAGTGAATGCTTTAAGACCCACGTGATGACATCTGGTTTAAATTATGATTCTAGGACTGATTTAAATAACAATGTAGACAAATACCATATGATCTCTCTTGTATGTGGAATCTAGAAACATGCTCAAAATAAAAACAACAAGGTCACAGATACGGGGAACATATTAGAGGCTGTCTGAACCTGGGGGTGGGGGTGCAAAAAATGGGTGAAGGTGATCAAAAGGTAAAAAGAAGCAAGCAAGCAAACTGGTAGAAAACAAAAGAAAAAAATACCAATGTAGTTAGCATCCTCACCCTATTTAAAACACCAATCCTCAACTCTTAGCTCAGATTTTGTAAAGGGAACAGGTGTCATACCAGGAAATCTTAATTCCTGCAATGTGCTAAGACAATCATTCTATGTCACTACATATTTTTTTGAATGTAATTTTTCATATATCGAGTTTTTAAAAATGAAAAAAGATAAATACATTTATTTACTGTCAGAAGACATCTAATCACTAAAGGGGCTAAGATGACTTCTTGGCTATGAAGGAACACGAGAGACCAGAAAAAAAGCAAGAGACAGCATTTTCAGAACACTGGAATTTGGTGAGATTGCGATGGTTTAATTGTTTTGTAAAAAATTTAAATAAATGGGAACTTTTCAAAGATAAAATTTATGATTCAAAAATTCTCATGCTTCACAGTGGTAGTAATTTCGGTACTTTTACCTACTAAGATTCTAGGACTTAAGAAACTATGAAGCCCTAGTGACCTGGAATTATTATCTGGGCCTTCAATGAGAAACCTGCCCTGCACGTCACGTACGTCTCCAATGTCATGGTCATCTCTGGATTAAATGAAATAGACCCCCAAGTCCCAGCCCAAACAGGCCTGTCACCTTCAAGATTTAGTATATTCACGAGGTTCTAGTTAATTAATTAATTAATTTATTTTTATTTTTTTAAAGATTTTATTTATTTATTTGACAGAGAGAGAGAGAGATCACAAGTAGGCAGAGAGGCAGGCAGAGAGAGAGGGGGAAGCAGGCTCGCTGCTGAGCAGAGAGCCCGATGGGGGGCTCGATCCCAGGACCCTGAGATCATGACCTGAACCAAAGGCAGAGGCTTTAACCCACTGAGCCACCCAGGCGCCCCAGGTTCTAGTTAATTTAGTACATGTGAGAATATTGGGTAGAAACATCAAATCTATAAAATAGACCATGCATTTACAAAGTATCATCTGCATCAACACTGAGATTCCAGAAGAGCATTTGCTTCCAGAATTTGCTGCTTCTCCTGGTCTTATAGGTCATTCTCAAGCCCTTGGCTATCCCAGCCACCCCCCACCCACCAACCCTACTACCTTGTCGCAGCTGCTTCTGTGTTATCTTGGCTTGCTTTAAGAGTTTATCACTGTCGGAACTCAGGGTTTTTGCTTTTCCTGGAAGATCTTCCTTTATCACTGTCTGAAAGCAAAGCATTCATCAGCCTCGAGCATGTGGCACACGTTAGGAAATGTGGAGGGAGATTTTCATCCTACTCTGCAAAGTCTTATCTTTAGTCTTTAAAGGATAAGGTTCAAAGGTGGGGAGGAGGCTTAAAAAGACTGTTTCTTAAAAGATATGGTTAGGGCTGTAGGTAGAGAACTTGTGGCTTGCCAAAGCAGATCTTGCCCTGGTGATAGACTGACAAATTATGTAACACCTGTTTCATTTTTCTCCTGTCTGCACAATACCCTCTTCAATAACTGAAGACAGAACTGAATTGCTTTTAGGTTTTCAATACTTGGGAGAGAAACGTCTTTAACCTTCCAAGAAGCCCTTTCTTCTAATTCTCTGATGTCTAATATTTTCTTCTTCATTTTTAGGTATAGGAATATTATATGGTGTAGAGAAGGTCCCATAGGACTTCAAGACATGCCTAGGTGTTAAGACATTTGACAGGAAATAAATGATCACCAAACTGTATACAAAATCTCTCTCTTCTTTGGGAAATGTCAATACTTAATCACAGCCTAAATCATTCCTTGAAAGGCGCAGGATATATTACTCACCTTGGTTCAACACTGACAATCAGTGTAATTTCCATTTGGTTTTACAAATGGTTTTTTCAACTGTGCTACATATATCAAGACGGTCCAGTGAATGCAGAAATGGCCCACATCTAGAGCAAGTTCAAGTCTATTCTATACAACAAATTCTGACTTAAAATAATGCTTGTTTATAGTTCTCAGTGCATACAAAGAGAAAGGGTGCCAGTTTAGGTGCCCACCTGGAGGGCAGACTCAGACGCACTGGTGGCCTTGTTGGCGGCGTCCTCAGCCGCTTTGATGGCATTGAGAATGTTCTCATAGGCGGTGGCGGCATCCACCGCACAGCGCACCAGCTCATTCCCACTGGTGTTCCTCATGATCCTGGAAGACAGTGCGGGTGAAGGGCTCCAGCAGCCCCCACTACTTGCAGCTGAGGCCCCCTCCACCCAGCCCCCCGCCCCCCCCCCCCCCCAGCTTCCCGTATTCATTGGGCGAATGGGAGACCAGAGGTGGTGAGGACGCATCTGGCAATCAAACCCCTGTTGCTGGTAGGGTTGGACCCTGGTCCCACCCTCCACCCTGTTCTGGAGACCCAGCTGTCGGGGAGGCTTGCACACTAGGCCCGAGCTCCCCGTTCAGTTAGACCTCGGGGCTCACTCACTCCTCCAGCTGCTTCGCCAGCTCTTGCAAAGACTGCGCATGCGCTTCTGCCTCTGCCACCAGGGACACTTTGCTGGCCGACCGGGAAAGTTCTCTCACTTTGCCGCTTAGCCTGTGTCTTTCTTCCTTTAAAGTGGCAGCTAACTTTTCATATTCCTATGTTTTCAGGTAAACAGAGACAGTGTCAATTTAAGCAAAAAATGTATATCCCATTTTCTTGAACTCTCATGAACTTCAGGCTCCCGGGATGCAGTGGTGATGATAGTTTTCTAACTTTTCCCACATTTTTAACTTTTTTCTCATGGTGGGTACCCTCTTTGATACATTTTATAAAAGCACACTGTTATCATTAGTGTAAAGTTGTACTAAACCAAAACCCTTTCTTTTTTCTGATTTAAAAATATCGATTATAAAAGATATTTTCCAAATACCCATTGGGCTGCTAATGTGGTCAATCTTTGATCAGTCCTAAATAGGTCCCGCTAATAAAAGCAGGCTTGATATTTTAAAAACAGCATTCTGATTTTGTTTCGTTTTTACAAAAGCAACATTTGATCGCTGTGGGCTAATTAGGTGATTGGAATAGACATAGGGAGGACACACCATTCGAACCCCTGTGCCCCAAGGGGGCAGCACGGTAAACATTTTGGTTTATTTCCTTCCATCTAAAAGACATATATTGCAGAAAAAACACAGGTTAGCCCATATCCTAGTTTCCTCGTATATGATCTGAATGTTTTTTTCAATTTTCTGGAGAACGAGTTTTGTCTCTACCTCCTGGCTTTTCCCCATCTGCTGCAAGAGCACGTTGGTCTGCAGTAAGGAAGAGTCCGCAGTGGCTAGGTACTTGGAGAAATCACTCTGCAGGGAATTTATTTCTTGGACTTGTGTCTGGAGAGAATAAAAAGAATATCTGCTTGAACTACATGATATGTTATCAGAAGGCAGAGGCATAGTCATTGGACCGCAGCAGAGAAGTAATGTCAGAGCCAGAAGCTTCTCTTGAACTTAAAGATCATCTAGGCAACTACAGAGCGAGGGGAAATCAGTTCACTTTGCTGTGTGGGTGTATTGTCATGGTTTCCTCAAACTCCATGCTAGGGAAACAACAATTGGCACTGGGGAAGACACTTTCTATACTGGCAGCGACCAGGCCAATGAGATGAGTCAGCTCTGGTTTGTGAAGCAGGACAAGGGATTTTCACTAAACAAATCAGCACCAACCATCACCATGCTCTACGTGCCCGGCCCCATGAGGACTCAGAGGCGCTTCAATGTCCTCAACAAGAGAGCACACAGGGCCTGGGAAGGCCAGGCGAGGAGCCACCAAAGCTCTGAGACCCACAAAATTGGATCACGCTCCATTATCATGGGTGACGCTGGCATCATCAGTGGCTTCCAACAGCAGAGTCACTGTCTAAAGAGCTTTCAGGAGTTAACCATATTGCCACCTACTAAGATATTATTTATTTTCTTTTACCAAATTCTTCTTGTTGGGGCTCAGTCCTGTGTTACTACCCTCTGAACTTACTGTCATTTTATAACGCCACGAGCTCGTGTTGCTGTCTCAGCATACAATGTGCACCACTGAAAAAATACATACACTATGAAATCTCGAGTTCCAAACCCTGTCTCTGTAGCTCCTGCATGAGGCCTGTATTTTAGTCTATTTCCTGTAATGCAGATAATGGCTTAAAATGCCTTTGCTGGTGATTATGATAATGATGTTTACCCAGCTGACACAAAAAGTCAGTTATTTAAAACATACATTATATACTTGGATTTAATTATAGCAATATTGGTTTCATTTCTCATCTACTTGGCAACATTATTCCTCTAGTACTCCATTAGCCCGGGGCAAGGGTAAAGCAATTTGCTCCGCTTTCTCTGTGGTTTACGTTCACAATCTTTTCTGGCGGCTGAGGAGTAGGAATGACTTTGGTTTTGCATTTAATTCCTGATTCCTGTTTGATGAGCGTTGGCCGTACAGACAGGTGCACACAGACCAGATGTGCAGACAGGCGCCTAGCCAGGCCACTTTGTTACTGATAAAGATACCTGCTTCCTCAGCCTTGTCCTTAATGAAAGCGTGCAGATGCTGACTGTGGACCTACCTTGATGGATTCCAAAGCCTTCTCGTTTTCTCGGTTGAGGCCAGTGGCCTGCTTTGCTTGGGCAGCTGCCTTCTGTAGCATGGCACGGAGGTCGCTGAGTTTGGCTTCGTAGTCATGCAAAGAATCCCGTATACTCTTAACAAGTGCGCTGTTCTCGCCTTGGTGCTCCTCCAGCCAGCTCTTTATCCGAGTCAGCACTGGAATACATCGCGTTTTGTTTTTCACTTGAGATATGAGTACCTTGAAGCTAAACTATAAAGACTACAGAAGAAGAACTGAGTTTCCACTCATTTCCTGGTTTTCCTTGAACTTGCAAGGGAACAGGAAAGGAAACTAACATTTATGCAGCGCCTGCTGTGTGCATGGCTGTGTGTGCATACCTAACCCACATGAAAACAGTAACATCAGTCTCATGTTTCAGATATGGAAAAGGACAGCCCGAGAAACTAGGTGACTAACCCAAAGTTGCATGACCCGTCAGCCTTGGCACTTGAACAAGACCTGCAGAGTATAAAGCACATACTCTGACCACTACTACTAACCACTAATACTACTAGTAATGACCATTAACTGCAAACTAACACTGTCCCCTCAGTCAAAAACAAAGACTAATATTAAATTTGAACATCACAAATGCTAAAAGAAAACTGTTACCATCTGTATAGTAGTCACTGACACATCATTTTATTAGAGAAGAAAGATCAGTCTTTGAAAAACTATGCACCAGACTTATATTTCTCAGTTTCGAACTAATGAGGCATTGGCCCTGGTTCTAAGCAGAACCTTCAGATATATTCAGTGTCTACACCCAGCTTTTGGTTTCTGCAATAGTACTGCTAATATCAATTTGCGATTCTAAACCCCGATGGTGGTGAGGTGACCATTAAAAAATGGTATCATGAGAAAGTTGGGTAGAGCTGAATGAAGAAGGAAAATGTTGTTAAAAAGGAAAAGGAGGTCTTAGTGTCTAATGTCTTAGGAGAAGAATCTATTTTTTTTTTTTTTGCATGATGGTAAGATGTTATGTTCTTACCACCTCTTGGTAGCTTGGAAGGGCTACCCACTCTCACATGCTGCCTGAAAGTCGTGTATGCTGGGGCGCCTAGGAGGCTCAGTCCGTTGAGCGCCCAACTCTTGACTTTGGCCAGAACAGAGTCTGCTGGAGATTCTCTCCCTCTCTCTCTGCCCCTCCCCCACCCCTCTAAAATGAATAAATAAATCTTAAAAAAAAAAAAAAAAAAGTCCTGTACAGTGAAATGACAAATCTCTCTACCTATACCCAGGGACCCAACTTTGTTTTACTTTGCACACTGTATTTCAAGCCCACTAGAACAGACTGCATGCAGAGATCTAGGAAGGTCCTTACAGAGCCGAGCCTCTGTTTTTTCAGCTTCTGCTTCCCTCAGGTGTTTTCCAAAGTCGCGGTTCCGTAGGTCTGTCATCATGCGCTCTGCTTCAGCCCACTCTCTGGAAAAATCCCCTGAAGGCAGGTTGTTGCCATCCCCATTTGTCCCAGAGATCTGCTTCAAGAGAACTAGAAAACATTGAGTAGTTTATTAAACTGGGAATTCTGGACTCCAGTCACTACTAAAAAAACAAAAAAAAAAACGCAGAGATTTTTATGGAGGGTTCATATTAGTTTTTAGTGTCACTACAGGATCTTTTTCATAATGTTGAACTCTTTAGAAGAAATTTTTTCAGGGCACAGAACAGGCTATGTAATAAAAAAAAATATTTAATTGGACTGAGTAACTCCTTACTGTGCACATTCTGGATGACATTTTTAATCTTTGTGTCCAGCTCTTTTGCGCTTTGGGTGGTCCGATCGACACTGTTATGTAATGCTTGTGCTTTTCTGGAATTTACTTGAACCTATATGAAAATAAATTGATTAGCAACAAACCACGTTGATGGGGGGAGAACTATCAATATTTTGGGGGACAAAAACAATAAAAAGTTAACGTTATTGACTTAACACATTACCTTTTCTTGCAAAGTTTCAAATTCGCCATTCAAACTACCCAGTTCCTTTTCTAGACCATCCATTTTTAATCCGTGATTTGAAATGGCAGACCGGTAGTTGAGTAACTGATTCTGAAAGTAACACGCAAAGTTAGTCTCACATTAGAGCAGAAATTTGGAGTACGTCCTATCAACTTGGTAATCCTGGTAATGATACAGGAAGATTCATTTAGCAAGCCCAATGCTGGTCCACAGGAAAAGGTTGGGTTCTTTGAAATCGGCTACTTGAAGACTCTACTCTTTCTCTCTCTCTCTCTTTTTCAAAGATTTCATTATGTATGCATGTATGTATGTATTTAGAGATAGAGTGTGTGGGGAGGGGCAAAGGGAGAGGGAGAGAGAGAATCTTAAGCAGACTCGGTGCTAAGCATGGAGCCCAATAGGGGGCTCCATCTCAAGAACTTGAGATCTTGACCTGAGCTGAAATCAAGAGTCGGACGCCCAACTGACTGAACCAACCAGGTGCCCCAAGAATCTACTTTATGATGCAAGTTGTGACAAGGCTCTAAAATAAACTTAAAAACAGGAAGAGACAAGAGCTACTTTACTTGAGTTAGTGACCTAACCTTAAAGAAATGAGGGTGGTACCACCTACCTGATGTATTACTGTCCAGACTATAATACATTGTGTTGCTTTTAACCTACATTTGACATTATAATACTAAAAGCAGTGCCCAAGGCTACTTTAGTGAAGGACCCCTTAGATTCAAAGAATCTAATCGCAGGAAGGGAACTGAGAGCTCATTTAAATGAGCGTTCTCGTATTACAGATGAGTAAATGGAAGCCCAAAGAAGTTGGATGACTTGTCCATGCCACAGCTGTAGAGCTGATCAGTGACTGTTTAAGGACCAGAATCCAGGTTCCCTGTCATTTTGGGTACTAAACCGCCTCATTACTTTTAGAGGGTGACATTGCTGCACTTAATATCTAGACTGGTGATTATTTTCATTTTTTGGGAAAAAACTTGTTAATACCTTGAAGCAATGTACAGGAAAAAGCAACTATCACCTCCACTTGCATATGAGAGAGCCAGTGTTGGGGAAAAAACAGGCTTTACAGCTTAGGTCCAAACCCGAGGTCTACCACTTTGTAGATAAGCCTCACTGAGTTTTACCTCCTTCATCGGTAAATTGGGGAGTATAATATTAAGCTGTGGGGTTGTTTTGATGATATTCTAAAGTGTCACGTACACATCAACATTTGAAAATGTTATTTCCCTTCTCACACTTATTCCTAGTGAATTTTCAGGGTATGTGTGATCTAAAATAGAACTATTTTAATTTTACGATGGGAAAGCTGAGGCATATCATCCTATAGAATGTTAGTAGAATTCCTGGGTAAGTAGAGTAGGTAAAGCGTGGTCTTTGGAATTTGATCTTGGTTTGAATTCCAGAACCACCTTGTATTAGCTGTGTGATGGTGGGCAAGTTACTTAGCTTTAATATGCTTGGTAAATTAAGATAACACTATTTTCCTCATAGGACATTGTGAGAATTAAATAAAGCACTTATCACGGAGTCTGGCTTTTAAGGCCAGTACTAAATTGCTGGGTCCCTGCCCTTCATTGAAGAAGTGCAGTGTTGGTTATATTGATGACATCAAAGTGACTCCAGTGGCTTCTTTTTCACTCCAAACATAATGGCTTTTTTCCTCTCTATATTAAGCCTGTAAATCGTGAACTAAAATTTACCCTGATGGGATAGAAAAGAGCCATTTTTCTAGCATGATTTTTTGCTACATAAAGTTCACCCTTGAACAAAACAGGTTTGAACTGCGTATGTCCACTTATATATGGACTTTTTTTCAATAAATATTTTGGAAATTTTTTTGGAGATTTGTTAACAATTTGAAAAAACTTCTGGATGAACGTGTCGCCTAGAAATAACAAAAAAATTAGAAAAAGTTAGGTATTATTGTAAAAATACAGTATATAATACCTACACAAAATACGTGTTAATTATTTTTTCTGTTGGTAAGGCTTCTGGTCAACAGTGGGCTATAGTAGTTAAGTTTTCCAGGAGTCAGAGGTATATGCAGATTTTCAGTTGTGCAGGGGGTCGTGTCCCCAACCCCCACATTGCTCAAGGGTCAACTGTATACTCAGTTATAAGCACTGATGGGTTTAGAATCAGCCCTTGTTTCAAGAGCACTTATTAAACTTTCCCCAAAGTCTCTTTTCACTATGTCTAGGTTAGGGTTTATCTTCTCTACTGAATTCTTTTACTTCAATGAGTAAATTTTTTTTTCATTTCCATGATTTTTAACTGGATCTTTTCATATCTACCCCTCTTATTTGGTTTCTAGTATTTTAAACAATTTTCTAATTTCTTGTTCTTTCAATTGAGTTGTTATTCTTCAAAGTAATTTTCATATTGTCTTAGGATTTTCATTTTCTCTAGAGGGAACTCATCTCTTAATTTGCTTCTGTTGGATGTCTTTTGTGTGATATTTGTCTATTCCAACGTCTGCAGGTAAATATTGTCTCCCTTTCCCTCTGTGCTCTCTGAGTCCTGACCAGTGATCTTATGATCATCACCACTCCCACCCTAGGTCCCCACGGCCAGAACCAGGTCTTACATTGGGAGCTTGGTGCTTGTACCCTATGGTGATGTTGAGGATGTCATATTCCAGTACATACCCTGGTTTGTGAATCAGGTCTGTAGCTTTTCTAGTTTCTCATATTCTCATTGCTTAACAATGAACACTGAGCAGTTTCAAGGTTTTTTTTAAGCCTCCATTCATAGCAGAAGCGCCCTCAGTTTCCCCCAGGGAGCCTGACTCTGACTTTGTGGGGTACTTTAGGCCCTATTACTTCTCTCGGATATCCTCTGGGTCACCTTCTTTCCAAGTGCACATAGAATATAGTCCCAGATGAACCAAATCCTGGGCTATGAAACAGATCTCAACACGTTTTTTAAAAACTGGTATCATATAAAGTATGTTCTTTGACCATAACAGAATTAAATTAGAAATCGATAACAAGAAGTTACCTGGAAGATGTCCAGTTTGAAAATTAAACAACACATTTCCAAATAATTCAAGGGTCAAAGACACGTCATAAGAAAATTAGAAAATCTTTTGAATTGAACAAAAATGAAAACACAGCATTTCAAAATGTATGGAATACAGCTGAGGTAGCACTTTGGGGGAGATTCATAGCATTAAATGCTTATATTAGAAACAAGAAAGGTTTAAATCAGTAAGATAAGCTTTCATCTTTAGAAACTAGAAAATGAATAGCCAATTAAACCCAAAACAAGCAGAAGGAAGAAAAAATATAAATAACAGGAGAAATCAATGAAATTGAAAACAGAAAAATAATGAAGAAAATCAATGAAATAAGAAGATCATTAAAACTGATAAACCTCTAGCCAGAATAATTAAGAAAAAGAGCTAAGACATAAATTATCAATATCAGGAATGCATGAGAGGGCATTACTACAGATTTTACAGATATTAAAAGGATAAAATGGAAAAAGTATGAACAATATTATATCAATACACTTGATAATTTAGATGAAGTGAAAAAATTATTTGAAAGGCACAAATTACCAAACGTCACTCAAGAAGAAATATATAACCCCAATAGTCCCATATCTATTTTTTAAAGATTGAACTTATGGTTTATTGAAAAAAAAAAAACCAAAACCAAAAAAAAAATCTTCCAATAAAGAAAATCCCAGGCCCACATGGCTTCATTGGAAAATGCCATCAAACGTTTAAAGAATTAATACCAATGTAATACAAATCTGGTTTTGAGTCTTCTGAATGCAAGACACTTAGCTAAGGGTTTGGAAGAAAAATTAGCCCAGAAACATACAGTAAGTAAAGAATGATCACTTCGAATTACCAGTTTTGTGTATTCACTAGTACTTTCCAGCTGTAAAAACCTGTCGTCATTTAGATCAGAGGAAGGAAAGCCCCCTGAGCCTTAAACAGAGTCAACGTCTCCCCATCTCCTGCTTGAGGGCTACTCATGCATGCAGCATCTATCCACCAAGGAGCTATTCTGGGCCTGGCATTCTGCTGGGAGCACAGGGTATTTACCCTCAGGTCCTTGATCTGGGTCTCCAAGTGCTTCATGTGCTCCAGAGAGGCGGTGCTGGCACTCAGGCCGTGCAGCCGAGACTTGACCAGGTGGAGCTCATCGCCCATGGTGGCCAGGTCGTTCAAGAGTGTCATCACACAGCTGTCACAGTCTGTAAGGGCCACAATCAAAGGCAAATGTGCCACAGGAATGGAAACAGAATACAAGGGCGGCACAGCCCAGTTAACACGCACATAGGGTATCACAGGCAAAAATCACAATTCTGGACTTCTTGGGAGGGATACAGATTCTGCAAAAGAGAGATCTCTAGACAGGGAGCATTTTAAAAAGAAGTGGTGGAGTGGGGGAAATAGGGGAAAGGAGTCGAAAGGTACAAATTTCCAGTTATAAGATACATAAATCCTGGGGATGGAATAATATACGACCTGGTGACTATAGTTAACAACACTGTATTGTATATTTGGAAGTTGCTAAGACAGTCTGTCTTAACAGCTCTCATCACTAGAAAAAAAATTGTAACTTTGTGAGGCTATTAACTAAACTTACTGTGATAATCATTTCACAATATACACAGATATCAAATCGTTATGTGGTGCACTTTAACCTGATGCTGCATATCAATTATATCTCAATAAAACTGGGAAACATAGTCATTCTATGCAACATGTTCGTTATTTTGTATGTGGAAAAATAATAATAAGTAGCTTTTACTTATCGAGAGCTTGCTATTTTCCAGGTATTGTGATAAGAGATTTATTAGCATTTTCCCAGCGAATCTGTGAGTACATATAGTTATTACGTCCATTTTACAAATGATGAAACTGAGGCTTGGAGAAATCAGGTCACTTGCCCGAGGTCATACAACTATGAGTCGACAGAGGCTGGACTTGACCCTAAGAAGTCCTCCCCCCACTTCCTCCCACCATTGCTTTCCCAGCCTAGAAAGTGCACGTCCCAGCATGAGGCTCACATATCTTAAACTAAACCCCATAAGTCAGAAAGGAGGGGGGCTTTCTTTTCTCACCATCACATTCTTCTCCAGGGCCGCCATCTTTGGGCTCTTGGTTTAGGCAGTCTGAAAAGAGGGATAACCAAAGAAAATACTGTTGTTAAATTTCTTCTTCATCTGCTTTTAACTTGGCTTTCAGAAAAGCTAGTTTGGGGGCGCCTGGGTGGCTTAGTCGGTTAATCGTCTGCCTTCGGCTCAGGTCATGATCCCAGGGTCCTGGGATCGAGCCCCACATCAGGCTCCCTGCTCCACAGGAAGCCTGCTTCTCCCTCTTCCACGCCCCCTGCTTGTGTTCCCTCTCTCGCTGTCTCTCTTTCTCTGTTAAATAAGTAAATAAAATAAAATCTTAAAAAGAAAAAAAAGAAAGAAAATTTAGTTTGGGAAGATTTTAGTCACCCAAGTATCCAGCATCACTGACTCTTCTCTTTTCTCTTCTTTACTCATGCCATTGTTTGGGGAGCTTTCCCATCTCCCACCAGTCTTGCTGTAGGAACATCTCTCGTGATCTCTCTGACTGTATATTCAGTTTATTCTCTATAAAGAGTCATGATATTCTTATCTAATTAAAACCCCTAATTGTTAGTGTTAAGGCTTTCTTCATTTGACAGCTTCCTATATAACTGTTGACATCTCTTCCAGTGTCATTCAAGAACATTCAATAAACATCGGTTTAGCACCTTTGGGTGTCCACGGTGTGCCATGGCATTGCACCACATACAGGAAATACAAAGCTACTAAGACAAAACTCCCCGCTGTCCTGTAGTTCCCTAGTCCCATGGGAGAGGCAGAGAAATTACACAACAGTGTGACAGATGATGAGAGAGATATATGCACATAATGTTAGTGGACCCGCACTGCTAATTACCACCAATATAAGCTAGATTTTGAGGTTCTCAACTATAGTCAGGAAAGCCTACTAGTCATCTTTGGACATTCTTTACTCTTTTCATTTCTATTCTTTTCCCCATACCATGCATTGTTACAATGAAATGCTCTCTCCCTTCCCTCTAGAAAAATAATCTAACTTCACCACAGGAAATCTTAAAGCTCGAAATTTTCCTAGACATGCTACAAGGAGGCTTTCATGTTTTGTCTTCTCAGCAGTAGGCAATAATCCACACTTTGTGTGTAAATACATATATTTTAAACCACATTTACTTTTAATTGTAAAATAAATAATGTAAGTTCACTATGGAAAATTTGGGGAAATCAGAAAAATATATAAAGGGCGCCTGGGTGGTTCAGTGGGTTAAAGCCTCTGCCTTCAGCTCAGGTCATGATCTCAGGGTCCTGGGATTGAGCCCTGCAATGGGCTCTCTGCTCAGCAGGGAGCCTGCTTCCCCCTCCCTCTCTGCCTGCCTCTGCCTACTTGTGATCTCTCTCTCTCTGTGTCAAATAAATAAATAAAATCTTTAAAAAATAAAAAAAAGAAAAATAATATAAAGACATCACCCTTGATCCCACCACTCAAAGGCAATGTCTCCTTTCTATATATTTGTAGATATTTTAATTTATTTAATATGTAATCATAGGTTGTTCTTACTCATCCTTTTTTAAAAACTCATTCTTATGCATATGTATCATTACATCACTTTCATTTTCTCAATTAGACTATAAATTCCTTAGGGTCAGGAAACATGGTTTTATTTTCTTCACTATCTCCCACAGCATCTCGAATAGTCTAGGGAAGATTTGGCTCATGTGGAGGATTGATTTATCAGTGCAATTTTCTCAACAAGTTTGAATTTTGACCACCAAGGAATCTGTAGGTTATTAATTAAAAGAAAAAATGAAAAAGAGGGGGGAAAAAAAGCTCACAGGAACAAATAGTCTCACGTGTGAGCATTTTGTTCCATTTGGGGAACACATAGTTACCATCCTCACACCAGGTTGCTTTGTTGTTGTTGTTAGAGTAGGAGACAAAGAGGGTTGAAAAGATATTAATCTCATGAATATGCTGTGTGATGCTGAAGCTTCTCCTTAAATATCTAGTCACAGTAGAAACTCATTTTTTCTAAAACAGCCCTTTTCATCTTTAAACCCCTGACACATCTTCCTTTGATGATTTAAAGTAGATCTCCCTCTAGCTTCCCCTCCTTGGTTCTACCTCTTATGCCATATAGAACAAAACCAACCCTTATCCCACACATCAGCCTTTCAAATATATCCTTTGCAAGTCTTCTTTTCATGGTCCTGGTTTGTCAACCCTTCCTGTGACATGGCTCCAAGTTTTTTCAAAGTCTTACCCTCTTTCTGAGCACACTGTAGCTTGTCTATTGTTTTCTAGAGACATAAGCCTCGCCTGAGGACTTACATGAGCAGCCTACCAGAGAACAGCAGACCACCTGGTTTTAGACTCTAGAACTCACTGAAGATCATACGAAGCATCCTAGGGTCCACCTTACTCTCCTGAGCCATATTGAACTTGGGGCCGACTAAGACCTCAGTCTTTTTCACCTGTTGCTACTAAGCCACATCTCCCTTATCACACTTATTTTTATGCCATCCAACTATAAGACCACGTGCTTAATCCCTAACATAATGTCTTATTAGAATTGGCCCATCGTTCCAGACTGTTGAGTCCCTTGAGTTTCTAAATGTGCCATAGGAGGCATTTTCTGTCTCTCCCAACTTTCTGTCATCTGATAACTGGATGGGCATGCCTTCTATATTTCCATTCAGGTCAACAGTGGTGAACAAGATGGAGCCAAGGATTAAGTCCTAGCGCATGTCAATAGATACCTCACTTTAGACTGATAATAATCCATTTACTCTACATTCCTTTGGAACAGTCACTTGATCAGATCTAAACCCACACATTCTGGGTTTAGTTCTTCATCTTGTCCATAACTATAAAATAAGAGATTTTATCTAAGGTTTGGCATTACATATATCCATGATATTTTCTTGGTAAATCATGTTAATATTCTGTCAAAGAAAGAAGAAAACCATTTTCCTTTCTCTTCCAAGTTGTTCCTAATGAACCCATACCAACTGCTAGTAATTGTCTTTTCCTTGGAATGTGAAATCCATCCCAGCTATACCACTCACGTCCCAGACATTTACTGCTATCCTAGAAAGAATGTGTTGACTTCTTCAATTACACACATGAAGAAAACTGATGTGATGATAACCTTATAATTCCAAGGAAGAGCTTAGCAAAATCACCAAACTAGGAGCTGAAGTTAGTTTGGCTCTAATTAGTTGAGTTTTAAAACAATGTATCTTTAAAAAAAATTGCCTTGAAGTAAGTTATTTACCAAACTGTAACTGCTACCTAAGCATTCGTTCCCAAGGTTGTCAAAACAAGGAGACAATTTGTTCACTGGACTTGTGTATTATACTTCCTGAAAATATTTGCCAGGGTTCTTTGCCTACTATTTTATACCAGATTAATAAACGCAGTTTAACAAAGGTGTGAGTCCATCTTACCTCCAGTCAGGGGGTGACAATTGCCTGGATGGCCATTGCTATTACAATTGCATGGTTGGCAGCTACCTCCAAGCTTCTGGGGATTTCCAAAATATCCTGGTGCACACCTACTCAAAATAAAGAAGAACTCATCATTTGTTCCATCCAATTTTCTTCACCTTCTAACTCTCTGGGACATTGTAACCCTGTAACAGGAAGGCTGACATTGACCTGCAGAAATGAATGTCTCAATACAGAGAATGAGAACAGAGAAAGTGGAAGGTGGGCAGAACTTGGTCCCTCCTCCTTGCTACCAGGACAACAAAACACTCAATTACCCCTAGAGTTGAAGGGCAGATGAACAAAATGCACACAGGATCCAGTAGTTTGACCGATAGGGAAATCAGGGGTGGATGAATGTTATGCTCCTGAAGATATCACACGTTGAAATATTGCTTACTTTATGGCTAATTTCCTCAAAGAAAAATTTAAAGTAAAATTCATATAATTTCAAAATGTGTTCAAAAATGGGGATTTTATTAATACTTCCTATTGGACTATTTCAAGCCTGCATAATTCATATTTGCACTAATTGCTGCAGTGCTGTATTTAATAAGCTTAAACGACTGAGAGCAGTTATAGTGCCTACCCCTGGCTTGGAGCCTTTATTATCCTAGATAATTTAGTGATGAGAACTCAATTCCTTATTTAAGTTAAAAGACACTTCCTTGATTCCGAGTTTCTGTTAAAAACAAAAACAAAAACAAACAGGGATGCCTGCCTGGCTCAGTCGGTTAAGTATCTGCCTTCGGCTCAGGTCATGATCTCAGGGTCCTGGGATCGAGCCTTGAGTCAGGCTCCCTGCTCAGTGGGAAGTCTGCTTCTCCCTTTCCTTCTGCCCCTCCCCACACTTATGCTCTGTCTCTCTCTCATAAATAAATAAGATCTTAAAAAACAAAATAGATACATGTTAATTTTCTGGAATTGGGATGGAAACTAAAATACTTCTGTCTATTAACAAAGTTCCACACCACTCTATCCCCCCCCAAAATTGTCATTAACTCGATATGCGTGTGTGCTTGTGTTTTCATCAATGGAATTGATAGAACCAAGAGAATGTGGTATTTGACTCTCTTCCCCAAATTTAAGCTTTGCATCAAAGAACTGTTAGGTAATTTTTATAGGCTTCACCAATGGGTACACTGGTGATACAGTGCAAACGACCGGGCTTTCAATGGGGAAGATTTGGCTGGATCCCCACCTTCAGTATGTGCTGTGCAACCATGGGCTTTGGTTCCTTCATCTACTCCTGTCATGAAAATGTGAACTCCACAGGGGCATCGATTCTCCAGCTGATACATCGCTACTGCCTGGGAAAGTGCCTGCACCCATATTAAGTGCCAGATAAGTATATGCAGAAGGAATAAGTGGATAATTGCACTAACAATACCTGTTTGGATGGATGAATATGAGATAAAAGTATAGTGAAGAATCTAATACAATGCCTGCACATAATAGACACTTAATAAAAAGTAGCTACCATTTTAAGACATGATGAAATATTCTTATATATATGCATCTATGTATAATTGGTATCATTTGGAATGATTACATTTCAGAAAGTAGACAGGAAGCAGAAAACCCATGTACTCCCTAATTATCAAGAAGGTAACTACACAGAGGTGGCTTATCTAAGTTGACCAAGCAAGTTGGCATAAGGCTTTACTTGATGTGACAGGCCCCATATTCTACTTCATAAACCATACTATGCAAAAGATCTATGTTTTTTAAAGATTTTATTTATTTGAGAAAGAGGGAACGAGAGCAAAAGAGACGGCCTGAGTGGGGGAGGGGCACAGAGAGAGGGAGAAGAAGACTCCCCTCACTGAGCAGAGAGCCTGACACGGGGCTTGAACCCAGGACCCTGAGATCATGACCTGAGCAGAAGGCAGATGCTTAACCGACTGAGCCACCCAGGCGCTCAAAGATTTATGTTTTAAATACATCATTTTAGATGGCTTACCTATATCTAAATTTTCCATGTAAAAGATACATAATTACAAAATACTTCATATTAAAGTCACATAAATATTCAGAAAGTTGGATTCCATTTCTTCCTTACTCTGGTAAAAAGCATTCATTAGCCATTACAGAAATAACTGGTTCCCTTATTCTCATTTTAAGGTAGTGTCCAAACACAATGGACTGAAGTAAAACTTCCTGATTTCATAGATGGCATTGGGACCACAAACAAAGAGCAGCGAACACATTTGTCATCTGTGGCTCTGAGCGGCCAAGCGAGAAGCGTGCCCCAGAGCACGGTATGAGCCGGGGAGACTTTCCCACCCCAGTGCTCACATTGGCTGCTCCCCCCTCTGCCCAGCGGCTCCTGCTTATATTTTTCCTTTCACCCTATCCTGTCCTTGTAGCTACCGCCAAGTCGCTGACGACTGGAGCTGGAATGATGCTTGCCCCAGAGTGGGTCCTCAATAAACGTTTAACAAATGAAAAAATTTGACATTAATATGGCATTTACCTGTGGAAAAGTTTTGTGTTTTTTTTTAATTTCAGAAACCCTCGTTTGCTTTCCTGAGACAGCAAATGTAACAAACACAAGCTGTGAGAACTGTTAATTAAGAACTTCTCATTTCAGATCTGCTGCCTGCCAAATGGATGCCTCGGCCAGTCTGTTGCTGTTTTCTGCTTCATTGTGAAGAACCGTGAGGAGGATTACACTGGGATGCCCGTCCCAGGTGGGAGTCTCACGGCTTTTCAACCACAGAGCCTGGGAGAAACTTCCCATTGCCGTCCCGCCCACCATCCTTCCTGCCTCAGTATAGCGGCGCCTCCAGGCCCTCACCCCTCGAGGCTGGTTGGAGGCCCCACAGCAGCCGGACCCAGCCCCGTTGTGTTCTCGGTCACTGCTCCAGCTGCTGGTTTGTGTATTGCCCACCACTAGACCATAACACGCTGAGGGTATGGCCTCTTCTCCAGCTGCTAACACGTCCCTAGTGCTTAGCCCAGTGCCAGGCATATACGAGGATCTCCATACATTTTTCATTGAAAGAAAGAATGAATAATAGATGTGAGGCAATTGTGGGCAATGTTCCTCCTGCGGAAATGGAAAATAGAGGAACCTTGAAATTGCTTCGTTTTACCACAGAACAGTGCCCAGCCCCTTAGCTGATGCTCAGGGAGCCCCATAACTAAGGCAGTCTGCACCTTCCTCCCACGGCAAATATCCCTGAGGCCCTTGGGTTTTCTTGCATTACTTCCCTGACTTGAGCCACCTTCCAGGCCCACGGGGCTCTTGTCATCCCTTAGACCCACCCAGGTCCCACCCTGTCCATCAAATGTCTCAGATAACCCCAGTCTAGAGGGGCCCCGCCTTCTTCCTATGCAATCCAGCTGAATACATTTTCTGGTTATGGAAATGAGGTAAAACTCTTTCTAAAGTGTATCCAGGAAAATAACATGCCAGAATGGCCAAGGAAAACATTTTAAATAACGGTTATGTGGGAAGCCTTGCTCAACCAAATATCGAAAGGCATTTTATACTTTCAGAAATGACACAGACATGATAATGACACAAAGACCAAATAAAACGTATGGAAACGAGTCTAAGTTTACGTAGAAATTTGTAAATGCACACTGACCTTTAGTGAATTCAACTACAAGTACTTGACAAAAGCGAGAGAGGTGGGGGAGAAAATGAGAGCATGACAGCAGGAGAGGAAGAGAGGGAAAAGCTCTCCCCATTCGCTCCGTGAGCACATAGCCCTCAGGGCGCATGACATGAGGGATGGGAATCTGCCAGGCCCCTAATTGGCCTACTTTCCTTGTGCCTCCCCTAGTGTGAACATCTCTGAGTGTGGCTCTGGGATAGAGCCAATTACTATGTGTGTTTCCTGCACCATGGGCCCCGGGTCATGGAGATGGGATCCTGGGTAGTCAGAGTTACTTGGAACCCTGGCCAATTCTGGCTGCACGTTTGACCCTAACCTTCTACCTGCCATGTGAAATGCCATGACACCACCAAAAGGCTAGCTTCCAAATTCTCACCAATAGGAAGAAATAAAACTATAAAAATACTCAAAGAAGGCATAAACATTTTTATAACCTCCCAAAGCATGACCCCAATGGCTGACCCCCTGAAGAATACAAGAATAGATACATATAACAAAACACAAAGCCAAAAAAACCATACAAACAAAAAACTGAGAAAAATATCTGCACCATGTAGCACGAAAGGTTCATTTCTTTCCAAAGAATTTGTACAAACCAATAAAAAAAAAAGAAAGAAGAACATTCCACTAGGAAAAAAAAATGAGTAAAAGACCCAAAAAGCAATCCAAAAAATAAGATCTACAAATGGATTTACAATCCAAAAAATAAGATCTAAGCACATGAAAAAAAATCCAATCTAATTATTAAAACAAAGAAATGCAAATTAAAATGATATAGACTTGCCCCCAACAAACTGGCAAATATTTTAAAATTTGATCCTTTCTAGTATCACTGGCTAGAGCACTTGCTCTTTTGCTCCTGGTAGGAATAGAAACAAGGATGACTTTTCTGGAGGGCAATTGGGCAAAATGTATCAAAAGCCTGAAAAACACACCTATCCTTCCATCCAAAGGACCCATTTCTATTAATTATATCTTGAGGATTTATGCACACAAATAATTCGCTGCAAGGATTTACTTTTAGCACCGCTTTGAGTGGAAAACAGTAAAACTATCTCAAAGACCAGCAGTAGATTCCAGAACTTCTTGGTTCTGACACAATGTTATCTGTGGGTACTTACTGATATGGAAAGAGAGTGCTAACCTTCCACTGGATGAGAAAGCAAGTTGAAACTGAAAGTAAAACAACAACCTACTCTTGTTTTTAAGAAACCATCTGTGCACACAGATTGATTAGTAAGAAGATACAAGTTTTAACTGGGGTTTTCTGTAAATAAGATGATTATAAGTAGGATTATATTTGAGCCTGCACAAGTATATAGAGCTACAGAGAGGTGCGGGGGGCCTCGTTGGTTCTTTGCTCACCTGTATTACATCATTTTAATAGGTATGTATTGATTTTATGATAAAGTCATTTTAAATTTAAAAATATGTTGTCCATATGATTCAAATGTTATACTGTTACTTTTTCAAATATGTATGTGCTATCTTCCGAGGAAGACCGTGAATACCTTTTATAGCTTGGCAGTGCCCTATGTA
The DNA here is from genome assembly GCA_028534135.1 of Potos flavus. NCBI lineage: Eukaryota > Metazoa > Chordata > Mammalia > Carnivora > Procyonidae > Potos > Potos flavus. The sequence continues at coordinate 42,163,653 of CM052889.1, forward strand.
TGGTAGCTAATCATGAAAATTTGCTTCTGAGTAACTAAAGCTTGGCTCTACGGCCCTTCATAATTAAGTTCATAGTTTCCATTTTGCAACATTTATTCGTTTCATTACTGAACACCTATTGAATGAACCGTCCCACTGTAGGCAGTAGTGATTCAGAAATAAACGACACAGACTGCCCTGCAGGTGTTCATAATGGGTGAGGATAGAGGGGGGATAATGTGTAGGGATAGGGGTGTGGGTGTGTAGGAATATTCAGGGCTGTGGATGTGTGTGCATATGTTGAGTTGTATGTGTGTGTCCAGGCAAGTAGGGATGTATGTGGGGTGGGGTACATAGGGATGCATCCGTAGGGCGAGGAGTATTTAGGGATGAGTTTATATGGAGCTAGTGCTAGGGAGGGATATGTGTACCAGGAAGGGATATATAAGGACATGTGTGAGGTGGGTCGGGATATGTAGGGATGTGTACAGTGGGGTAGGAGTGTGTAAGGAAGAATTTATAGGGAGGTAGGAGTAAGTAAGGACACATAGGGGGTATAAGTCTGTAGGGATGTGGAGGGGGAGGGGCAGGTAGCAATACATAGGGGGAGGGGTACCAGTGAGTGTGCAGGGGGATAGCATATGTAGGAGTGTGTGTTGGGGGTTCATAGGGCTGTGATATGTTGGGCCTCATTGTCAAATTTCTGACACATGTAAAAAACAAGAAAGAGAAGGAGGTTAATGATTTATTAAGCTAGCAGTCTTGTATTTTTCCCTAGGGACCTTTTTCCAGCCTCCGTGAAACCAACAGCCCCACCCAGCTCCGTGCCAGGACCCAGCACAGCCCCACCCACAGCTGGTGCCTGCTGTGGCCTGACTGCAGAGCCCACCCTCCCTGCGGCTGGTGGGGGGATGGGACAGGGGAAGAGCGGGAGTGGGGGAGGGGCAGCACCTACCTTTCGCACTGTGTGCCTGTGTATCCGGGTTTGCAGAAGCACCTCATGTTTCCCCCATTCACAACACAGCCAGTGGCAAAGCTTAAAGGAAGACAGAAAAAAGCCTCAGCAAAAACATAAATTGATAGGCTTCGTGCTCATTATTATTATTTTTTTTTGCCACAAAGCATTGACTTGCATTAAGTGGAAACAGACACCGAGAGTCGGGTTGCTTTTTATATGAAGAAAAATGTGTCCATTAAGACTTGTATAGATAATGATGTACTATTTCAGCTCACATTGGGCATATCTTGGTAAATAAGGACTGCAGGCATTTATTTGGTTTTATTTTTGGCTTAGAGAAATACATTCCTTCACTTGAGACAGCAAAGTAACTCAATTTGGAAGAGATGATTACAACAGCATTTTTCCAGGAATAACAAGGAAGGAATAAAACAAGTCTAGGCAGGAAAAAAGAACAGAGAGTTCTGATTCTTCAAAAAATTTTCCTCCTCGTTTATTCTAGTTCCTTCATATTGGGCACATTATCTTCCAGGAAGAAAAGGTGCCAGGCCAGAGGGACCAAGCACAGAGCAGGCTTGCCCATCTAAGTATTTCTGTGGGCACGATCATTGGTGATCTTTACATTTCTCAAATCAAGTTGCAGCATTCTGGTTCTCCTTCTTTTTGTCCTAAACTAGTGCATATTTGAGAAGCTTTTTTTTTTTTAATTAAGTGAGCAGATCATGAAAAAACTCTGTTGCCTTGAGGAATGTCTATGAACATTACACCCTAGTAAATCTGAGGGAAAGTAGCTCCATTTATCATTTGCTGATAAGAGAATTCTTATCTAGGAAGCTTTTCTTGGCCTAATAGATGGATAGAGTTCTACTTCTAGAGGGACAGTTAGAAATTCGTCAACAGCATGAATATCGCTGGAGGGAGAATTAGATAAAAATAGTGTTTCATTGATAAATCTGAGGAACTGTGTGTTACTTCAACTGCATGAAAGCCAGAAGCTGGCCTTCGTGATAACACTGCGCTTTGCGACCAAAGATGAAAGTTTTCCCCGAGCACCCCGTGAAAATCTACTCCCTCTGGCTTCTGTTCCAACAAGTCTAGGCAAGTATCAAGTGATAAATCCCTATGCAAATCAAGCCGCAGGACTGGGCAGGTTTAAAGAGTATCAAATACACAGAGCAAAACAGGGTGCACATTTCCAATACGCGTCTTCAGAAAAGCCACAGCTGGGCAGCGACTTCTGGTAATGTGGCCAATTTCTCAGATACTGGCCTGACATTAATCAGCCTCGTGGTCTGCACTTTTTTCTGAGCCAGCGCACTGCTTACACTCTTAGTGGCATCTTCCTGATTTTCAAATCAACTCTTGCTTCGTTTCTGTGTTATATTTTGCTTGGACCCACTGTGAATGTGTCACGATGAGCATGAATAGGACAAGGTACCAAGCCCCAATAGAATATGAGTTACCATGAAAGACAAGTGGCAGCTTGCGACCTACGTAACGTATCTGCCATGCTGGAGTCTGAATGACAGGTCACATACCTCCGTGGGTCAGGACTGGCCTGTGGCTTCCATCACACTGAGGATAAATCCAGAGCCTTCCTAGAGCCTGGAAGGTCCTATGGGGTCTGAACCCTGGGGGCCCCGCCCACCTCGCTTCCTGGCCCTCTCTACCGCACTGCGCTCCAACCGCCTTCTTCCTCCCCGAACACATCATCACGGGGGCTGTCTCCTGTCTCTTGTCTTTTTCTTGCCTCAGACCCTCATTGCTGAGATACTGTCCAACTTATTCTATTTCATTCTTCCCTGGTCCTTGCCCGGAAAACCCTCCTACTCCTCTGTAAAGAGTCTGCTTACTCGCTACCAATCACATAACTCTGTTATCAACCACATAGCCCATCTCAATCTGAAATTACGCTTATTTATTTGTGCGTTTATTTCCTGAGTGGGACAACTGCCCCTGCCCAAATTCTCCAGGTGAAGCCTCAAGAGATTGGAGACTTCGCCAGTCTTCTTTACCGTAGTTGCCCCAGCACCAAGAGAACGCGAACTCCTAGCCCCCTATTGGGCACTCAGTAAATCGTGTTCAGCCATTGAACGAAGAGTGAAAGGAAAGAGGAAAAGGAAAAACGCACAAGTGTATACTTGGAAAACTGTTTTGTTTTTGTTTTGCTTTTGTTTTGCACTTTCATGTGTTCTCTTTAAAATGTAACTGCTGTATTGAGCTATAAATCACATGCCATACCACTCGCCCGTTTTGAGTATACAACTCAATGGCGTTGAGTGGATTCACGGAGTTTCACAAACTATCAGCATGATCGATTTTAGAGTATTTCCATCATCCCAAAAAGAAATCCCACACCCTTAGCCGTCACTTCCCATGTCCCCTGACTCCCCACCCCCAGTCCCAGGCAACCACCAGACCACTTCCTCTCTCCACAGATTATTTTCAAGCTCTCACAGTACCTGTTTGAATGAGGACACAGGCAGACGCTGCAGGATCCCTGGAGGGCATTCCCATAGTGACCCTCCTTGCAGCGCTCACAGTGTTCTCCCGCCGTGTTGTGCTGGCAGTTCTTGGGACAGAGGAACATACAATTATTAGCAGCTGATTACATTGATTATTATTAAGATCGTTATCACCTTCATTCCTCACACAATTATAACTCAAGTCCTCTGACTCTGTACGGTGATATCAGTCCACGAATGATATATTTTTCCTGTCTATCCAATTATTGTTGGTGTTAAAAAAAAAAAAAGTAAGTGCTCTTCCATTCACTCTTTGGTGCTTGCATTTGGAGGATGAAATGGAGGAAGACCAGCTGGATCCAAACTCACTCCAATGTTTCATAGCTGTGCTGTCTTGGGCAAGAATCTTCACCTCTCTGAGCCTCCGTGTTTTTTACAAATCAGTTTTATTGATGTATGATTTACACGCGATTCTAACTCCCTTAAGATGTATCATTGAAATAATACCCACTTTCCAAGGTTGCTGGGAGGATTGTAAAAAGTATACTAGAGCCTCAGCAAAATGTAAACCCCCTCCCTCTTCCCCTAAGAACAGCTTCTATGGGGCGCCTGGGTGGCTCAGTTGTTTGACTGCCTTCGGCTCAGGTCATGATCCTGGAGTCTCGGGATCAAATCCTGCATCGGGCTCCCTGCCCAGCAGGGGGTCTGTTTCTCCCTCTGACCTTCCCCCTCTCATGCTCCCTTGCTCTCATTCTCTCTCTCTCAAATAAATAAATAAAATCTTAAAAAAAAAAAAAAAGCTTCTATGAAAATTAACTTGATATTGCTTCATAAATCGCTTAATGGCGATATACTAAAGAGGAATATAGTTGCAGTAAGTTTTTAACAGGTGGATTTTTTTTTTTTTTTAGTAGTTTAGGCTTTGTGGATCATTTTTTTTTTTTTAAGATTTTATTTATTTATTTGACAGAGAGAGAGAGATCACAAGTAGGCAGAGAGGCAGGCAGAGAGAGGGGCGGAAGCAGGCTCCCCACTGAGGAGAGAGCCCGATGCAGGGCTCGATCCCAGGATCCTGAGATCATGACCTGAGCCGAAGGCAGGGGCTTTAACCCACTGAGCCACCCAGGTGTCCCATGTCATCAGTTTCTTTAGCTTAAACAGTTCCATCCTTCACAAACCTTTGAATAACAGCCAATTACACAAGCCACTAAGATGTTAAGACATCTTTTTTTATTTTCTCCAGATATGAAATCACGCTATACACACACAGGAGGCTGCTCACACGTTAACATGGGATCATCTCCAGAAAGCTCATCCCGGCCTTGAATCCTTCCCTCTTTCCCCAAATGTGCCCACCGTGGAGGCTTCTCCTGTCGGCCTGGAGGCTGGGAACAAATCCACGCTGCAGGTTATTGAACCCACAGACGGGTCTCTCCTTTACCTTTACCTTGCTCTGCTATCCTGCTTCGCTCACAAAACAGTCATTCTTTTATTATTAGTCAACTAATTATTTACCTCTCCCCTTTAGTTTCCTCCCTTTTTAAACTCTAAATGGCAATCTTAAAGAAGAATAGAGTTGCTGAATAGATATATGTTAATCCTGTATCCTTTAGTTCTGAGCTGAAAATACTGGGAAGCGAGGAAATAGAGAAACAAGAATTGCGACGCGGCCATCTGTGACCTACTGAAAACGCCCTGGACTCTGGTCCTCCTCGGGAGTGGGGAGAGGACTGTAGAGAGGGTGAGAACCTGCGTTGCTTGATAAGGTCCCATAAGAATGTCTGAGATAACCCCACCCTCAGCTGAGAGCATTTACCCTGGAAGATGTCTTTCTCAGTCCTGCAAATTGGAGACATCTGCCTATCAAGTTTCCTTGTGGTTTACCGTGAATTAATGAATGGATGGATGGATGGATGAATGAATGAATGAATGAATGAATGAATGAATGAGTCTACAGCCACTGCCACAGCATGTGCTCTCCTAGCGCCATCTGACACCAAACATCCATTGGGCATTTACTCTGTGTCCACCCAGGCTAAGTACTCGAGTTGCAAAGATGGACTGGCACCCTGACCAGGGGGCAGACAGAACCCTGTGAGCAGACATGTTCAATATAATGTGGAAAATACGATGATCACCGTGTGCCGGCATCTCACAAGAGCAAGAGGGACCTCCGGGAAGAGCTTCTGGAGGCAATGATGCCTCCTGCGTGGAGGAGAAAAGGAGAGGAGTTGGCTGGGTGGAGAAGTGAGGGGAGGGCCCACTGGGCACGGGGAATGGTGGACACAGCAGCTGTCTCGCAGGAGCCTAGCAGGGTATGTAGGCGACGTGAAGCCATTGGTATTCTGGAGGGTGAAGGGCACAGTGTGGGGGGATGTAGCTGGATACAGCACGCACCGAGGAGTGTGGACATCTGGCCGTGAGCCTCAGGAGAGCCCCGTGTCAGCCGTGAGTGTCAGATAAGTCATGCTGGGGGCTCAAGTGGCAGGGAGTAAAAAATGAAGGAAAACCAAAGGCAGAGAAAGGGACATGGGAACAGAGAAGTAGATGGGGGTGACGGAGACAGTGGAAGGCGAGGGGAGTAGGGAAGGGTTGGAGACGCGGGGAGAAAGCTGGCAAGGAGAAGAGGGAGAGGCAGGGCCTCGGTGAAGAGAAGGGGCCTGTCCCTGCAGGTCCTCTGGGCTGACGGTGCCCACGCAACATGTGGCCTGCCACTCCTGGATGCACACGGCTTTGCTGGCAAGGACCTGGGCGACGTTCTTTCCAGACTTCAAAGTCTATTCTTGAAACGATATGGAGATTTGTGCGTGTGTGAAGGTCCCAGATTCAGAAATTGACTTTGGACGTTGAGAGGTGAAGGCCAGTCTGCAGAGGAACCAGCCTATTCGATGGTGACGAGTACTTGGTCTAGTCTTTGCTGTTCTTTGAGAATGAGGGCTGCATCCTTGGCTCCCATGCAATGGGCATGCCCCCCCACCCCCACCCCTCGAGAGCAATGGCAGCACTCAGTGCCTGTCACTGAGCAGTTAAGTGAGTGCAGGCAGGGGCTCTGTGCTTCTGTGTGTGTGTGTGTGTGTGTGTGTGTGTGTGTGTGTGCGCGCGCGCGCGCGCACGTGCACAGGCACATTCCTCACCGGACAGAAGTTCTTGTGAGAGTGGGGATTATGTCAAATGGTTTTAACCACAGCATTTAGCTCAGTACCTCCCACAATAGCAAATGCTCAGTAAGGGTTTCCTGAATGAATTCTTTCTAGAGACCATATGGCCATTAGGGACAAGTGAAGACAGAGCTACAAAGAAAGGAAATGGGAAAGAAAATCTTCCTGTTTGATTAAAACAGATGAATTATGACTCACTAGTGATCCTTTCACTGGGTGAATGGACTGCAGAGAATGCCTACTTTGTTCTTTGGCAGTTTTTATAAAATGGACTCAACATCTAGCAATGGTTCGGTGACAAGATAAATATTTATTTTAAATTAAAGCATCTACCTGTGTTACACACAACATACAGTATGAAGCATAAACTATCATATAAGAATACTTAGGAGCTGAAAAATCACCTTTCCCAATGGCTTTTATTCCTTTTGAATTTACAAGGTTAAAGTCCTATGGAATATTCTATCAGGCTCTTTACAACAATGTCCTGGCCTGGCCTGTCCCATCTTGCAGAGGAAACAGTTCCCTGGGACATGCTGAACTTGGCTTAATACAGTCTAGGAACTCAAAGAGTTGAAACACACTCTCGATGTATTACACAATGCAAAGGAAATGTGTGCCCGAAGCACATATTTCCAAATAGCACCCCATAAGTAGGGGCTTGTGTTTCTGGGGGTACTGATGCTTTCTCCTTTCTCTGTCACTGTCCATTCTCCTTCAAGGTAGGGAGGCCCTGGCTCCCAGGGATGAAAGAGAGGAAGGCAGAATAAACAATTAGATTCCTGAGAATCTAATTTTCTACGGGAAATATTTTTAAAAAATATTCTCAAAGAAGATTGTTTTCCAGGGGATAAGCCATAGACAGCAAGGACTCACTTCACCTGTCTTCCTATGTAAGCCTGCTTTGTCTTGGCGGCCACATTGGTGTTTGAGTGACTGAAAATGCCCCTGAAGTCTTTCTTAGCATCTTCTCCCCCAACACTTGCTTGAGTCTGTGGCTCATCTAACAGCTCCTGCAGCTTCCTGCCACTCTGACCAAATGGGAGCCCAAAGTGGTGGCTCTGATTTGCTATCTTCGGCAAGAATTAAGTCCCAGGATGCATCCATTAACAACACTCAATGAAGCAGAGGTTGAGAAGCTAAGGTGTAATTTCACTGTTCACAGACAGGACTTCTCCGATGGCACGTGTGAAAATGGAGGAAACGGTAGAGTGTAAAACATTTCAGCCCGAAACCACTGGAGCCTCGTACATTTACGGAGCAACCTCTATCTAGGGTTTGGTTGGAAATGTGACATTTGATGTGTCAGGGCCCAGGGGAGTGGTGGTGGGCGGGGGAGGGGGCAGAGAGACACAGATTGCTTGCGAGTAGCACTAGAGAATCAGTTTACTCACGATACATATTCCCGAGCCATCCTGACATCGATTGGAATGTCCGTTGCAATTGCAGGGAACACATCGTCCGGTATACGGGCCTTTGTTATCCCGATAGTATCCGGGGCTACAACCCTATTTTTCAAACAAAGCATTTAGTCAATATAAAGAAAGAATTATTATCCAAAGCATGTGATAATTCTGACTGTCAAGCATTTGCTTATTCAATCTTTTGTCCCTTAGCTGGTGTGTAGATTTCTACTTTCAAACACTAGCCGGTCCACTTGCTCTCTATGTCAGGTTCTACCTTGTTTCCACACCATGGCAGGAGTGTGTGCTTGTGCCAGAGTGGGGGACATGTAGGGGGAATGTCAGAGAAAGCAGAGGAGTGTGGAAATGGCTTCCTCTCCTTCAACTGATTTAGGGCGAATGGAGGGGTGGAGGGGTGAAGGGGTAAAGAGGGCCAGGATCTCAGTCTTTAGCGGGAGGGTCTCTAAGCAAATCCCTTCAAGGTCAAGTTCTCTTTCAGTAGGCATTCCCCCTCCAAGGGTGGGTTTGGATTGAAGGGGGAGGCAGTGTGGGAAGAAGGGGGACTAAAGAGTCTTCATTGGTATCAACACGATAATGGCAGAAGCAGAGGACTCATGTCACTGCCACTCACTGGTTTAGGGACAACAGGGAATCCTGGGGAGAGGAACATGCTTGCGTTCTCTGCAAGTCCCTGCAGGGATGTTCGGTTCCGATAGGACACAAGAAGACCCAGAGGGAGGGAATCCCGTTGGGCTGGTCTTCTTCTCTAGTTCAATACTCCTTTGATTATTTCTATCTCTACACATTGTATCTTTCCAGGACGAGTTAATATTTTTCATATGGACAAAAGGAATTACAGTTTTCTTTTGATGAACTGATATTAAAAAAAAAAGATTCTAGTTAAGAATGCCCCCAAAAGAAAAAGAAACAACTCTTCCAACACCAGCCATTAAAAATTATTTAGATTTCTGTCTTTTTTTATTATTATTATTTGACATAGAGAGAGAGATCACAAGTAGGCAGAGAGGCAGGCAGAGAGAGAGGGGGAAGCAGGCTCCCTGCTGAGCAGAGAGCCTGATGCGGGGCTCGATCCCAGGACCCTGAGATCATGACCTGAGCCAAAGACAGAGGCTTTAACCCACAAAGCCACCCAGGCACCCCTAGATTTCCGTCTTTAAAGAGAATCATAGACATTTTGCTTATTTTGGCAGACTGACTCAGTACACTGATTAAAACCAAATGCTGCCCCCAGTTTCTTTAACTGACCTCCTCATATGCCTATCTAAAATATCCAGAAAAGCAGCAATGGCCACAATCGCCAAACTGTGGAAAGAGCCAAGATGCCCTTCAACAGATGAATGGATCAAGAAGATATGGTCCATATATACAATGGAATATTATGCCTCCATCAGAAAGGATAAATACCCAACTTTTATTTTAACATGGACTGGACTGGAAGAGATTATGTTGAGTGAAATAAGTCAAGCAGAGAGAGTCAATTATCATATGGTCTCACTTACGTGTGGAGCATAAGGAAAAACATGGAGGACATTGTGAGAGGGAAGAGAGGGATGAATTGGAGGAAATTGGGGGG
>CM052889.1:42173309-42217929 GCA_028534135.1 Potos flavus
CCCCCCCCCCCCCCCCCCCCCCCCCCCCCCCCAAGCCTGGTGGTAGGTATTGAGGAGGGCACGTATTGCATGGAGCACTGGGTGTGGTACGTGAACAATGAATCTTGTAACACTGAAAAAATAAAATAAAAGTATTTGGGGAAAAAAAAATCCAGAAAAAATAATATTTCAAGATAAAACATCTCTTATCTAATCCTCTTTAAACAGCACTAAGTCTGTAAGATTCTGAAGCCACACTCAAGGGACATTTTTGAATGAACTGTCCGTTCTCATTTATTCAAAGGTTCTACCTGGTCAGGTGGGAAAGAGGAAGAAGCCAACCTGATAGGGCTGGAGAAAGAAGCCTCATGTACTCCCCAGAGTGGAATATCCCAGTTTCTGATTGGAGCCTCTCCCCAAATTACCAATTACTACACGTCGTACACATAAGATTATAATTTCCGATATATTTTTCCCTTCAGCTATTAGAAACCATGTTTAGGCAAAAGAAGCTATTGCAAAAAATGAGATTGCTTTATGTGTTATATGAATAGGCTTGTCTACAGGAGAATCGAAGTATGAAAGGAATGTTCTTTAATTGAAAACACGACTGAGAGATACGTTCGAACAAAAGTCAGCCACTGGTGGTGTGATCATATCTACAAGCAAATATTCTCTGCTACTAAGAGGTCCTAGTAAGGACCTCTTAATTACCACCATATATCATGTTACATGCTTACGAAATAATCATATTTGGTAAAGAACAAATTATCCAAATAAATAAATATATGTGGTTCATTTAGGACAACATGCCTGAGTAAGAAGCCTTAATTAAACATGCTTTGGAGGGAAGATAGTCCAACCTGATTAAAATTAAACCACCCATCCTAATTTTCTTTGGATTAGAAAGAGAAAAAGTCCCCTGGAAGAGTTATGTACCTATCACGTGACCCTTAGGGAGACCATTTGTCAGTTACTGAAAAACAGTAACAGTTTTTAACTAACAGAAAGTTTAACTAACAGAAAACAGTTTCTCACCTCTGTAAAGCACACAGATTACACCGAAGACTTACCCTACATGAAAATGAAGGTATCCTAATATACTATTTCATTCAAGTGGTTTGGCAACTATTTTTTTAAGTGACAATTTCTCAGGATAACTTTTCCAATAAACTTCTCCAGTACAAATGAGAAAATTATGTCCCTATCAGGTTTTCAGGGCTATTTCAGTAGATATAGGATCTATTTCTCTGAGTATACATGTAAATATCCAGAAAGTTGAAAGAGAGAGAGAGAGAGTGCACAGAATTTATAAGTGTTTAATGCCTGATAAATTGAAGTATGTCTTGTTAAGTATTATACAAACTTGATCTCATCACTTTTCTTAAAACGCGGATTTCACTCATTCTCGTGGTTTACTTTATAGGTAAATTTTCTTCCAAGCAGAATCTGGAGGTCTACAGGCATTGGACTCTTTTGTGTTGTGGCTTGGGTTACTCTCAAAAGGGCACAAAGTTTCATAGTGCCCTAACATCCCACAAACGTTCAAACTGAGCTGTCTGGGCATTTCCAGGTGGGCTGAGGTTCATAGGGTTTGTGGCTAACAGCTCAGGAGAGCAATCTGTCAGGCACCCTAATAAACCCGGCCAGTCAACGGGACGGGGAGGCTCTGGACCCCTCCCCCAGCCCACCCAGAACTCATTCATCCCCTTCACCTTAAATGCCACAAAGCGAGGAACCCTTCCCCATCCCAAACCAGAACGTCAAGGGGATGTTACCTGGGTGGGTTTAAAGTCCACATGACTTGCTTGCAGATGGCTTTGACCCGGAGGCTGAAGAAACGCTAGCCTCTGCTGCTGCGAATTATATCCCAGACACTGGCCCAGGGCTGCCCCCAAGATCCACAGCCACCCGGCGCTCCTGGCTGACCACCTCACTGCTGGGGGCATCCTGGTCCCGGGGCGTCCTGCTGGCTGCGCGCAAGCCTGCCTCTTTCTTATACCTGCGCTTCCTGCTCAGCGCCCGGCCCGCCTGACTCAGGTAAGGCAGGCTGTCTGCGGCAGGAGGCCCCACCTGTAAACTTCAGCCATGAGTCAGCCCGTAGGAGAGCACACATAACAGTCCCACAGGGAAGCACGCCGCTCTGTAATTCCTGCGAGGTGGGGCACGCATCACCTTCTACCCACCTCACCCCGCAGACGGCACTGGCCGATTAGAGCAGCTGTAAATCACAGGCTGAGTCATGCGCAGAGAACACGCCCTGGGCAGGAGGCTGGTAATGGAGAGGTTCCACTCCTTCCCTGGGGCTATGATTTTATTTAGGCGGGCTAGAAATGAGATAGAAGGAAGGGGGGTGGGGGGGAAGGGGAAGGTAGGCACCTGTGGACTAAATGTTACAAGACAGAAGTTTCCAGAAAATGAGCACGGGTGATCTGTTTGCAGGTTAAAAAAGGAACTTGAGTGCAGATCCCCTGGGGGCTTTCTGCTTTCGAGGGGTGAGGACAGAACGGGAAGGATGTTGCTGAAGGAACACACAGCGGGTGTAGGGAATACGCCGAGTGACGATGTTTGCTATTTCCTAATAACTGCACTAAACATTGTGCTTTCTCTCCCTCCCTTAAGGGAGAGAACATACTTAGAGCTTGAGATATGAAACAGTTTCATTTTATGGCACCTTTTAATCATCTGAGGACAAGTCAGGCTGGCTGGGCCTCACATGAAGGTCTGCTGGGAGCTAGGAAATTGGGCCGCAACTTCCCCTGGAAGAATCAGGACATTGTCTGGGTTCTAAGTCTATCAGCAGCGGGTGTCAGAGGGACCCTCCATTCGAGAGCACCCTGAGAACCCCAGGTCACCTTATGGGAAGGCAGTGGCTCAAATCCTGGGATGCTCCTTCCGAATTCCCAGAAAATCCCGATTTCAACAACCCCCAGGATCAATCAAGCGCCTGTGGCTTTCCCGCGGCATTCGAGATGTTTGTGATCTCTTTTTCCTATTTACTACCTGGAGGTGGTCCAGGGAAGATAGAAGCGAGAGCCCAGTGGACACCTGTCTGCTGGGCAGAGTGCTGCAGGCCATCCGGGCAGCAGGGCCGGGCGGCAGACAGGAGGGCCGGCCACAGCAGTCCCGGGGGAATTTTATGGGGGAGGAGAACTTCCTACCTGGCATGAGTCACCAGTGTAGTCAGGGGGACAGGCACACATCTCGACGTGGTGTGCTCTGCGTCCACTTCCTGTGTCAGAGGCCTCCTCCAGCCCCACCCCGCTCAGAGAGAGCCGCTGGGTCTCGGTGAAGTAGAGGCCTCGCAGGCGCAGGTCTTGCAGACTGGACAGAACCGTCATCAGCTCTTCCCGGGCCACCGGGCCACCGCTGCTGGAGTGTCTGAAGTTTCCCTATGTGTGAAAACAGAGAGAAAAGGGTTCACTTCCAGGGGGTTTCAGAGAGAAAGATACCGAGCACAAGTCAAAGGGAAGGCATTTACAGTGCATATGGGAGAATAGAATAGAATAGAATAGAATAGAATAAAACAAGTAACTAGAAGATAGTGGATTTCTAATTTAGAAGTCAGGTGTCCTGGGTCATTCCCAAGAAGAGAGTGCCACATGAAAGGAGACAAATGAAAGCAGGAAATAAGACACAATAAAATGAAAGGAGATTTCCCAGTGTTATCCTTATTTTAAAATGTACTTCTGTGTGTGCACACGGAGTGAGAATGTTATAGGAGAGAGTCATATGGAAGGCCACTGTGTCAGGCAGTTAGATCATTTATTAAATGTACATAATTGGGACAGAAAGCTCAATCTTTTCTTGCACACACACATTTATATTATTTTATTTTACTTTTATGATGGTAAAAAACACACAACATAAAATTCACCATCTCAACCATTTTTAAGTGTACAGTATAATGGTGTTAATTATATTCACATTGTTGTACAACAGATCTCTAGACCTTTATCATCTGGCAAAACGGAAACTCTGTACCTATTAAGCAATAACTCCCATTTCCTCCTCCCCCTCTTCCTGGCAACCACCATTCTACTTTCTGATTTTATGAATTTGACTACTTCAAATACCTCATATAAGTGGAATCGTGCAGTATTCGTCTTTTTGTGACTGGCTTATTTTGCTTAGCGTAATGTCACCCCATTATGGCCTAGCATCTATCTAGCTAGAACTATCATATTCTAGCACGTGACAGGATTATATAGTGTTCCAAAATACCTATATATCATATTTGCTTTATTCACTCATCTGCGAATAGACATTTCAGTTGTTTCCACCTCTGATCTACTGTGAACACTGCTGCAGTGAACATGTGCAAATAGCTCTAAAAAACCCTATTTTCAATTCTTTTGGATATAAACCCAGAAGCAGGATTGCTGGACCATATGGTCATTCTACCTTTAAATTTTTGAGGAGCCTCAATACTGTTTTCCACAGTGGTTACACTGTCTTATAGTCTCACCAACAGCGCACAGGAGTTTTGATTTCTGCACATCGCCCCCAACACCGGTTATCCTGTTTTTCATTTTTTTTTTAATAGTAGCCATTTCAATGACTATAAGGTAGTATCTAATTGTGGTTTTGATTTGCATTTCTGTAATGATTAGTGATGTTGAGCATCTTTTCATATATAACCTTTATATTCTGCTGCCTCCTTTAAATTTGGTTTCCATATCTCTTAAATGGACATAGCAATACCTAATCTCTCAGGACTATGATGAAGATCAAAGCAAATTAAATAATATAATGTATATAAAGTGTTCAGCCCAGTGCCTAGCATGTAGTCGACATTCAATAAATGGTAACTATCATTATCTACATATAAATATGATAGTAATATGAGTTTAGTTTAAATTTTTAACAGCTTGAGGTATGATTTACATACAGTAATCCTCCCTTATTTTAAATATACGATTTTTAGTAAATTTACAGAAATGTATAACCATCATCACAATACAGTTTCACATTTTCACCCCCCAGAAAAAGAACCTTTGTGCCCATTTGTAGTTACTACCTATTCCCACCTGGAGTCCCAGGCAACCACTAATCTATATTCTTCCTTTATAGATTAGTCCATACTGGACCATTTATGTACATATGAACTGGATTTCAATAGTCCACAAACTTTGCTTCTATTTGATTCATTTCATCCCCACTCTATTATGCTATTATATGTCATATACATTACAGTTTTATAAATTGTATGTCCACCCACACAGAACTTTAAGTATTGCTTTAAGCAGTTGTCTTTTAAATCAGATAGAAGCCAAAAAAAGTTACAAACAAAAGATATATTTTTACTGCCTTTTATATTATGCTGTTACCTTTACTAGTGCTCTTCATTTCTAATATGTATTGAAGCCATTGTCTATAGTGTCCTTTCATTTCAGTCTATAGATTCTCATTAGTATTTCTTACAAGGAGGGTTGGTTAGCACTGAATTCTCTTGGTTTTGTTTATAAAGTAATGTCTTCCCTTCTCCTCCATTTTTGAAGGACATTTTGCTGTATATGTAATTTTTTGTTGATAGTTTTTCTTTCAGCACATTGAATGCCATCCCATTGTCTTCTGATTTCCATGGTTTCCGGTGAATGGTCAGACGTCAACCTTATTGAGCACCGTTGGATGTGAAGTGCTTCTCTCCCACTGCTTCTAAGATTCGTTGTCTTTGTCTTTCAGAATCTTTACTATGATATTTCTGTGTGTGGCTCTCTTGCATTTACCCTACTTGGAGATTGTTGAGCTTGGATGTGTAGATTAATGATTTTCATCAAATCTGAGAAGTTTTCAGCCATTATTTCTTTAAATATTGTTTCTCTTCCTTTCTCTCTCTCCTCTTCTTCTGGTACTCCACGTATGCATATGCTGTGTTGATTGTGTTTCACATGTCTTTGAGGGTCTTTGTTTTTCCTCATTCTTTGTATTTTCTGTTCTTCAGACTGGATAATCTCAGTTGACCTTCAAATTTGCTGCTCCTTTCTTTTGCCTGCTCAACTCTGTTGTTGAGCCCTTGTCTCATCTCTGGCTGCCATAAGAAAATACCATAGACTCAATTGCTTAAACAAGAGAAATCTATTTTCTCACGGTTCTGGAGGCTAGAAGTCCCAGATCAAGATGCCAGTCAGTTTGGTCCTTGGTGAGAACTCTCTTGCTAGCTTACAGATGGTTGCCTTCTCACTGTAACTTTACTTGGTGGACAGTTTTCTGGGATGTCCTCTTACAAGGACATTAATTCTATCAGATTACAGCTCTATCCTCATGATCTTATTTAACCTTAATTACTTCTTACTTTCAAATACACTCAAACTAGAGATCAGGGCTTCAACACATAAATTTGGAGAGGACACAATTCAGTCCATAGCAGCCCTTCTAGTGAATTCTTCATTTCAGTTATTGCAATTTTCAACCCCAGAATTTCTATTTGGTTCTTTAATAATTTCTATTTCATTGCTGTTATTTTCTATTTGGTGAGATATTGTTCTCATATTTTCCTTTAGTTCTTTAGACATGGTGTGCTTTAGCTCTTTGATGTATGTTGATTTAAAGTCTTCCTTTAGTAAGTCCAATGTCCGGGCTTCCTCAGGGACAGTTTACACTTATTGCCATTCCCCCCTCTGTATGGACCATGCTTTCCTATCTCTCTCTCACGTCTCCAAAAAAATTTTATTTATTTATTTATTTGTTTGTTTGTTTGTTTCTTTGTTTATTTTGTATTTATTCTTGACATCTGGACATTTAACATAATGTAATGTGGCAACTCAGGAAATCATATTTATTCCCCTCCCCAGAATTTGTTGCTATTACTATTTACTGTTGTTATTGGTATCTTTGCTTAATGATTTTTCTGAACTAATTCCATAAAGTCTGTATTCTTTGTCATGTATGGCCACTAAAGTCTCTGCTTGGTTAGGTTGGTGGTCAGCTAGTGACTGGACAGGGATTTCTTTAAATGCCTAAAACCAAAGTCCCTAGTCATTGCAAAAGGGTTCTGTAGGTATGTTGAGGGACCCCTCAACACTTAGCCAGGCAGCTAACAACTCTGCTTTAGCCTTCACTTCCTGCTTGCTCAGAGCCTCAAGGTGAGTCAGAGGTGAGGGCTTAGGGTCTTGTCAGGTGAGTCAGAGGTGAGGGATTAGGGCCTTTCCTAAGCGTGCTCACGGCCCTGAGTATGTGTGGCTGTCTACCTTTCTAAGATTGTGTTGGAGCTTTTCAAAGCCCCTGTGTATATACCTCATTCCCAGCCTTTTGTTTTAAGCTTTGTGATTAGCCTATTATTAGCTCCTTTAGAAGCATCTGTTATCTATCACCTCAGTCAGCTATGAAGTTAAGCAACTACCTCTAAATGTTCTCAATGACATCCCTAGGGAAAAGGCTTTTCATTTTGTGAAAGTTTCAAGTCAGATCAAACAAAGACAGCCTTGGAAGTAGCATCTTCCAGAAAACCTTCTGACAGGTCAAATCATGACGGTTCTCTGGGAATGAGGTTTGCATAAGCTCCAAAGCCACTCTGTCTCCTTTGGCAGCTGCTGGGCCACTGGCTTTCACCTTGCTGGTGGGCTACTGCTTTTCAAGGCTACTGTGGAAATATGAGTGGGGAATGGGAACAGAGCAAGCTGACTGCCGTAGAGCCTGAGGTTCTTACCAATATTCAGCCAGTTTTCTTGATTAAACACTTTTTAGATTGCTGCAAGCCTGTAGTCAACTTCCAGAGTTCTAGATAGTCGATTCTAACCATTTTTGCTAGTGTTCTCATTGCTTTAATGAAGGAGAGAATTTCCGGAGGTTCCCACCCCACCATTTTTGCTGGCATGGCCGCTCTCATATAAACAGATATAAACATATAAACGCTATGTGGTCTGTGTCTTACTTCTTTCACTTAGTACATTGCTTTTGAGGTTCATCTATGTTGTCCTAGGTATCAATACTTTGTTTCATTTACTGTCAAACGGTATTCCATTTTATGGATGGACCTGTACAGAAATGTTAAAATAGGTCTACAAGTACTTGAAAAGTATCACCTTGAGATATTGGACATATTTAATAAAGCAAATGGAACACTATTTTAAAGAAGTTGTCAGAACCAAGTAAATGTAATATAGTGTTTTATGATTTGATAAACTTTCCTTTATTTATATTAATTGTATTTCTTTTGGTGTTCGACATTTTTGTGGCTCTTCTATACATTCATCCCAAGCATTTGTTGTCCACTGAGAATGGCATGAGGATGAGAGGGAGCTACATTAGAGTATTTACAAGCTCACAGGGTTTGTAAGACAAGGATAGTTACCTCTAAGACAGGGGAGACTGTGCTCAGTGCCATACAGATAGTATAAACAAAGCCCTGTGCAGATGAAACTCTGTATATTTTTTATAATTTATATTTTAAATGTATATATGAATTATGTGTATATAAATATAATTAACATTTTAAATTCATAACATAAATAAAAAATCAGAATTGCTTGAATGATCTAAGGCATAGAACAAAGAGGATCATCAAGAATGATTTTATGTATGTGTTTCCTTTACCTCCACCACCTGCACACGCACATGATACAGCCGGTCTGGTCGTGGGTTACTCGGCTCCTCGTAGACGATGGACATGTGCTGACCCTGTGTAAAGAAAAACATCAGTGCCATGGTTGAGATATTCTGAGGTTTATAATCGATAAGAACATATGGCTCTGCGTTATATGGAATGCCTGATTCTAATAAATAGGGAAATGAACGGACTACCAAAAGGATTAGTGACTGGAAACAGAAACATAATACCTAATACAGTGCATGTTCACAAGCAGGAAGCCAGGAAAATCCCCTTGACTGAAAGTGGCTAAAAAGATGGGATTAATATTATTATTGTTTTACAAAAACCATGTTTTGCAGTCAATGTATGAGGGGCATTTCCATTACTGCTGACAGGACCAGACTTTGGTAGCAAGAAACTGCTTCGGTGGGTGAGTGCATGCATGAGGAGGGCAGGGCGGGCGGAAGGGCTGGCAGGCTGTGTAGACGGGGAGCCGCGGAGCTGCCACAGGCAAGAGGGAGAACCCTACAGCCCGCTCCCCTGGGGTTTCCAGCCTTGTTCACTCTCGGCCTCTGAACCCCCGTCTCCATAGCAGGGGCTCTTTAGGGACTCCTAACAGGGCATAAAGGGAAGGTCAACACCCACCTCAGCACCTCCACCCCAAACCCGCGCACAAAAACCCTAGCTTTTCTGTTGTAGCCGCAAGCCCAAAAGGGTTCCATACACTAGCGCTGGTGTTTCAGAAAGAAGACCGTTGTCTGCCATCCCAAATCACTTAAAACTTTCATTTAAGAAACATGCCCCATAGGCTTTTAATGACAGTGGTTTGGAACAAAGCAGCAGAGTGAAGGTTTCAGGAGCCTAAATTATTTTCCATGTTTGGAGGTAAAATTCAGGAGAAATTCTGGTCATCACTTTTCCGTGAATTCCAACCGTTTGCGTAATAAACTCTTTGGCAATGAATACTGGTATACTAATGGCCCGAGCTTGAGGTATTCTGGAAAAAAATAGGAAATCGAACTGCAGCACTGCCGGGCTGGTATTTCCATGGTCGAGCTCTTTTCCCTCTAAAATCTCTGCTGCTTCATTTTCAAGATGTCTGACAAACGTTCCTTGTAGTTTTTAAAACAACAGTTCAACCAATTTGGGTGCCAACAAAAACAAAACACAACCCAGCAATGCCTAAACACAAAAACCTACCAGAACGCCAGGCTGTCAGCTGTGACAAGATGTGTGAGACTTGCTAGTCCCTATCTTACGGTGAATGACACACAAACGGAAACCTTCAAGAAGCTGTAATTGCACTGCCTTAACCACAGCACTTAAACCAGAAACAGAATCAAGTTCAGGCTCAGACACCTCAACCTGTGTTCAAGACACTGGGCCCTAGACGGTCAGAGGTTCAAAGCAGAATGTGACATGGATCCTGCCCTCAAGGAATTTTCTAGATTGCAGTTCTAGATTACGTGGCTGGTACGTGCTGTATAGATGTCATTTCTCTTTGTCATTTCTCTTCTCAAAAAACCAAAGTGGATCCCTACTGTCGACATGAACTTGAATTCCTTAGCATAGCATTAGACATCCTCTTTCCTACCTTGTTTTCTATGACTTGGGAATCACTGATAGTACAGCCAAGTTGGAAGGTAAGCCCCTGGGCACTGCCCCTCTGCCTTGGTTTATCTTCTTCTTTGCCTTTGAAAGGGTACTTCTCCCGTCAAGTCCCTGCTGGAAGGTCTAGCTCAAAATTAACCCTTTCCGTGAAGCCTTCTGAAGGTTTCTCAGCTACATAAGCCCCCACTCGGACCCCAACTCCCACAGTCTTGTTTGAACTGCACCCCAAATACATAGTGTTCAGTGGATTGTAGCTATGTGTCTATTTCTTCCATCTCCCCTCTTAGCTCACACTTTAGTGAAGGACAGGGATCATCTGTTCATTATGAGCCCAGCAATGTGGCCTTGCCAACAGGAGGGTCTCAAAAACATTGGTGAGATTAAATTGAAAGAGACATTAAAAAAAGTTTAACATGAAGCAATAACTTAGGAGAAGCAAGCATGAGATACCGTTATATTCTTGGGATGGGGAGATAAGAGAAACCATAGGGGCTGGATGGGCAAGAGAAGCAGGATCCTGAGGAGGGGCTTACCTGCTCTCAACGTCCCTTTCAATTGCTACAAATTGGAAATGACTTAATTCAATTGTTTATAGGCCATTTATCAAGATGCCCTAAAGTTGGATCAGCAACCAATGGCAACTACTACTTCCGGCCACTTGGGTTGTGTTCTGATACCTACAGTGAACTGCACATCCGGCATCTTTTCCAGAAGAACCATGTCACCGGGCAGGCCGAAGGACTTGATTTGGTAGGTAAGGTAGCCTCCGTATGAAGAAACCTAAAATTGTAATGACAGGATCAAGAGCACAAGCATTAGAAGAGCCTATGGCAATATGAACATAAAATAAAAAGCATAAAAAGCACACAGGCACGTAAGATCTGGAAAGATACCATCCACCTGTTAGTGGTCATCTTGGGAGCCAAGAATTGAAGATGGTATTTTAACCTTCTACTTTGTACCATTTCATATTATTTAAAATGTTTAATGTGAATGTGATTGTTTCATAAGCAAGAACATGCTTCTCTTAAAAAGAAAAATACTAGTGGGACACCTGGGTAGCTCAGTCAGTTAAGCATCTGCCTTCGACTCAGGTCATGATCTCAGGGTCCTGGGATCGAGCCCCGCATCAGGCTCCCTGCTCAGTGGGGAGTCTGCTTCTCCCTCTGCCCTTCCTTGTGTGCTCTCTCTCCCTCTCTCTCTCTCTCTGTCTCAAATAAATAAATAAATAAAATCTTAAAAAAAAAAAAGAAAAATACTAGTCACACAGAAAGAAGATCTTTCTATTCTTGATGACTACTAAACCAATGTTCATTTAATCTATAGCTACTCTAAGAAATCGAGGCCATTGGTTTCTTTATTTCACTGAGAGAATTGGTTAATATCTGTCAGTTACAAAATGAACCTCTAGAAATACACTTTTTAAAAACTTCCCCTGAGAACAGATGGTGAGTATTTCCTACACAATAACCCATAAGCTGTGCCGGACTGCTCCAGTAGGTGTAGGGACTCTCCCTCAACACCACCTTGGTAGCACGATCATGATGGAGGTTTAAGGTCATAGTTTTGGGATGGCTACTTCACTTCCGGTCCTGACACTTCCCCCCCTTAAGGTAAAAACCAGTCAAGAAAGGAGTAATTGAGAGATAAAAGCAAGAGGCAATATCACCTCGGAGTGGGGCAGGACAGAATGCCCTTCTTGAAACACACGACTAACTTGGAGCAGGGGAGAGGGAACAGCATTTCTGGGCCCCAACTCACTGAAGTCCCCTAGAATCTGCAACCTGTTGAAGTCACAGAGTTATGATCTTAGAGTCTGGAAGTATTCCGGGCTAACATCTTAACTCGTCCTACGGAAATTAAATATTGCCTTTCTGATGGGCTAAGGTGGTTTTTAAAATATGTCCACAAATTCTCTGATACTCTTGTCTTCAAGAAGTGGAGCTTAAATCTTCTCCTTGAGGTTGGACTGGACTTAGTGACTGGCTTCTAATGAACAGAATATGGCAGAAGTAAGGGTACGTTATTTCTGAAATTAGGTCATAAAAAGATGGTGGCTTCTATTTTGAGTCTCTCTCTCTCTCCCTCTCTCTCCATTTCTTTCTCTCTCTCCACCTCTCTCTCTCTCTCTATTGGTCATTTTAGGGGAAGCCAGGTGTCCTGTCAGGAGGAGTCTCAGGCAGCACCTGGGGGCCTCGTGTGATGAAGCCCTCAGACTTCCACTCAGCAGCCAGTGAGGAACAGAGGCCTATGACGACCATATGACTGAGCTTGGAGGAGAACCCTCCAGTTCTGGTGATGCCAGCCAGGGCTGACATCTTGCCCATGACCCTACCAGAGATCTTGAGTCATCCACTCCTGAATTCCTGATTCACAGAAACTGGGCAAGATGACTGTTGCTTTAAGCTGCACGGTTTTGGGGTAATTGTTTGCAGAGCAATAGACGAGCTATACATGGGATTGCCATGTGAAGGCGACGATGGGCATTAAGTGAGGGAGGAGAGGGGTTATAGGAGAGGAGCAACATTGCCCATGCTCAAGGTCAAAACCAAAGTCCTTCAACCAGAAGACAGAATTACCTCCAGACAACAAGGCCCTCATATTTAGTGATTCTAAGAGAATATGGTGCCTCCTGAGGTGGGCCCTGTGACATCTACACCTTCTCGAACATTCTACCCTCTGCTACCCGGTGCACACATTACCTGATGATGTTTCTACAGGAAGCCCACACTTCCATCCTCTGAAGTGTAGGGGCCAGGCTGTGCCAATTTGTGCAGTAAAGGAAGAGCAACTCGTTTCTAAGCTCCCCGAGGAGCAGGAGCATCTCGCTAACTGCCTGCAATTCTGCTAATGACAGCCAAGCTGCCCCTGCATCCTGCACTTCTTTTAATAAGCTCATCAGTCACTTTTCAGCTTTTGTTTTTCTGTCAAGGAGCCTTTCTTCTGCTTTAAAACAAAGAATTCTTAGCACTGGCTTTGAAAAGCACACATGCCTCATCTGCAACAGATATTATTTAAATGGTTAAGTAAAAACGGAGAAAAACATGGTGCATGATTTCCTTTGCTAGGGAGCGAGCGCATGTCGGGGACACTCAGCCCCTCCCAGGGGAGGGCAGCATCTTTTTCGCATTTGTAGCTCATCTAATTTCTTCAGGTTTAGTAACCTGAACTTCCTGATGCTTCCTTCCAGACAGGAAATGATGCTCACGCCCTGACAGAGGAAGCCCGGAGAGGGCTCAGGAGAACAACGGGACGTCCTCACCTTGTCTCCCAGGTAGGAAAGAGGTGCGACCCAGGACGCACTGTGGACTGTGGAGGGCAGCTCCTGGAGGTCTGCGACCACGCTGCTGCTGCCCGGGTTGAAGGAGACGGGGATGTCTGCTCTGTCCGCTGTCTCCAGGCGCCAACCCATCATATCCACAAACTGGAACACAAGAGCAAAGGATGGAGACATGTGCCTGCAGCTTCTCTGGTGATGGCTGGATTACACAGAATAGAAAGAACCATGGGGTGGCCATCTTGTTCCAGAAGCTTCCTTCATATGTGTCCTCCTGAGCTTGCACAGAACTCTCACCCAGCACTGCCTCCCGCTGCCCCAAGACAACTAGGAGTTCTCAGACAGCGATGACTATACGTATGTGGAATTTATCTTTGTATCCCAGCATACATCCTGGTTCTTGACATTTAGCAGGTGTTCAATAACTGTCTGAGTAATATAAAAATAAGTGTGGGAATAATAACTAGGACTATGGGCACATTTTAATGGTGAGCTCCTTAGAGAGCAAATATGAGGTGGAATACAGTGGCCTGCTATCATTACTTTTCTTTAAATAAATCCTCATACCTAAATATTTCTCTGATCATAAAGGAAGCCAAGAGTTAAATGATGGTGGGGGAGAAGGAATTGACAAAACATTGATTAGGAATAACGCTTCTGGGCTCCCCTAGGGACAGAAGACTTCTGTGGATTTACAAACCAATTTTTTTCCTCAACTACAAGCCTACATTCCTTTTGGGAATGAAATATATAAAATAACCTTTCCTTGAATATCTATTGGACATAAGACACTACTCATACAAAGAAAGCAAGCATGAGACTGCTGGTTCGTGGAATAATGGAGGCAATAAAAATTTTAGTTTCGTGGAGTCAATTTAAAAACTCACACAAATAACTTAAAAAATTTAACTTAAATATTCATGTAAAGTAATTGAGACAGAAAGTAAAACGGAAAGAAAATAAGCAGATAAGAAGCAGCGAGGGAGAAGAACAACCAACTCCATTTATCTGATGAGTGTTTATTGAGCACCTACTATATTCTGGATCCTGCTGTAGGCCCCGGGAATATATAACGAGCTTAAAGGCTAATGTTGGAGGAAGATACATAATAAACAAATTTTAAAACTGAATGCATAGTATGTCGGGGAGGGATAACTGCTACAGAGTATACTAAGAAGGGCTGAGCTACTTCATAGGGAGTGGTGAGGGAAGGCCCCTCTGAGCCAGAGACACTTGAGCCCACCTGACGAAGTGGGGCACTGAGCATGAGAACATCTGTGGCAAGAACACTGCAAGCTGAGGAATGGTGAGGGCAAAGCTTAACACTTCAACAAAGAAAGACATAAAATCTCCACTAGCCCTTCATGCTTCAAGACAATCCACTTCTTCCCCATTTGGAAGGACTAACTAAAAACCAAATTTCGACTCCCTTGCATACCTTCGCTCTTCTTTTATGTGTACTGTGACAATGATTATTTATTCCAAAACAAAAGCAGCGGGTACAACCCTTGGGATTTGCTGGGTCCAAGTAGAATGATCCTTCTCGACACACATTACATTCTGTACCCTCCACATTCTCCTATTGAAATAAAACACGAAATGAGAGATCATTTCCTCTAAAGCTTCCCTGAGTGCAGTTAGCTACTTCCACAAATTAATTGCCAATACAAGATGTTAAAACCTGGATGCTAACAAAACATGAAATTTACATCATTGTTAAGCTTTTCTATCACATTAATTGTTTAAACTCTTCTACTATACTCAAGAGAATGAGAGAATTTTCTAGATCTCACAAGATGCCCCTTGGCATCTTGAAGGTAGAGAAATAGTAGCATGAGGATTCACCATATGAGGGTCTTGGTTCACCCTACTTACTACCACCTCAAAACATCTGCTGGGACTTAGAAGCTCTCTTACCACCTGACAGATTGCCCCGGAGCAGATTATTAACCTGGGGTCTACGAGCTGGGAATAAGCTTCCAGGGAATCTATGAACTTCTTAAAATTGTAGACTAGGGTTTGTGTCAACTTTTCTGGAAAGGGTCTATACCTGCCTCGTGATTCCCCAGAGGATAAGAGAGGTCTTCCCTTCTATTTCTACCAAATGAGCTAAAAACTATTAAATGCTACATGCATTGTGGAAATCAATTACAGGTCAGTCCCACTTCCCATATATTTTTATACGTTGACTCAACACGAAGAACTTCCTCACTGACCAGTGGCTGACGTCCCTGGCATTGCATGTTCTGTCTCACCTTGCAGAGGCAAGTTCCAGTCCTTGGGTCACAGACTCCTGGCTCAGTCCCATCCCTGTTGCAATGGCAGGGAAGGCACTCGGGGAAGTGGTAAAACCCAGAAGCACACCGGTCACACTGCCGCCCTGTGATTCTGGGCTTGCACCTATATTCAAAGCAAAGGAGGCGAAAGTTTTCATCATCTTTCCCACACAGTTCTGAAGTCCCCCTGCACTCTTGCGGAGCGGCTTCACCCTGCTTTCCTGGGGGAGGTGATGGCTGAGCTGAGCCTGAAAGGACAAGTGTCATGGGGGTGGGTGTTCCAGACAGAAGGAACAGAGGGGAACCACCTGGTGTATGCAGGAAGCACATGGATGAGTGGAGAAAGCTGAGCCATGAACTGAAGAGGGAGGCAGGAGGCAGCTCACGGGGACAGAGATGCTGGCTCTTGTGACACCATCCAGTGGCAATGGAGCCAGGCAGCTGAGCCCTGGGCGCTGAGGGCCCTCTGGCCGGTGTACGACCAGCTCTGGCACAAAACAGACAGAGTATCTCAATAACTTGCTAAGGACTCATATGCTCATCTGTGAAAGGGGAAAATTGCTAGCTGCTGCCTCCCAGGACCGCTGTGGAGACAGATGAGGCTGTGCCTGGCACATGACAAGCTCTCAGACAAGGAATCACCATCTTGAAAAGTTTTAAGTAGGAAAGAGTGTGGTTGGATGAGTGTGCGTGGATGGAGTCAAGATGACCATTTCCACAGCTGGCTGCTGAGTCAGGAGGGAGAAGGGGCTGAACTAGGGCAAACACGCTGGGGATGGGGAGGAGGGATGGGTTCCAAGCTATTTTGGGGTGAGGCTGCTGGGGCTTGTGATGTTCTGGATGAGGGGACAGAAGAGGGGCAGGCAAGGAAGACCCTCAGTCACCCAGCCTGAGCACAGAGCGGGTGCTGGCGGGGAGGCTGTGCCTGGGCCCCAAGGAAGGCTCTGTGGGGAGCGGGAGCCATCCACACGTCTGAGCACTTGAACCACAAGAGTGGAGGGGAAAGCACAGAAGCTGACGGAAGAACAGCCGGCTGCCAGCAGAACCGAGAAGCCCACCACCCCAAGGGTTGAGGAGAAGAGGCAGTGGGTGCCAGCCTCCTGTAGCTCGATCTCGGAGCTCCAGCTGACGTCTGGTGGGACCCACACGCTGATCTCTTTGTGGGTCTAAAGAAAGTACTAGGAAATGTGCTTTATATCAGAACATTGGGAGTATAATCTGATACGAAATATTTTATCATTAACTTGCTACCAATACCTGTTAAAAGATCTTACCCAAGGGACTATCCTGAAAAAGAGAAATCTAACTTGCTTTCCCACTAAGTCTGTCTTTGGCAAATATCTGCTTATAACCAAGGACAGGATTTTGTGTTTGATTAAGAACACATACTCAAGACCAGACACCTACCTTTGAATCCCAGCTTTGCTACTTACTAGAGATAGAACCTTGAGCAAATGAACCTCTTTGTAGCTGAGTTTACTTATCCCTAAACATGGAGATCATAATATCGACTTTGTAGGATTATTGCAAAAATTAAAATAATATATGGAAAAGCCTTAGAGGAGAGCCATGCACACCTACGAGAATCTGCTATTACTATTCTTGCTATAGCATTGTCTAAGGGGAGCGAATGGGACTCCCTTTATCCCACTCTGCACACCTAAAAAGATACACTCAGTTTTACCCACAAGACCTATTGGCAGGTCAAAGGTCATTTCAGTTCCAGCCCCATCCCCCTTGTCTTCCTCCCCATCTGATCCCTGCAGAAATTCTTTTCGTGAGGAAGCAAGTGTTCTCCAAATCACACCTATGGCAATGTAGATGGAAAGCGTCAACATTCTGCCTGAAGGGATCACTCCAGTGTGGTGGATGGAAACTTTGGAAGGGGATCAGAGACTCCTCTGGGAAGCTGGATAAACTGTGGGCCGCTCACAGATTTCTTCCATTCATTCATTCATTCATTCTCTCCCTCTCTCTCCAACACACACAAATTTGCATTCACTCTCAGAGGGTTCCTAGGCTCTGAGTGATAATACCTGCTCTCGTCTTGTGAATCTCAGACTAAATGCAATCAAACAGTCCACAAAAGAAAGAAAGAAAGAAAGAAAGAAAGAAAGAAAGAAAGAAAGAAAGAAAGAAAGAAAGAAAGAAAGAGAAAGAAAGAAAGAAAGAAAGAAAGAAAGAAAGAAAGAAAAAGACTGTTGCCAGATGACTCTCTATTTCCGGAGGGAGTAGCAAGGGGGGAGCACAAGGCTCTGGTGGTCTAGAGAGGGGAACGAAGAGAGTACAGACAGCCCTGCCCAACCAAAGTTGTCAGAAAGAGGAACCCTCGATCGGGAGCAGAGCTTGGAGATGGCCTGACTTAGACTGCACAGGCTCCGCTCCTCTCACCCGGCCGGGAGGAAAGGACTCCTGCAGAGACAGTGCTATTGTCACAAACTGCCAGCTGGGCAGCCTGTTGAACCAAAGTCCATGTTTCTTTTAGCAAACACACAGGACTCCTGGCTTACAGGTGCCTTAACTGAACGCTGGTGCCAAAGGAGCCCCTCACATACTGAATGCCATGGGTGGACAAGGCTGACAGGGGCCCCTGGAGCAAATGACCTGGACCTGGGCCTGGAGGCAAGGACAGGCGGACAGGAGCCTATTTTTTATATTTTCACTTGAGTGGAAAAGAAAGGAACCGGAGCGTTTTGCAGGGAGGGCAGCTGTGGAAGCTGCTTGTGCAGACAAGGAGAAACGGAAGCAAAATCCTTCCTCACCTCCTTATTTCAGAAGGCTGTGAGACGGTGGCGGCGGGGACAGGTGGGCTAAGGGCGTGTGGCCATGTCAGTGACGTGAGGCAAAGCTCTGGACTGCGCTCTGCACACAAGTAGCAGCTGAGTGCATAAGAGTGGAGGAGAAAAAGCAAGAAGCCGAGCAGAATGAGAAGAGCGGGGACCTGTGACCTGCCCCTGAGACCCCAGGTGGGACTGACAAGGAAGGGTTAACCAAAACTCAGAGAATATAACATCAGGAGTCCTGAGCCCTGAGCCTATGAATCCTGGACAAAAATAAGCAACCAAAGGACTTTTGGGTGGTGCCATGACAACAGGGAATAAAGAGGAAACTTCTTCTGTAAAGTCTGGCTGACATCTCTTAGAAACTAGCTAAAGTCAGCCTGACCTTGACACATTTCTCCAGCGAGACACTCTCCTGCCCGAGGAGCTGCCCTCCCTGAAAAGGCAAGGAGTTTCCCGCAGAAGCTGCCTGTAGGTGCGGAACAGCAGCTCCGGGGGTGTGGGTCAAGAGGATTCATCTCCAAGGCGATGGGCTCATGGCCAAGGCTTATGTAATAACATTTGTGCATGTGTGGGCGCTCTCCATGCAGCACAATTAGAGAGTCAGGTGTTAGAGGGAACTCTACTTTGCTCATTACGTATTGTGGGTCTCTTAATATCACACTCCCATCGACTCCAGTTGTCATCTAGAATCCAAAGTCTACCTTCTGCCTTCATCGATTCATTCAACAATCACCAAGGGCTTCCTATATACCCTCTGTGTTAGGGGATGCAGGGGCGAGGGGACAAAGTAGAGTAAGTCGGTCTTGACCTTGGCACATTTCCACTGAGAACACAGGACACAGAGATGCCAAAAGTGAGGTAATCCTGTGAGAACTGGGATGACCAGCTTGAGGCACTGAGATTTGAGGATGTCTCTGTGGATTCACAGAGGCTTCGTGCCTTCTTGGAGTTTATACTTTTCACACATAATCCTTGAAGGATACACAGAATGTGGGGGAAAGAGCAGAGGATGGAGGAAAACTGATAGTTGCCTGGAGATCTGAACATATGTAAAGTGTTTAGAGAAAGTAAGAAAACCAAGAAGAGAGGAAAGCTGAAAAAAGGCTTAAGTTAGGGTAGGTGAGGGCCATATGACCATGAAAGCTGGTCCTTATCCTGTCAGGGAGCTGAGACAGGTTCTCGCACAGAGTGTTGTGGTGGAAGGGGCACCTAGCAGACCCACACACAACATGGCGCCCGCCGTGCCACATTGCCATTAGTGGTTAGTAGAGCTTCCCCTGCCAGACAGTGACCCCTGATGCATGAGGCACAGAACCCAAACTAGAGTCGGTGCTAGATATAGTTTGAGCAATAAAATACATTGGTATCTGACAAAACAGAATTAAGGCAAAAATAAAAAATCATAGTAACTGAGGAAAATGTTTCATCCTAGCTTAAAAAAAAAACAACAAGAAGATAAAATCATAAGCCTATATGCATTTATCAACATTGCCTCAAGTTCTGCAGACTAGATTAATAGTTCTGTGTATTAGTGCCAAAATTATGGGGAAAACAGATTTTTAAATCCCAGGATAATTGTGTACTTGGCATATTCCCTTTCAAGTAAGGGGCCAAAAAAAAGGGGGGTGGGAATGAATGAAGAATGAGTGCATGAGTAAACCAGGAAAAGAAGGTCAATCAGGAGAGCACCAATGTCATTCAAAGATGAGAAGGTCAAGGAACTTAACCAAGATGGCAGTAGAGAGCCATGGAAAGGGGAGAATACATACCTGGCCAGAAGTTGACACCCGATCAACTGTAGGGAAAAGGGGTTGATTCTTAGATGACACTGGGATTTCAGGCTTTGGGGACTGGGAAGGGACTGTCACCAATAAGTAGAAAAAAAAAAAAAAGTCAAAGAGAGAAATGGTTTGAAAGGCAAGACAATGACATGGGTTTCAACTATGGAATCAGACTTGGAAAAATTTTGGAGTTGTAAGGGCCCTTCAAGTTCATCTAATACTTCATTATACGAAGGGGACAGGTGTTCAAAGAGTTTAGGGGACTTGTCCGAGGTCCCCTAAGTAAAGCTAATAAAAGAACTGAGGTTGAACTGATTTGCAATGAAGGTAGGATCAGCTAGCCATCGAGGGTCAGGACCAGAGCTCGGGATCTAGAATCATCCAGGAAGTGGGGGTGGTTGAAGCCAGGAGAATGGGCAGGGCTGCAGGGGGACAAAGTTTGGAGGGAAGAAGGCAGACAGCCAAGTACTTGGCAAATAGTCAGAACAGGACTTACTGGGTGCTGGTGTGTGTCAGGTAGTCCTAGGGTCTCCTGCACGGCACAGTTAATCTTCTGAAGAACTCCATGAGGTAGGAGCCTCTAGCATCTCTATTTTACAGATGAAGAAATAAGACATAGAGAGAAGAACCGGACTCAGATCACCCAGACAGTGAGCAGCCGTGACAGATGCAACCTTGCGCAAACACGCACATCTTCAGTCTGCGGGAGACTGAACCAGGGACATAGCCACAGAGTGAGCATTCAGAGAGACATGGAGAAAGACACTGGTGTGACAGAAGATGAAGGAAGACAGAGAAAATGTAGGTAAGAATTCTGAGTTCCATCCCTGCGGCAGGACCCCATCCACCCTGCTCACCACCGTGACCCAGTGTCCCCCCCACACGCTGCCTGGAATTTACCGTTCCTATTAATCAATGAAGTGCATCCAAAGAATTGCTTCTCCAAGTTGGTAGGGCTGATGGAACTCTGCCTATAGCTGGAAGCACTTTGTCCCAAGAATGCCAAGTCTATGACCTTTTTGGGTATTTTATTTTTCCATCTAACACAAATGTTTAGTAAATCTGTGGGGATTCGTGGAGATAGAGGTCCCCCCTACAAAAGCATTCCTTTTGCTACTGCTCTTTTGAAAAGGCACATTTGTACATGTGGCTTTGCTGAAAGATCCAGGTAGATCACCGTCTCCTTTAGTTGATCTCAAAAGAGCCTGAAAGTGGTCAGCATCATGCTAGTTTTTTTAAAGCAGTGAGTCCTGGCTTCTTGTATCTGTCAATGATTGACAAAATCTTCTGAGGGCATTCTAGCCCTTTTGTTTGTTCACAGAATCTGATGACATAATCTTCCATTATTAAAAGTAAGGCAAAGGTACTTTTTCATTGGCCTTCTATCAGGTTGAATTAGTGTTGCTATTAAAAACAAAATCTTGGGGCACCTGGGTGGCTTAGTGGGTTAAAGCCTCTGCCTTCGGCTCAGGTCATGATCTCAGGGTCCTGGGATCGAGTCCCGCATCCGGCTCTCTGCTCAGCAGGGAGCCTGCTTCCCCCTCTCTCTCTGCCTGCCTCTCTGCCTACTTGTGATCTCTCTCTCTCTGTCAAATAAATAAATAAAATCTTAAAAGAAAATAAAAAATAAAAACAAAATAAGTATCTTTAGGACCTCAATCTAGCACTGGCCAAAATAATGGACTTCTTGGCATTTGTACAATATAATTTTGCAATATTTTGCACTTTACAATCAGAGATTGAAGAGGAAATAGAACAGGATTTTAAATTTAGGTAAGAAGGTAGAGATAATTTTACCAAACGTTTAATGGCTTAGGAAACTGAGACCCAGGAAGGCTCAGTATTCTAGCTAGTTTATGACAAAGGTGAGTCAAGGACTCAGTTTTATGGCTCCAACCTAATTTATTCCCAATTGCTTCTAAAATTCCACCAGTTTTAATTAGGTAGAGATTGAATATTTTGGATTGCTACAATTATTTTTGTAACTTATTTTAAAGTAGATTAATATTTATAACAGTTTCATTTTCTTTTAGTATGATAAACTTGAACACCTATAAACAGTGAAATAAAATTTGAAAATTCCAGTTTTTAAGCTTTGTGATCTGTGACACTTTGTACACCTGCAAGAGAGTCTGTTTTATCACTGAAAAAGGATGTGTTTTTCTTCTTATTGCAAGTCCCAGGTTTCTTTGATCATTTCTTTCCTGTGAACTTTAGGTTCCTCCAAACACATTCTTCATTTTCATTAGGAAATTTCATTTGGGGGTAGAGGAAGGACATTCCTTCCTCTAATATTTTCTAAAGAAACAATCTTTTGGGTAATCAAAAGCTTTTTCAGCATCAACAGTGGAATTACCACAAGCAATTTATGTAATTTATAGTCATAATAAACTGAAAATTTTTCTGACATTATCCACTAAGGGCCCTTTCATGACAAATCTACTTTGAGCATGGAGAGATAAGTCATCCCATCAGGTTATTATAGCCTCTTTGGTAATGTCAAGAGAAACAATTTCATCTTTTGGTTTAGGTGTGATAACAGGCCAATGAGATTTTCCATTCCTGTTGGTGTTTCCTTGGGTTTGGGCAAAACCATCCAGCATGGCTTGGACCTGAGTTAGGGCTTTTCCAGTTAACTGAATTGTCATTGTTCTATGCAACTAATGAATCATTGAACACTACACAAAAAACTAATGATGTTCTATATGTTGACTAATTGAATTTAAATTTTAAAAAATAAAAAAAAACTGTCATTGGCTAGTGAAAGTTTGTTAAACACCCCTTATAACTTCTACCTAAGATACTATAGTAAATCTATTTATCTCACAGATGGCGCCTCGATGCATTTTTACAATTTTTAATGCATTCTTGATTTCCTTTTTCTGTGGCAGCAGCATTCAGAAACCATGTGTGAGGTTGTGTTTACAGCAATTTATTCTGTTGACCAGTTACTGCCTCTTAAAATTCTCCCATTATTTCCCAGACAGAGAATTCCTCTCTATCCCCTGCTTGAAAACTGTTTCTTCATCTTCTTGGTTCCTTTGCCTCCCACAGTTAAACAAAGGTACCCCCGCAGAACCCACACCTGCTGTTTCCTCCTGTGTGTCCGTGCCTACTCCGTGGGGTCCTCATTACTCTAACCTAGTCCCAAACTTCCATCCCAGCCCCAAGCTCTTCACTTGTATGTTCTGCTTTCAAAAGAAAAATTAAAGTAGTCATTATAGAAAATCAGCACTCTGTTGGTCTGCCTTGCACTTATTTTTGTGGCTTTGTTTTTATTTTAATTATATATGGGAGTACTGTAATGTTTTCAGCATTTAGGGCTTTAAGTTCCTTCATACAGATGTGATTGAGGCCACTACGGAATCCTGGGCTCCAGCCCCTGCCAGGACTCCCAGGCCCTCGTAACCGTTCCGTGCGCACTTGTTGATCTTCCTCTCCTGCTCTTCCCAGAGTTTTTCATCCACCAGATTATGCATTGTTTATTCTGCTGTTCAAATGGAACCTGTTCTTTTGGTCTTTTTTTAAAGATTTTATTTATTTATTTGAGAGAGAGAGAGGGCTCATGCACGAGCGGGGGAGGAGGGGCAAAAAGAGAAGAAGTGGACTTCCCAATGAGCAGGGAGTCTGATGCGGGGCTCGATCCCAGAACCTGAGATCATGACCTGTGCCAAAGGCAGATGCTTAACCGACTGAGCCACCCAGGAGTCCCATGTTTGTCTGTGTTTTAGAGAGAGGTACTGCTAACATATTTCAACAGCAACAGACCAACTTAGCTGACTGTCTTTCAACTGTTGTTCTAACTCTCCCTTCACCACCTTTTCAAACCAAGATGGCAGACCTCGTTGGTGTTGCTCTCTCAGCTTACTGGAGAGAAATATTCCATCCTTCTTATTCTTGTAGATGTTTCCATTGAGATCCATACATTTTATTTACAAATACTCTGGAGCTCTGGTGTCAGATGTTTCTGACTGGCTATCAGTGTGCTGTCTCTAAGAGAGTTTCGATTTTCCAGAGAGGGAGATTGGCACCTCTGGGAACATGAAAATGGAAAGAGGTCAGTGGTAAGGGAGTGGTGGAAAATAACAGTGCACATTCACTATTTGAGGGAGGAAGGCTCTGGTACAGATAGAAAAGAACAAAATGAAAAGCATAGTGGGGCTATTGGCCTCCAGACAGAAAGTGATACCCATTGATGAAAGAACAGAAGGAAAAAAAGACAGCTCTGTGAAATGAAGAGGTCAGAAGAGGAGATGTCGAGAGGAATACCAAACAGCCCAGCTGAAATAAGGCAGTGTGGCGGTGTGATCGACCAAATCTACAAGATTCTGACATTTGTCCAGCTACTATTTTGGACCAAGGGTTCAAAGAGAGGGAATGGAGGCAATTGTCCCTACGGAGGCAAACCTAGGTCAGTCATGAAGTCACAGGATCACACACATCTTGTCTTTCTCTCTCCCTTCGGTAAAGTTGATTGCGTCAAGATGGGCACAGACAGAGTCTCTGCTTCCCGAGCTCCTCCACCCTCCGCCGCCACAAGCCCACGAGCATCTCTTGGGCACGGTGCAGCTCTGCGCCTGCGCACTCCTGCAGGTCTGTGCTCTCGGCCCAGGTGCCACTGTCCTCCTCTATCAGTTGCTAACTGGAAATAAGCTAGACGTTTCCGTGGGCCCATGGGTGCCTTCCAGACCCAGTGCAGGATCTTCAGTAATGAACTAAGAGCCTGACTTCAGTCTGAAGAACAGCTTAAGCACTAGATGGAACAGAACCTAATATATGTTAACTAATGGTGATGAAACAACTCCGGACATCACCTGGAAATCCTTCGTGCAAATCGCCTTCAGTGTCGGCTCACAGTCTGAGTAGGGTGAGCAATGACGCTGACTCAGAACGGACTCACAGCTGTGGTTTTAAAGACTCGGAATGTTTCATGACTCAGATCGTCACTCGGCTTCCTTTCCTGTGGCACAAAGGGGCTGTGAGGCCCCTGGGCAACAATTAAAGGTGTGGGGAAGGGTCCTTCCTTAGGAAAAGTGAATGTCGCCATTATAGAGAGTTGAGTTTGGTCCCCAAAAAGATACGTTCGAGCTCTAATTTCCAGTACCTGAGAAGGTGATGTGATTTGGAAAGAGGGTGTTTGCAGATATAATCAAGTCACGATGAGGTCATGCTGGAGTAAGGTGGGCCCTAATCCAATACGACTCATGTCCTTATGAGAAGAGATGCACACAGAAAGGAGAATGCCATGTAAGGGCCGAGACACGCCAGGAGCATCCACGTGACGGCGGAGCAGAGACTGGAGTGACGCGTCCACAAGCCAAGCAACTCCAAGGATTGCTGGCAACACGAGAAGGTAAGAGAAAAGCACAGGACAGATTCTCTCCCAAAGACTTTAGAAAGGACACGGCACTGTCAACACCTTGATTTCAGGCTTTCGGCCTTTAGGACTATGAAAAAATAAATATCTATTGCTTTAAGTCATCCTGTTTGTGGTAACCTATTACAGCAGCCACAGGAAATGAAGACAGCCACCGTTGAGCTGGGGTCACGGATGCCTGTCACCAGCAGCAACGGCCTCCCCTCTCACCCCCCCGGCTGTCACACCCAGATCACCTGCACAGATCCCAAAACATCTACCCCCATAGGTGGGGCAGTGTAGGGTGGGTGGTGAGCCTTACACGCGCTCCTGCACACTGCCATACCGGCCTGGATGTGGAAGCTCTGGCTCAGTTTCCCCCCCATAGAACCCCCTCCCGACTCTTTCCAGCCTCTTCTAGAAGATTGGATCCATCCTGCATCCCCTGGGGCTATTCGCCAGTCCTGCTGAGATCAGGCTGGTCACCTGCAATCATGTGACACTGGCCTCTAGCTCC
Source organism: Potos flavus (assembly GCA_028534135.1). NCBI lineage: Eukaryota > Metazoa > Chordata > Mammalia > Carnivora > Procyonidae > Potos > Potos flavus. The sequence goes on from CM052889.1 coordinate 42,199,420, forward strand.
TGATGCAGAGCTCAACCCACTCAGCCGAAGCTCTTAGCAACACAGCGTCTGTGGGAGCCGTCGTTTGCCACTGTCCCTTACCGGTCATGCGCTGGGCCTCTCAGTCAGTCCCGATGGCAGCCTCACTCTCGGTCAGGCTCTCCAGCATATACCTTCCTCCCTTGCCTGCCCGCCCCCACCAGCCAAGGCCCACTGTGGAGGCCCCAGCACCCCTTTGAGCCCGCCTGTCTGAGGGCGGGAGGCCTGAGGCCCTCAGACTTTGTCACACATTGTCCTCAACAAAAACTGCCAGCTTATCCTAGAATGAAGACTTGGAGCCCAAACCTGAAAACCAATGGCTAGGTGCTCACCACACAGTGACACCGTAGAAGAAAGGATAACTTAATTATGCATACATATGGGACACCCCGAGAACAATGCTGCAGCGCCTGGGAAGGCGGTTTATGGCCTCAGGCACCTGGCCATCCGCCTGCTCGGGGGCTCTGCCCGGCTACCCTGAGCCTGAGGGGCCCAGTTACCCCATACACCACAGCCCATCTGGGGCGGGGGTGGAGCTCCACCCTGAGGTGAGCACAGTGCCGTCCTTGGACCTGTGAGATGGGAAGGAATGGTGACTGGTGTGTGCAGAGGACACCTTCCCTTCCCATCATAGGACCCAACAGGTTAATCCCCCCAGGCTCACCTGCACTGCCCGTGGTCCCTGTTGCACTCTGGGGTGGCGGCCCCAACTGTGCCCTTCCTGGAACAGTTGCAGCCTTCGCAGCCAGCCAGGGGGTGGAAGCTGAAGGAATGTCTGTCACACGCCTCACATTGAGGCCTGACCGTGCGGGGAGGGCAGAGGCACTTCCCTGTCATCTCTTCGCAGAGCTGTGGGCCACAGTTGCAGGCTGGCCAGGGAATAAAGAGACACGGTGTAAGGGAGAGATGCCACCCGGCCTCCAACAGACTTCACCCACTGCCAGCATTTCCAGGAGCTTGCAAGGGGCCCGGGAGAAACGTCTTGCTTTTTCTTCACTAGGGCATTATTGAGTGTGGCTGATCTGAAAGGTATCTTTCTTGGGGACCAGACCAACTATACCAAATGCTCACGGCACCCACAGTGTGGGAACGCTGACTGAGGCACCGCTGGACCCACTGGCGCCAAGACAGGAGCTTGAAGGAACTCACCCAGCCGTAGTTACACACGCCATTCTAATGAGACGCCTCTCATCTGTCAGGGGGGCCTGTCCTTACGGGCTCCCTGAAGGGGCTCCACGTCACCTTAGTGCGATGGAGCTCTAGGTCAAGGCATAAAGCAGCAGCAGGACCCTCGTTAGGAGAAGGCTGGTCTCCAGGTGAAGACTGTGTTTGCACCACACGCGTCACCTCGCTGCCCCCTCGCTGCCACCCCATGGCCTGTGCTGACCCTATGTCTCAGGCCACAGGATGGTTCTTTGATAAAAGTCCCCAGGCTTTCCATTCAGAAAGCACTATGCTCCTGTGACCTTGGCTCTCCTCCTATTTCAATTGAGCTTTGGTTAGGCTGCAAAAATTGAAGGGGCTTCCACGAGGAAGAGGGATGGAGCTATCCAATAGTGTGACGCTTAAGGCTCTTTAAACCCACCTGTTGTGCCAAGCACATGGGGCACATAGCACGGGAAACACAGATGTTTATCTTCTAGAACCTACCTACTCAGACTGTGCTCCACAGACCCCTGGCGTGGGCATCATCTGAGTGGTTAAGAGAAGTGCAGACTCTCAGGCCCCTGCCCAGGCCTCCTGAATCAGACTCTGCATTTTCACTAGATCCCCAGGAGAGTCTCCAACAGAGTGAAATTCAAGAAGGCCCGCCCTAGATGAGCGGCACCCACCTGGGACCAGAGACAAGCTTGGCTGCCCCAAACGTGCACTTACGCTTGCAGTGTGGGAATCCATAGTAGCCCATTCGACAGCGAGTACACTGTCGCCCAATGACACTGGGCCGGCACGGGCACTGCCCGCCCTCTGGGCTGCACTGACGGCCAACGGCCCCGGTGGGGTGGCACTCACAAGGCAGTGCTCCCTTGTGGTAGAGGGCCACCAGGGACCTGGCGGAGTTCTTACAGAATCCAGAGGCTGTCTGGGGGCTGTGAAGACAAAAACAGCTCATGGCATTATCCCGGGAGGCGTGCCCCCCAGTAAAAGTCCCAACCTTCTCCTTCCCACTTGCTCCACCAACTGGTGTTTTGGGGGAGGGACTCTGGCTGTGGAGTCTTGGAAGAAATGAGAGACTACCCTACCCCTGGATTCACAGCCAGTGACAGCCCACCCTCCTTCCACCCATCTACTCCACAACACATCCCAGGACTGGTGGGTGGGAACTTTTGGAGGCTGAAATAAAAGGGTGAAAATTTATCTATAGGATGAATTCTATGGTATGTGAATTGTATCTCAATAAAGCAGTTACAAAAAAAATTATACCTAGAGACGTATGCACCAATAACAATAACAATGGAAGGAGGCGGCAGCAAAGTGTCTACTTTCATTGAATGTTGTGTGTTAGAAGTTTTGCCTACATCTCACTTAACCTCACAACTACCCAACCAGTTAGGCCTAAGCCTCATCTCATAATAAGGCAACTGAGGCTTCTAGAAATTAAGTGATGCGTCCAAGGCCACAGAGCTACAGAGTGGCCAAGCAGACATTCAAACCCATAGCTGCTGGACCTCAGAGCCTTTACTCTTAATATTTTCTATATAGGAGACTTCTGCCCACCGGGGTCCCCCAGAGCTCCTGGGTCCCTCAGGAAAACTGCAAGGGCAGGGTGGGCCTGCAGAAGAAAAGAGCAGGAGCCCATATTCAGGACTATCCTAAGCTCTTGGCATTCAAGGATCCAGGGACAGGGGACAGGGAGGTCCGCCTCTCTGTGATACTCCCCACTCAATCAGATGGCAAAGGGAAGGGAGAATCCAGGCTGACGTGCTTCCTGGTGGAGGGCACCCCACATGAGATCTTTTAGGAACCTGAGTTGGACAACGGGAGGCAGCAAAGAGGCCAAGAAACTCCTAGGCAGCCTGTGAATCCCAGCTCTGAGGGTGAACAGCTGGCGGGATCGAAGTTGAGGACAGTAATCTTGCCCAAATGGGCAGCACAAGGTCTGGTGTAGGATGGTGTATGCGGAGGAGAAGCATCTCCCTCCCCAGACCCAGGATGCATTGCCACCCCTGTGGGCCCCAGGAGGAAGAAGACAGACCTGGGGGCCAGCCCCACCCTGAGTCTCACTCTGAGCATGAATGTGGGAGAGCCTGAGGAAGTTCCACAAAGTAATACTTACTCAATATAAAAACTGTTTCCTCCACAATTGGTGATAAACTCAAATGACTTGTCCACTGATTTTTTGTGAAGTATTTGGTAGTCATAATCCTCCGCAGGCACCACTAGAACACGGACCTAAAGGAAACCTGTCAGCATGGCTTTGGATTTCCAACAGCAGGGCACACCTACGGCTAGTTATTACACTTTCTCTTCACTACGAGTGGTGTTCTCTATTGCGAAGCCCAAGACCACATGAAACAGGACTGATGAGAAAAGAATCCCAAGAACTACCCTAAGCCAGTGTTAAAGGTTCAACCCACATTCCTCTGTTAGAAATGGCGTGTGCTGGGGCAGATCCCTCGGAGCACCTGCTCAGAGAAGCTGCAGCCTCCAGTGCTCAGTGGGGACAGGACATCTAAGGGGGTAATCAGGGGCCTGTTAGGAGGGCCAGGGCCCCATGTGATCTATGCCTGGGATGACCCTGGATCACCAAAGGTCACATTTTGTATTTTTAAAGGTGAACAAACTAAAATGGTGGGACCAATGGGGGAAACTCACACCACGGCTTGCCCTGAAGCTTATACCATGTCAGATACTCTGTGATGAATAACTGCATCCCTAGTCTTTAAAAGTATCTCAGCTCTCTGTGCCCGTTTTAATCAGACTCTTGCAGTAACAAATGCTATAGGAAATTTCAAATGTCTTTGTCAACGAGTCACCAACTTATAGCTTCCAGAGAGCTCAATGCTCTCATGTTATTCAATCAGTAAGCATTTGCCAAGCACCGCATGCCAGGTAGTATCCTAGGCACAGGGGATACAAAATACATAAAGTCAGGCCTCCGTCCCTAGGAAGATGGCCTCCTCGGAGAGAGAAGGAAGCATGAGCAAGAAACCAGACGGTCACACAGCAGGGCCTGGACAATGCTACCTGGCTCCCTGGAAGGCTTTACAGGCATTGAGTAACCATGCTTCCATGATTCCATCAACCAAGGTAACGAACAGAGCAGGGGATACCTGGGGTTGTGCAGGTAACAGGCTTAAGTTTGAGGGTCATGAGATTCCCGGCTAGGTAGATGTGCATTAGATGGTCCCATATTGGGCCTGGAGCTCAGAAAATATCAGAGATGAATTCAGAAATGTGGTGTCATTCTCCCCACAAGAGAGAACAGAACCAACAGGTACAGACAAGGTTATCTGAAGAGAAATGACAGAACGAGGGGGCTCAGTGTCACACCCAAGGGAATGCCACCATATGTGGACCAAAGGAAAGAGAAATCACTGAAGGAGCATTAGAGAAAGTGGGAACACAATGAGAGAAAGCAGCTATGGAAGCCCGAAAAAAAAAGTTTCAAGAACAAAGGAAGATTAAATGCTTCAGAAAGAGACCAGTCAGGTGAGGAGTGAGGAGGAGCTGATGCAGAATGAGACCCTTGTTCACCAGAGCTTCCTCCCGGGGAGTTCTTTCTTCCTATTTGCTTACTCATTATTCCAATTTCCCTCGACCTTAATTGTCATCTGCTTTTTTTTTTTTTTTTTTTTTGGTAAAAGGTAGCTATAAAATTTAAACATTTTTCTATAAGACTTCAATTCCTTGGAAGAATTATTGTCACAAGCCAAACAGGCACACAGAACGGCTGACCAAGGCAAGCACATGAAGAGCAAGCTGAGGGAGAAGCAGACCGTACCAATACTAGGGACTTTCCTTCTGGAACCTTCATGGTCACAGCCACCTCTGGCTTGGAGATGTCAAACTCAACTTGATCTTCAGCAATGACTTGGTCCCGGCAGCCAAGCACATGGGGGCAAAAAGAGGCACGGAAGACACCTGGAGGCAGAGCGAGAGAGGCGCTCCTGTCACAATCCCATGAGGCCCAGCCCGGCACGCAGCTATGGCGCCTGCTCCCTGACACTCACCTGGCCACAGCCGCCCTCCGTCCACAAAGACCTGTGTGGGAAATGCCGGGTGTGCTGGTTGATAAAAATGGATGACAATGACATATCGGCCTAGACGTGGCACAAGTCCTCGCAGGGTCACTTGGTTCTAGGTAGAAAAAAAGAGGATAAGAAAAACTTCTCAAGTTGCAGAGCTGTGAACATGTAGGGTTTGAAAACAAAAACCATCTAGATATTTACCCAAGTGAAATGAACACCTATGGTCACATAAAACTTTCCCTTGAATGTTTACAGCGGCACTCTTTGTAATCAGAAATATTGGAAACAAACGAAATGACCTGCAACTCAGAATGGATGAACCAACAGCGTGGTCAGCCATAAATTATGCTGGAGGGAGTGTAATTTGGTACAATCACTTTGGAAGACTGTGGCAGCTTTTACCAAAGTCAAACATGTCACTGAGCAATTGCACTCTTAGGTACATACCCAACAGAAATGCATAAAGTTTGCCAAAAGGCTGCGCGAGAATGTTCCCAGCATTTATACACCACTTGGATTAACCGGGTAAGAAAAAGTCAGACTCCGTTTTGGATGTTTGACTGACAGATGTCAAGCCCCATCGTTCATCCTTAATCTTCTACCCCACACCTGCACAAGCCAGTAAGAAGGCCCAGGAGCACATCCCTTGGCACAGGGAGGAAGTTCAAGCCACACTAATTCTAGCCCATGGGAAGGGAGTCCTCACCTTGCCCTCCTCCACCTTCCCTCATCCCTGCCCAAACACAGTGAAAACCAGAGTCATGCTCCTTCTTTTGCTCAAGCTTGAGTGTGAGCCCTGCTCTCTCCAGAAGACTTCACTCTGTGAGATAAAGTCCTTTCAAACCCTCAAAAAAACAAGAAAAACAGCAGCAATAAAAGATTATCTTCATCTTTCTGATGAGAACCATGACTTGAAGAAGGCAAATATTTTGAGAAAGGTCATGCTCTAATTTAAGAGCAAAACCAGGGCTGGAACTCCCTTGTCATGATTTCAGTTCATCTCCCCCTATGATTCTGGGTGGACTTCCCCATACAGGCTCTTATTAAATTTTCTCTCTCAGGTCCTGTCAATTTTCTAACTTGATGTAATGTGAATGGACATGAGCCATCTCTAGGATTAAAAGGATATGATATCATCAGGGCAAATGGTAAGTCTGCAATTCATAGTTTACAGTGAAAAAAATTCAGTCATTTACTATATTTCATCTTCATGCTATCAATTATTAATCAATAAATGTTTATTGAGAATTTCCTGCCTGCAAAGCATTTTGCTGGTATAGTTGAGGATGCAAAAAATCTATTAGCCAGAGCAGCTTTCACAAGTGTTTACCTTCCAACTTGGGAAGACAAGTGATCATCTCAACAATGGTACATAGCCGTAGCCCATGAAAGTATGACCTATCACAAAATGGGCCACAAAAAGTTGCCAAATGACTGTGTAGATAGAGATACAGAAAGAAAAGAGAACATCAGGATGGGGTGGTCATGGATAGGATTAGCCAGATGCCTCACATCCGGGATTCTCCACGGTTGAGAGTAGAGGTCCTCAAACTCTACTCTCAAAGGGAGGAGAGTGCCGCAAAGGCATCCAAACCCCTTGGAGGGTTTATTAAAACACAGTCTCCTGGGCCCCACCTCCAGAGTTTCTGATTCAATAGTTCTGGGGGGTGGGAGGGGCTTGTAAACATGCATTTGTAACAAGTTCCCAGGAGATGTGGATGCTTCTGGTAAGGGCCATGCTTTGAGAACCGCCCGCAATTTAGAAACAACACAGTTGAGGGGAGCCCCACCTGTGGTGCCTTCAAGATGACTCCAGTAACAACGTCGGCAGAAGGCGAAGGATCCTGGGGCAGGAAAGGGGAAGACTTACCACTTGGGACAGCCAAAATTAAGGCTGTTGGAGGAGTTTCAGGGACCAGGGAGACACAAGAGGCACTGAAAAAAAACGAATATTAAAAAACAACCAAAAATGGAAGAACCATGCATTGGTGAAGATAGCGACTATGAGCATAAGATTGTGTGACATCGAAAGGATCTAGTCTTGAGAGAACCACAGGACTGTGGAGGGATCTTTATACAAAGACACTCGGTGTAGTCAACTGGCCAAGTGTATTCCAGCAAACCTGCTCAATACAATGAGCTCAAGCAGAAAGAAAATCTTAATTTTGAAAAATAGTAACCAGATAGAAGCTTACAGAAACTTTCCCTTCTAGAACTAAAATTCATGTTAAATGGGGTCAGTGCAATGAAACATTATTATTCACCTCTAAACATAAATGTCGCCATAAAATCATATAAAAACAAAGAAGGCAAATGTACACCATTTCTTTTAGGCACAGCCAGATTTTACTGTTTTGGTGGCTTCTATAGCCCTAACCATGACTGTGTCTATAAACTATTTTTAAATCTACAACAAAACAACCCTCCTGAAACCCCAATAATCACTTGTTAGCTAATCCTCATAACATTGCGGTGAGATGGGTCATTATTTTCATGGTTTTTTAAATGAGGAGCCTCAGACACAGAGATTAAAGGACTGGAACAAACTGAGTCTTTGTGGGGGCTCAGAACAGCACTCAGTAACTGCCCTTGAGGGCAAAGCTTAACCATTCCGCCCAGGTGCTACTGTGTCAGCTTCCTGATATTATAGAATCCTGGAAAGACTGCTGGGGGAAATGATTTAGCTGATTTTTCATTTTAACCCATCATCAATCTTTAGTACCTTGGCCTATGATCCCTTCTGAAGTTAAGCATAAAGTCACAGTCTTACAAGCATTATAGTACCACTCAGAGCACAAACAAGGGAGAAAGGAAGGAAACCCATTACCTTTGATTAACATAACCCCCGTAACTGGCAATGCATTTGACTTGAGGTCTCAAATATTCAGTTGAGAATTCTTCAATGGGTATGATACAAATTTGATGCTGTTGAGCAAATTACAGTGCAAAAAGGTAACATCACGGTTATCGGCAAAGTCAACGGTAATGGTCAAACATACTCTTAAAAAAGCTGTTAAGTAAAGAAATTACAATTGTTATTTTGAAGTAGAAAAAAACTGCAGAATAGGGAGTGCCCTATGGCATCATTATGTGCAACAAACCCTTTTTACTGTTACACAGGATCACTGCCTGAATGTTCTTGGAATAGGCACATGAATAAATAAAATCATGACGTTCAAAAACAACTCTTTGTCAGTGACTTTTGGGGCCTGTTTTTGTCTCCTACCCTGGGCTGATGCTGGCTCTTCAGACCCCTTGGCAGGGAGCAGGGGGGTAGGCAGCTAGGGAGCCTGCCATTCAGAGCCTGTTGTCTGTAGCTCCTGCTACAAATAATCTTTCCTAATAGAGGATGACCTGAATCTCAGGCACATTTGGACTTCATTAAAGGAAGTGTCTCCAGAACTAGTTTTTGAGTCACACAAGAAACTCAGTTATTAACTTATCAATACATTTTATTTTAATCCAAACTGTATTACCAGCTTGATCACAAACCTATTCAGTAACAACAAAAACTTTTTATTGAACATCTACTATAGGCCATCTATAAGACTAAGGGATCCTACAAGACCAGGATGGCTAGTACCCCTGCCCGCATGGAGTTTATATTCTAGTTAGACATCCGAATGACATTAGACTATTTCAATAAGGGCAAACTTATGCTTTAAAGATGAAAACTCAGCCCTGTCATAATCCCAAAGATGAAGAGGTTAGATTTGCTCAGATGGTTATGTTTAAAAAGAGAGTCACAATTTTAAAAAGAAAGCCTTAAGCTATTATATAATTTATGTAATAACTTTTAAAAGCTCAATTCCAGATAATTCTGAAGAGAAGGCTCAAAGTTTTTAATATTGTCCAGCACGAATATTTAAAACACATTAGAACATCCTGGCCTGGCATTTCCCAGAGTGTGATACGTGCTTAATATAAGCAGTGACAGGAAGTTGCTTCATACTTAGATAATCTTCTGTTCTCTGAGACATTTACTAGAAATCTGGCCACCCTTCCCTAGCCCAGTCCCACTACTTGTGTTTACCATAATTCTCAATATTTAAGTTGTGCTATTAAATGGGAGGCATGAAGTTACCTAACCTGCCAAATTTGGTATTTTTAACTCTTAATCATATATATCTAATTAACTGAATAATATGCTTTTTGAGATAGAGTAACAATAATCGGGAAAAGGAATGCCAGGTGGTTGCAACCTTGAAAATTCTGAAGGAATTTGCCAAGAAACTAATAGATATGATCAAATAGTAAAATGGGCAAGAAAATAAACAGTAACTAATGGCATTTCTATACACCAGCATAAAAATAAACTAGGAACTATAATGACAATAGAGATTTCATTCGTAACAGTAACAATGAACGAACATTAATGAAATAGAGTTTTGTGAGCTGTGTTCAAACTTGACGAGCAAACTTTACTGGGTGCTATAAAAAAAGCTCAAATGACGAGGCAAGACAGAGTTCTAGATGTGAATAAAACACATCATTAAACTGGCAATTCTTCACAGGTTCATTTTATAGGTGGAATACGAACCCAGCCAAAATTTTTATAAGTTTTAAAATATAGAGCTATCACCAAAATGCTTCTAAAATTCAAAGGGCAAAACAGAAGCGTACCAGAAGGAATCGGGCCCTGTGCGCTTTGAGCCAAACGCCTGCATCTGTCAACAGCTCATACACAGCGAAGCGACTCCTACCATCAGTCACGACACTCCGGCAGAGGACACTGTGAGAGGAAAGAGTGTTCTTAGCCTGACTCCTCTGGTGTCCCTGACTTCGCGCCTCCCTACGGGGTAGCTGATGGCTCTTCTGTTTCTCCTGTTTAGAACCAGGTCACTGACAGTGAATTTTCTGGCACAATGAGTTTTAGAAAGATGCAGTCTACAATCAATACAAGAAAAAGAACCTTCCAACTGTGGCGCGTCTCAGGCTAAAGGCCTTGCTCACTTTTTCCATCCGGCTTGATGCCAAACTTGGTCTAGTCACTGGGAGAAAAAGCCCCAGGGTCAATAATGCCTGATCTCCAAGATACAACCTTCTTGGAAATTTATCAATATTCTTAGTACTGTCTGTCAGTGACTAAAGTTGCCTATTGGCCTCACAACCATTGACAATATCCACACCACGTCGGCATTGGGGCTGGCCTTACTCCAGTCGTGAGTAACCAGAGTTTACCATTGGAAGCTCAGTCTGCTCCTCTCATGCTTCCTTCCTCGTTGTACCAGCTGCACTCCTTACTTCTACCCCATCAGGTGAAATACGGAGTTCGGGAACATTTAAAACTTCACGGTTTGAAACCAAAGAATATGCGCTAATGGTAAAACCCATTTAAGAAGTATTTTTGGAGGAATGTTTCTGACTTCATATTCTGTAGCAACTTTTCTGTCTGTAAATACAATTTGGAAACTAGTTTGGAGGCAAACTAAAAGAAATGACCATCTCTGGGAATATTTGAAATAACTGATGCAATGACTTTTTGGTAAGGATTAAAAGGAGATAGTACATAAAAAGCCATAGTTAGAAACTCAAAGAACAGCTATTTTCTTTTCCCTTTTGAGCGTGTGTGTGTGTGTGTGTGTGTGTGTGTAATTAAAATGCATTCCTTTTGGTTCAAGCATAATCTTGGGAGTTAAAGATATTAGGTGATTCACTTAGTTTTATCCATATACTTTTAAAATTCTTACGAAGAATAGACTAATGATAATAACTGGATTGAGTTAATCATGAGTGAACTTCTCTCACAGAAGGGCAATCAGATTTATCACAACACTGTTTTGAAAGTGGTATTTTAATTAGCACCACTACTCTTCTGTTGGGATATTTTTTAAAATAACTCCATTAGAACTCACTCAAGAAATGCTGGGAAAGATTCAATCCTCAGCAGGAGAAGCTGCAATGTTGAAAGGGCCTGTCATTTGAAATAGGCTTTGATGGGTCAAATATTTTCCAATGCACCATATTTTTGGACCACAGTACTTATAGCCTGTTCATTTTCACTTGTCCACATGACAGCCAAAGTAGAGAAGGAGGAAACATTTTAGACTAGTAAAACCGTATCATGGGCCATTCCCAGAAATAATTAAATAAAACAAAAGGGAGTCCTAGTCTAATACAACCCTGTCTTGGAATTCTAATGTCCCTGGTGAAGAAGAACTTGGTGCTGTCATGTCCAGAATCAAAGTGATCTCCACAGTTGTCTCCCCCAAGTGCCATTCACACAGAGGTCATGAAACCAGGCTTGTGGCTTATGGAATCCTGGAATGGTACCCTTTCTTTCTTTAGCTTTGAAATCACTCCTCTGCTTGGTCTAGATGTTCTCAGCCTCTTCTGAGATGGGTCCAAGAGCCACCAGGGACATTAGGAGTGTTTCCTCTTGGGCCCTTGGCCATCATCACCTTGTATCTTATGGAGCAGGGATCAAGCGACATAACGTGGAAGGTAGAAGGAGTCAGAGGGCTGAACCAGAGGGTGGACAGGGTCTGGAGAAGCCCTGCCCCAGCCCTGTGGCCAACAATCTCCAGGACTCTGGTGGTGAGGTGACCCACCTGCCTGGGAGTGTACATTCCAGTGGTTGCTGATGTCATCCACTGATGAAACTAACATTTTCAGGTAATGACAGAACATTCTAGGGAAATTTTTTGCCCCATTAAAAATTCAAGTGCAATTATATATATATATCATCACCCCAGAGGGAAGGGCTCATTAGATTTTTTTTAAAGATTCTTAAAAGAAGCCCTCACAGTTTCCTTTTTAGGGTTGCTGAGAGCATGAAGTTAATTCAATAACCATTTCATTAAGTCTCATAAAAGTTTCCATTCTAAGCTCCTAAAAGTAACTCTTTTCATAAGTTCTTTTATTTGCAAAACAGAGGAAAGTGTCCAACTACGTCAGATCATTTGCAGTTTGACAAAAAGCCATAGGCAAGTCATGGAAACAAAATGTGTAAGGCCTGGGCCAAGAACTGGGAGGGTTCACTGGAGTTCTCCACTTGCTGTCTGAAGAGACTGACTCCTGGTGCCATTTATTATACAATTAATTTCATGTTGAAAGCACCCCTTGCACGGATTCTTTAATTAAAGCATATTCTGGACATTTGCACAGATCTTGAAATAGTATGCAAAGAAAACAATTTTTAATAAATCTTTGTAAAGTTTTTGGAAGAGAGTAACTGAATCAGGGTGAATTTTTAAATCTTTGGATAATTATTTTTCACCTGATGATCATCAAACATTAATTATTCCCAGTTTCTAAAGGACGTGTTGTGAAGGCAGTTGTGACACAGGGTCTTTTCTCTTTCCCATGCACCCATGTGCTCTACCCAGCATTTGAGGCAAGAGCACTGAACTCCCTGCCCCGTCCAGGTTTGTGGTGGTTTCATGGGAAGCTGAGCCAAATTGGTGAGTGGAACACACAGCTTTTCAAGAAGATGCAACATTCAAGGTGTCCACAGAGAAGCCTCCCAATACTACACTGGGGGCAGAGTCTCCTGCTTGTTTTCAAGACAGGCCTCAAAAAAGAAACAACTTCCCAATCCAGATAAAAACCAAAGTTCCCAAGGCTGACCTCACCTCCTGATTGTTCCGGTACAAAGGAATCCCCCAGGACAGGACTGCTTACCTGTACTTGCAGCTGTAGATGTTCACCTGGCCTACCAGGACAGACCCAGGGCTCTCCATGTGCACATCAACGACAGACAACTGGTCTACTTCCGTGGAATACTGGACCACGACCACGTAGTTGCCGACCTGCGGGACCCGTAGCCGCAGGTGCAGCTCCACCTGTCAGAGAGCCCGAGCACACAGATGTGAAATGTACTGGATGCGTTTACGTAGGCAACAGGGAAAGCAGGGCTGAGCAGACACCTGGAAGTAGTTTCATATGTTATCATAGTAAGAAATGTGGGCCTCTAGGTAGGAATGCCAGATAAAATATAGGATATGCCACTAAATTTGAAATGCAGATAAACAACACACATAACAATTGTTTATCTGCAAGTTAAATTGAATGGGCATTTGTATCTTTATTTTCTAAATATGGCAACCCTACTTATAGGGGCTTCTGCTCCTTTCACTTACTCATTTGCCTTGTTTCTCAAGGCAAAAGACACTCTAAAACTTGAGGTAAAAAGGAATCTCCAATGGATGACAAAAGGAAGAGAAGTATGCCTCGAGGCTCTTTTGCTTCTTCAATTTAAAAAATGAACTTAAACTTTTGTGGATGCAGATAATGAGAAGTGATACATGCACCCCACTCCTGGGACAATAACTAATTATAGTTTGGTTTTCATACTTCCAAGCCATTGTCCATGTCTGAAAATCCACACGTGTGTGGTTTTTGTTTTTTTAAAGAAAAACTGCTCATAGTAGGCAATCATGGATGCTTTTGTACCATCATGGCAGAGCTGAGTAGCTCCGAAAGAGTCCACACAACTCTCAAAGCCGAAAATATTTACTATCTGGCCTTTTACCAAAAAAAAAAAAAAAAAAAAAAAAAAAAAATTGCCCATGCCTGGTTAGGAGCTTGGAGTCTGGAATCATACTGCCTCCAGCTGCATGACTTTGAGCAAGTTACTTAATGTCTATATGCCTCAGTATTCTCCAGTGTACAAGTGCAGATAATAATAGTATCCACCTCTTAAAATTATTATGAGGATTAAATGAATTAATATGGGAAGAACTCTTAGAAATATATTTGGCATGTCACAAACACTACATAAACACTGATGATTATAATTGTGATTATTACCTTTTGCCATGACTTGCTTTTTTTACTCAATGTTTTCTGTTTGTAGCAGGTACATGCAGATAAACTTCATTTTCCTAATGGCTTCCTACCATTCCATATAGTATGAGCATAAAATGATTTATTTAACAAATCCCCAATTGATGGACACTTAGGTCGTCTCTAATTTATATATTAGATATACATATAATATATATTATTTACAAATTGTATAATTTATATATGTATCTATATATATACATATATATGTATCATCATATAGCTTTATATGTTACAGGGAAAAAATATATATACATATGTATGCATATTCTTAGGCTAGTATTTCTATAAGATTCCTACAAGCAGAATTGCTGAGTCAAAGTATAGGTGCATATTGAATGTCTGAGCCAATATTAGAACTACATTCTACAGTAGTTTAACCCTCTTCAGTCTGTAAGCTCAGGCCCAGCTAAGTTTACCACACATAATTAAAACCCTCCAGCCCCTTGCCTTCAGGAAATTCACATTCACTGTTCTCTCTGCACAACCCTGAGCCACACAACTAATATTTTCCACAGTGATTTTTCTTTCACTTGTATAATAGAAAGACTTCCCTCAGGGAAAAAAAAAGTGGATTATCCACACCACTTTTCCACTCTGTTACAGAGTGAGATATGGATCCATGTTCAGAGGTTATTACCAGCATTTCTCCCCTGGGCATCTCCAGATAAGAGTTTGTCTGACTTCACCCACCATAAAGTGCACACAGGCCAATGATGTATTCACTTTTCTCCCAGAAGTTATTATTGGCTGCCAGTTTTATCACAGCACTCTATTATAAATTTCTATTGTTCTTTCCACTCTAAGTCCTATGGATTGATTTTTTTTGGAAGACTTGTAGGAAGGCTTTTGAATACATCTGTTAGTAAAAGTAGGTTTTGAGAAACTCAGATAAAAGACAAATGGTGGCAAATGGAAATTTTACTATTTGCTGTTTGTTATCAGTTATTTCTCTTAGTAAAAGGGAACTTAACAGAACCAGTGTCAAGCTGGAAGGATCCTTCTGGTTTTATGGCAGAGAACTGCCCTCACCTAGTTATGAATGTTTCAAGATAAAGACATAAAAGGTGGGCATATCAAATCTGATGCTTACACAAAGCTAAGAGGGATGATTAATACATCTAATGTCAAAATGACTTGGTCAACCTACACTTACTAAACACCTACTCTATGCCAGCTTACCTGATGGGCTTATGATGGGAAACAAGACAGACCAGGTCTCTATCCTCAGACAGACTTTAATGAAATACACAACACAGTGTGAAATTATATGTATGACAAATGTTCTGACTAGGTGCTCAGGGGGCTGCCTGAGCTGGCCAGGAAGACTAGGAAAGGGGGGAGACTTCCTGAAGAAGAAACAACTTAGCTGCATGCTGGAGAATGAGGAACAGAGAGCCAGGCTCCAAGGGGAGGGAAGAGCATTCAGGCAGAGGGAACATCCTGCAGTAGGAGGTTACCCAGTCGCATACCTGCTATAGGGTAGCAGATATGCAAGTCCAAGAGACTGAAGGCAGGCCACAGTGGCCAGGAATGGAGAGCAAGAAGAGCTATGATAAAACTGAGAGGTAAGAGGGGTATAGTCTTCGAGACCATTAAAATCTCTTGTCTCTATCCTAAAATCAATAAGATGTTATTGAAATTTTCTAGTTGTATATGGATGAGGACGGGGTGAGAGGTCAGTGATGATTAGATATTTCTATTAACATGAGTATGCTGACAATCGTATGGAGTCAAGATTGGGAGATGCAATGGCAAGAGCCAGTGTGAATGAGCTAATTAGGTTACTGCAGAGATCCTTATGAAAGATATCCTATCCTGGGCAAGAAAGATACATAGAGAGAAGTAGAGACATCTAAGAAAAGTTTGGGATGGAGACTCAGAGATGGGTTGTCTTTGGTGAGGGAGGGAACAGAGAAAGTCATGGATGACCCTAAGGATTCTGATTTATACAATTAGATGGATGGTGGTACCATTTACTTAGGTAGGGACACTAAAATGTAATTTGAGATCCCTCTGAGACACCTAAGAGATAATGTCAGGAAGGAAGTTGGCTATGCTGTTCTGCATCTAAAAGGACAAGTATGACTAGACATACCAATTAGGTAGTTATCTGTGTAGAGTTGGTATCTATCACAACAGGCACAGAGGAGGCCGCTTAGGGAGAGAATATAAAGTAAAAAGACAAAGGCTAAGACTGAGCCTGAACAAATTCTAATATTCAGTGGCTAGGCAGAGGTTGAGCCTGTAAATGATATTCTGAGGAAGCAGCCAGAGAGGTAGGAAAAGATCCAGACCACTCTTAAATTATGGAAAATGAGGTAGGAGAGTATTTTAAGATGTAAGGGGTATTCAACAAGTATTGAAAGCTGCTGAGAAGTTAAATAGATGAATAGGTGAGAAATGAAAATATCCGCTGGATTTAGTGAAAAGAACATAATTGGAAACCCTGGGAAAGAAAGAAAATATAGGAAGGAAGGAAGGAAGGAAGGAAGGAAGGAAGGAAGGAAGGAAGGAAGGGAGGGAGGGAGGGAGGGAGGGAGGGAGGAAGGGAGGAAGGGACGAAGGAAGGGAGGAAGGGAGGAAGGGAGGAAGGGAGGAAGGGAGGGAGGCAGGGAGGCAGGGAGGCAGGGAGGCAGGGAGGGAAGAAGGGAGGGAGGGAGGAAAAAAGGAAGGGAAGAAGGAAGCCAGACTGGTGTGGGTTGAGGTGTGAATGGAAGTGAAAGAATTAGAAACAGTGTAGAATTGTCTAATTCTTTGGAGAAGTTTGGTTGTGAAGGAGGGAAGCATTATGGCTGAGAAACTATGGGAAGAGAAAGGAGGGTTTTAATAAAAAAGAGGATAGAATTTAGCATCTTTAAAAGGTGACAGTGACTTCCAGTTCAGATGGCGCAGTGAATTCACATTTTCTGCACCCCTTCTGCTCCAAGAGACAGCAACTATAGATAAAATGTTTTAAAAGGAAAACAAAAAGATATGTTTGAGATTTAAAGTGATGGAATATAAGTAAAAGAAAAACTCAAAATGCACTGAAGTCAGGAGCCTGTTGTCCTCCAGGTCTGGAAGCATGCTGTTTTGGTCAGCAGTTCAGCTCATGCAGAGTAAAGAAAACAAAAGATGCCTCATATGAGACAGTGGTTAGATCCAGGCTCATTTTCTGAAGGCAAAGTTAAGGGTTCCCTCAAATCATGAAAAGCTGAAAAAGTTGCTGACAATCTGCCACTTAGATTTCAGCGTTATAAGAAGTTGTTGAATTCATGGGGATCAAATATCAAAGATGTAGCCTCATGACCAAGAACTGATTTAAGCCATGCACTGACTCAGTGTCTGAATCTGTGCTAACACTAGTATCACAGCAATAGAAGTGGCACATTGTAATGCTTGCCTCTGAGCTGATGGTCCAGAGGACTGGTAAGACATTGCAAAACTATGAAGCTGAGACAGGTATAAAGGGAGATGATAAAAACCTTCCATTCAAAATAAGCCCATAAGCCTGCAAACAAGCCCCAAAACACTTAAAGAAATCTAATGTTAGAAACGGGCAATGATATCATCAATCAGAAGATGAGTTTACTTCAGGGGCGCCTGGGTGGCTCAGTGGGTTAAAGCCTCTGCCTTCAGCTCAGGTCATGATCTCAGGGTCCTGGGATTGAGCCCCCGCATCGGGCTCTCTGCTCAGCAGGGAGCCTGCTCCCCCCCTCTCTCTCTGCCTGCCTCTCTGCCTACTTGTGATCTCTCTCTCTGTCAAATAAATAATTAAAACCTTAAAAAAAAAAAAAGAAGAAGGTGAGTTTACTTCAGATGAAATGAATTTTATGGAACAGTCTGATAAAGACTTTAAAGTCAATATACTGGTCCTTAATCTGAAATCTTCAAATTTGGAAAAGGAAATTATTTTGGATGTTGTTTGGTGGCAAAACCTAATCTCACCTAACCAATCATCACTTGGTGGCAAAATCTGACTTGAACTAAGTCCATGTATACAGTCTTCATGTATTTCTCTTGGAGTGCCTATTCATGCTTTTCATTAGAAAAATATTAACATGTTTTGTTATAGGGTGTTGGCCAGGACCCTCCTAGAGATGGTGTGTGTGTGTGTTTGTGCACAGAATCTTAAAAATTCTTCATTCTAAAAGATACCTGCCTCCAAGGGCATTAAGATACTCAAAAATATAAATGAAAGAGGAATCTCTTTAAAAAGTAAACAAAGTAAAGCTTGAAATCAGGCAATGTGATACTCCCAGCTTTGTTTTTCTTTTTTAACATTTCCTTAGCAATTCGAGATCTTTTCTGGTTCCAAACAAATTTTAGGATTGTTTGTTCCAGCCCTTTGAAAAATGCCGGTGGAATTTTGATCGGGATGGCATTGAAAGTATAGATTGCTCTGGGCAGTATAGACATTTTAACAATGTTTATTCTTCCAATCCATGAGCACGGAATGCTTTTCCACCTTTTTGTGTCTTCTTCAATTTCTTTCATGAGTGTTCTGTAGTTCCTCGAGTACAGATCCTTTACT
>CM052889.1:42218429-42242890 GCA_028534135.1 Potos flavus
TCCATCAGAAAGGATGAATACCCAAACTTTATTTCAACATGGACGGGACTGGAAGAGATTATGTTGAGTGAAATAAGTCAAGCAGAGAAAGTCAATTATCATATGGTCTCACTTACGTGTGGAGCGTAAGGAAAAACATGGAGGACATTGTGAGAGGGAAGGGAGAGATGAAATGGAGGAAATCGGAGGGGCAAAGAACCATGAGAGACTGTGAACTCAGAGCAATGGACTGAGAGTTTTGAAGGGGGGGTGGGGGGATGAGCGAGCCTGGGGGTGGGTATTGAGGAGGGCACATATTGCATGGAGCACTGGGTGTGGTACATAAACAATGAATCTTGGAACACTGAAAAAATAAAATAAAAGTATTTGGGGAAAAAAAAATTCAAACACTAAAAAAAAAAGTAAACAAAGTTACAAAATGAAATTGACAGAAATAAACCAAGGAAAAGTAAATATGAGTAAGAGCCAGTTAGAAATATTTGAGATTAACAGTATAAATTAAACTGAATCAATAGGCTAGATAAAATCTAGACTGGAGATAGTGAAACATTCATGTATTCTGAGGAAGTCTTGACTAATTCACCCACCAAGCAGGACAAAGAGCCAAAGAGATATAAAAATATGAAAGAGCAATTTGGAGATAGATTGTGAAGCTCCAAGACTCATCCAGTCTGATTTCCAGAAAAAAAAAATGTACGGAATGGCAGCAAAATTATACTTGAAGTGATAACATATGAGAATTTCCCAGGATGAAAGACATGAATCTTCATTCTGAAAGTGTACTGAGGACTAAATAGATAAATAAAAATAAATCTACACCTAAACATACCATAATGAAACTTTGGAATGTCACAAATAAAAGTCCCTCCTAGGATTTCTGGCTAAACATAATGGATTAAACACTTATATTTACTGATCTTCCCTCTCAGAACTCAACAAAAATTAGAGTCGGGTCTTTAAAAATCATAAACCCAGAAAGAGAAATAAAAACCCAACAGACTAGAAAAATCAACAAAATTTTGGAAGCTCGAAAGCAGATGAATGTCAGCTAATTAGACCAGAGAAAGCTGAAACCTGAGTGTCTGTGCGTGTGCAGAGCTGGGGTGAGGGTTGGAAGAAAAGATTGAAGAAATCTCCCAAAGCATAAAACAAGATCAAGAGATTGTAAATGTTGATTAAAGATAAAAAAATAAATTATCAAAGAAATAACTCAAGAAAGTTTTCCATAATAATGGATAGAAGTTTCCAGGCTAAAAGGCTGAGAACCCAGCACACTGGCTGAAACATTATCTATATCAAGGCACATCCTTGTGAAATATCAGAACATAAGAAATTTAAAAAAAAGACCTCAAAAGCTTTAAGAAAGGAAAACCAGATTGCAATCAAATCACTGGGAACTACAATGTAACTTCTCAAGAACAGGACTTGAAGCTAGAAGTCAATGAGGAAACATTATCAAATTCTGGGGAGAAATGATTTCTAGTCTAAAATCCTATATCTAACCAAAATAAAAAAATCAAGATTGAGAGTAGAATAAAGATAGTTTCAGATATGCAAGTTCTCAACAACAATGAAAAAGTAGCTCCTGTGTGGCCTTTCACAGAAAGCCTCTGGAGGATATAATCTACCAAACTGAGGAAGAAGAAGAAGAAGAAAAAAAGGGAAGTTAAAGGAAGTTCCAGTAGTCAGAAAAAATAAGATTCAATACAATAAAGATAAAAAAGAGAATATCCAGGATGGTGGGTGATAGGTGGTGATGGTGGTGATGAAAAATTTCAGGAAATATCTGTGCCTCAGGCTCAGAGACTATATTCCAGGGTAAAGAAGAGAGATGAAAGATTCCAGGGGAGATATCTCCAAGAAGAAATGGAGAGGAGAAAAAGGAAGAAAGGAAAGGAGAAGAGAGGGAGGGATGGTATGTGGTGTATTTGAATTAAGATGAAACTTACAATCCATCTGAAAGTCAGGAGAAAGGGTAAAAATAAAATTTCTAGACAACAACAATAAGTTGGAGATGGGTTTACAATGGATAAATAAGCATTCTAAAGTCTGCATTGTACAAAAGAAGAGATCAGAATTACTGAATAACTTTAGACCTTGTTGGAAAATACATACTTAAGAACATATTTTAACATATTAAGGTAACCACTCAAATATTAGAAAACAATCTGTACCTATCAAACAAGCATAAAGTAGAGAAACTCTCAAACAGAAGAAGAGGGTGCTCGGCTGGCTCAGTTAGTAGAGCATGTTACTCTTGATCTTGGGGTCATGAGGTCAAGCCCCATGTTGGACCCAGAGCTTACTTAAAAACAAACAAACAAGCAAGAAAAAACAAAACACCAGAAGTAGGAAAATTATTTTTAAGAAGGTAAATTAAAAGCTGGTAAACAAGTACAGCTGCTCTGGAAAACAGTATGAAGGTTTCTCAAAAAGTTAAAAATAGAGCTACTCAGCTACTACTGGCAATTGCTCTACTAGGTATTTATCCACAGGATATAAACATAATGATTTGAAGAGGGTATATGTACCCCAATGTTTAAAGCAGCAATGTCCACAATAGCCTAAATATGGAAAGAGCCCAGATGTCCATTGACAGATGAATGGATAAAGAAGATGTGGGGTGTGTGTGTGTCTCTGTGTGTGTGTGTGTGTGTGTGTGTGTGTGTGTGTGTGTACAATGTAGAAGGAACTAGAGGGTATTATGTTAAGTAAAATAAGTCAGTGAGAGAAAGACAAATACCATATGACTTCACTCGTATGTGGAATTTAAGAAACAAAATAAATGAACACAGGAGGAAGAAAGGAAAAATAAAATAAGATGAAAACAGAGAGGGAAGCAAACTATAAGAGACTCTTAACTATAGGAAACAAACTGAGGGTTGCTGGAGGGGGCTGGGTGGGGGATGGGATAATTGGGTGATGGACATTAAGGAGGGCACTTAATGGAACAAACACTGAGTGTTGCATGTAACTGATAAATCACTAAATTCTCTCTCTGAAACTAATAATACAGTATACGTTAATTAAATTGGATTTTAAAAAGCTAACAAAATAAATAAAATGATAAAAGTAAGTCCAAATATGTCTGAAATCACAATAAATATAAATGGATTAAAATCACATGGTAAAACAGAGATGATCAAATTGAAATATAAAAATATATATATAGCTATGAATTTGTTTACGAGAGACAGAGGCTTGCCTGGTGTACGACAGTGTGATCCGACTTTAAAAGATGAGCTGTCCAGATTATCTTTCTCAGAAAGAATAAAGAAAGGAGACTCAGGTGGCAGTAAGTGCCAGAGCTAGGAGTTAACAAAGAAATGGGACCAGAGCAGACTTCATGGAATGTGTGTGAGACAAAGAGCTATGAGTAAACAAAGGAGGACATTTCATAGAGGAGAGGTGAACAGGCAAACACATGGAGAGAAGGGAAGGCTTCTGTGAGAGCCAGGTAGCTCTATCCCTTGAAGGGAGACCTGAATGTACTCACTTCCTGCCCTTGGAATCCTGCCAGACTTCCCTGTATCCTAGAAAAGGAAAAACTGTTCTTATGAGCTAGGCTTAGTGGATTGCTCTTTCAGCCCACAGTGCTGACTAGAACATATAATAGCAGTATGGCTCACGGTCACTGAGTGATCACTTGATCACAACAAAAGCCCCTCATGGACTATTTATTTAATAGTACCCATGAGGTAGCTACTATTCTTGTCCCCATTTTGTATACTAGTAAATTCAGGCCTAGAGAGATTTTACAGCTAGTTACTGATGACCCAAGACATGAAGGCAGGCAGTTTCACTCCAGAACCATCTTGACCATCACACTACACATGGTTTCCAGAGGAGGGATTACTCTGCATTGCTCCAGGTGGCTAACGACGACCAAAAGTTAGCCTACCTCTAGAAGAAGTGACTCCTCCATCAATTTAAGTATTCAACAGAGGCTAAGTGAATGTTTAATAAGGATAATTCAAAAAGGATTCCTTCACAGGAAGGGAAATCGAATGATTTCTAAAACTTCTTCTAAAGCCATTAGTCTTTGAATTTTAGCACAATAATCTACTACAGCACTGTCCAATAGAACTTTCTGTGATAGCAAAAATATCCTATAATCTGTGTTTTCCAATAAGGTGGTCACTAGACATTTGTGATTATTGAGCACTTGAAATGTGGCTACTGCAATTGAGGAACTGGATGTTTAGCTCTACTTAGCTTTTATTAATTTAAATTTATATAGGCACATGGGTTAATCACTGCTGTACTAGAAAGCACACATCTGTAAGCATTTAGATAAAATGGTAAAACAGACTGTTAAATAAAACTGGACAGCCTAGGGCTTACTTTTATGCATCATGCAAATATGGCCTTGCCCAACACCTCAGTGCTGTGGCTCTGGACTGAATCAGAGGCAAGGACACTTCCTGATGAGTCATTAGCATCATATCCTGGAGGTTGGCCCACCTCAACAGCACCTCCCTGCTGTCTGGGGAACACACACACTGTATGCATGCATGCATATTTAGGTATGTATGTATTATGTATGTACATATTATGTATGTATGTATTTATGTGTGTGTACAGCATGGGTTGGGAGGGACACGGCAGATTGTTAGAATGGGAGAGGAAATGAGATCATTAGTTTTTCTTTATGTATATCTACATTAATTTATTTGTTACAAGCATACACACATATAGGGGCGCCTGAGTGGCTCAGTCGTTGAGCGTCTGCCTTCAGCTCAGGTCATGATCCCAGAGTCCCGGGATCGAGCCCCGCATCGGATTCCCCTGCTCAGCGGGAAGCCTGCTTGTCCCTCTCCCGCTCCCCCTGCTTGTGTTCCCTCTCTCGCTGTGTCTCTCTCTGTCGAATAATAAATAAAATTAAAAAAAAAAAAGTATACATACATATATATTTTTTTTGCAAAACAAAAACTCAAATAAAATGAAATGAAGACTAAAGAAATATCCTTAAAATCCTATAATAGCTACCCTGGAAATGTTAGCAATATAGTTTACAAAAAGGTACACACTTAAATATTCAGTGAGAATTAATACCATATATGTTATCAGTCTACACATTTAAGCATGAACATTAGCCTCGAAAGGTACAAAACAGAGAATGTTGTAAAAAGTCAAGAATGAAAATACAATAAAGGAAGTTTTTGGTTTTTTTTTCCCCAGTGCCTTTATTCTGAGCTGTTGCACTGTGTGTTCTTAGTGCTGATATCCAGGACTTCTAATCCAAATCTTAAATCAGTAGAGTCTTAAATTGTTTTGAGGCTTACAAACTCCGGGAAGAAAAGCAATGCCCAGACCTGTAGTAACCTGTCCTCTAAGCCACGAGGGAGGGGCCTTGGGATGCAGCAGTTCCAGATTTCTGAGCTCAAAGAAATCAGCCCTTACAAACTGCTTAGCCTGAGGGGCTAAATAGTCAGTGAGCATTGCATCCTTTTAGGGTAAGCTGTCTAGTTTCTGGAGGCCGTTTAGAAAGATCTTGGCCCGAATCAGGTAGAGCAAGACACACCCTTATAAGTCTAGGGAATAAAAAGGAGAGGATTCTGTGATTGCCCACATTTCCTGCCCTGTCTAGAAAGTGCTCGAAGACAAACCTTACTATGCTCCATGGGGCATACTGCCCAGCCACAGCCTGGATCAGACAACTCAGTATACCTATAATTAACACCCCTGAGAAATTCTTCCAGGTTCCCGTGAATTTAAGAAGCAACTGCGGCCAAGGGTTTTCAGCAGACACAGACGGGGAGGTAGTAATAGCTTTGACAGTAAATAAAAGGCTGCCCCACCTCTCTCCCACTGAGGTCCGCCATGACTGGGTGTGCGGGAGTGGGCTGCCTCACTGCCAAGGCTCTTGGCTCCCCATCAAGCAGGAAGTGTCTGGCCTCACAAGCCAGGGCACAGGGGAATCGGGTCACTGGCAAATGCTGGTAGAGCAAGCAACTTCAACAACAATAACAACAAAATACAACAGTTACAACTGAGAACAAAACACAACATCAAAGTGCATCCCCAAAGGATTCTTTCCATTCCATTCGCCCATCGTTCCTTCAACAAACTCCTACCACGTGCCTAATGTAGGAATCGGGTGGTAAAATGTCATCTGTGTGAAGAATAAAAAAAGGAAAGGTCCATAAACCCAGATTCTATTTTAAGCCCTTCCCCTCAGCAGATGCACGACCTTGAGGGTATGACTTGGTCAAGCATCTGTATTTCCACATGCTAGGGGGTGGGTGTCCCTCTAAATGCCAACGACAAGGTTCAAAGTGTTCTGTGATTCTTGTATATAAGACAGTCAATGGCCTCAGAGAAAGACCACCATTAAATAATTATCCAACGCATCTTGTGGTTATGATGCTGAGACCTGACTCGAATCCTTGCACCAAAGATTCCTAATTCAGAGGACCCCGATGATGCCCCGCTGCCCTTACTAACTTCTCTTGGGGAGGTCCTGAGTCGGCACACGGCTGTGTGACTGGCACTTGCAGGGAGGAGGCCTCATAGTAGTCTCTGGGAAGCAGCACCAGGTAGTCCTAGGAAATGAAGACCAAGAAGACAATTACTCAGATGATGGTGGCCCTTTCTGAGTAATAAAACTATCAAGCATGGTTTGATTAGGTTGACGAGGTTAATGATAACCAGGTGAAGCTCGCTAAGTTAAACTCTCCCCAGCAGCTGCTTTGTTCCGCTCCCTGACTCCCCAAAACACACGAAGCCACTTGTCACAGGTGCTCCAGGCAGGGGAGATAAGTGTCTCAGGGTGAACATGTTTGTGTTCACAACTCAGGGGGGAAATTTTACCCCCTCTTCTGGATTGTGTATCAATTCAAAAATAAGCAAAGATAATAAACCCTCAACTGATAATCTGGTCCTTTGAAATACCTGTTGCTTTCATCACCACACATCGGAACGCTGAATTGTGGATCGGGTATTTTGGCTTTTTATTCCCCCACCAAAGCAACGTTCGCCTGGCATGGTATAAAAAAAACGATGTTTTGTGATTCTAGTGAATCACAGGCTGAAACTGGCTGACTGCCTGTCCTAGGAGATGAGAGGAAGAATGTGTTCCACGGAGCGCGCCAAGTGAAGCCCACAGCGTCAATGCAGCTAACCAGCTCTTCAGGAAAGAGCAGACCCCCAGGTTTCTGAGATGCTGATGGTCTGACAGCTTCAGAGGAATGCTGGCACCACTGCCTGTGTGCAGAGGGAAGGAGGGGGGATGTCTGCCACAACTGTGAAGAGACTCATACACTGACCATAAGGCTTTTTCTCTCATCAGGGCCCTTAATCTGTCTATAATGGAGAAGAAGAGACATGCACGGAGAGGAAAAGTAGCAGATAGTGGCCCAGGGGGCTCCGTGGTCTACCACAGGGGTCTCACTACCCCAGCAGGCTTTAATTTAACAGTGGTTATTGTTCTTTTACTGAGGTTCCTTAGGTTGGGACCATAGCTCCTCATTGCTTTATGGTCCCACAGATCTTAGAACAGTAAAGGCTGATAGATGTTCAATAAAATATCTCTAGAGAAAACGGGATCATAACATGGAAGCATATGTATGAGTCACTACACAACGGCACTGACTAAATGTCATCAAGCATCTTCCAAGCCTGTGGAGTAACATATTGACCTTCTTTCCATGAATCCAACTTTGTACTCGATATTGGCACCAATGGGATTTTCCTTGCCCTCATTTCTAAAGCCTACGAAAAATTCTAAAACTTTTGTAAAGCAACAAAGCTTTCTACTAAGAAGATGCAAGAAAAATAGGGACTGAAGGAATAGTATAAACTGTCACATTATTCTCATAAGATCCCAGATTTGGAAAGGACCTGTCTAGATAAACACTGTCCTTATTACAAGTAAGAGGCCACTGAGGCAGGCTTGGAGTTAGAGAACTTGCCTAAGATCTGCTAATGTAGCAAATCAAAAGGCTTGTGCCAGAAGGAAAAGCTTGCTCTTTTCCACTCTGGCCGAAACCAAGCTTTTGCCAAAGACTTTATTTTCAAAAGACTTTTTATAAGATATCAATATGTCAGAGAGCAATTTTCATCCCTTTATTTCCCATGGCTTCTCTGGCTGTTCTATTAGTGTGCAAGGACAGAGCTTTGCCCTTGATGCTGAGTTCTTTGTCCAAGGCCATCTGTGTGGTGAGACTACTGCCTATGTTTGATGTGGAAGAAGGCAGGGGATGTCAGAGAAGCACAGGTCCTCCCTTCCACCACCAACTTCACTGATATTAGGATCTGCTCTTCTTGTAGCTTCTTCTGATTCATTCCGCGCAACTCCCAGAGAGGCTGATTTTGTAAGATGTCCTTCTGATTCATAATGAAAAATCCCAAAGAAGCTTTTGAAGGGTGGGGACATATACACATTCAGATTTTGCATTTATTCTGATAACTTTGAGTCATTATGAGTTATAGTTGGTTTGGGTTTTTTGTCTGAGAGAAGGTGGCTGAAGAATATAAAAGATACTTTAGGGGGACCTGGGTGGCTCTGTTGGTTAAGCATCTGCCTTCGGCTCAGGTCATGATCTCAGGGTCCTGGGATCGAGCCCTGCTTCAGGCTCTCTGCTTGGCAGGGAGCCTGCTTCTCCTTCTCCCACCCCCTCGTGCTCTTTCTTGCTCTCTCTCTCTCTCAAATAAATACTTAAAAAAAAAAAAGACATTTTAAGGGGCTTCTATGTCATTTGAGGACAAATGTCACCATAGTTTCCTATGTCTAAAAGGGAACTGCCTGTGATTTTGATATCTTACGGTCACTGTGGGTCAGTGTGGGTGGGGCCATGCTGGCGGGGGCGGGTGCGGGTGAATCCCACAGAACTCTCCACGGAGGAGATCTCTTACCAGGAGGACTCCTTCTGATTTGATACAAGCAATCCATCTCCCTGGTGCAATTGAAAATTGTTCTGCCACACCATTTCCAGGGACGGTGGCAAAGGCTGGCTCCTTACCCGGTGGAAAGATGACTTCTTTGCTTTGAGCAGCACCTATCAGAAATAAAAAGAACTGCCTAAGCACTTGTCTAGCAGTGACTGTTAAGATTTTGGATACTCAGTTTTTTAAACATTCAATTTACATCTGAAAAAGTTTAAGGTGGTTACTCATCACCTTACTGATTCGATTTATTGATTTTTTTTTTAATTGTAGGCTTGCATCACATATGTATGAAACAGACTAGAAAGATATTGATGTTAGCAGTGATTATGTATCCTGGTATTATCAGTACTTTTTAAATTTGTTAAGTGGTTAAGTATAATAATACATGTAAACAGCTTAGAGAAGTTCATTGGACATAGTAAGTGTTCATTACATTTGATATTAAATTATTCTATTATTTTCTATCGAAGAACATGTGCTCCTTTTGAAATAAGAAAAAGTTGTGGTTTTCTGTTTGTTTGTTTTCAAGATACAAAGGTTTTCTTCTGCATGAAACACACTGAGGACCTCCTATAGATGGTTCAGAAACAAACCAAACCGCTTAATCTGAGCTGAGCCCACCTGAGCCTTTTTCTTCAGAAAAAACATTTGCTCCAAACCCTTGCATTTTCTCTGCAAACAGCCCCTAGATCTAGGTTCCAGACAGGAGGCAGTGCACACAGCCAGCATGGCCTTTGCTCATCGATGATGGGACGAGAAAGGTGAGGGATTACGGGCCAGAAAACAGGAGAATTCAGCGCAGAGTGAATAGTCATATTTGGGAGGAGACAAAGGTTACCACGGGAATACATAATCAAGGCCCCTGACTCAGATGTGGGGGCTTAGGAAAGGTGTCCCAGGGGATGGGAAAACCAACCACAATATTCTCCACCCGTTTGAGTTAACAGAGAGGAAACTGTGGACGAAATTGTCATCTAGGAGGCCTTGGTGTCAATGAGAAAGAGTTTGGGGCCAGAAGATTCCAACAAAGACCAGCTGTGCACTTAGGCAATTTACTAAATTACTAAACCTCTCAGCTCTGTTTCCTCTTCAACCCTCATCAGCTCACGAACTTTTCCTGTGAGTAAATCAACACCGAAGTACTTTGTACATGATAAAGCAAGCTTGCTAGTTCTTCATATTATTCATCATCGTCCAGCCTCATGACCTGGCTGACCCAACTCAGGAGCATCGTCACTGCCCCCAGTGACTTTGCCATGGACGCTGAACAAAAATGCTTGTATTTCGATCTTACATTGGATTTCTACGAGCGCCATTTTGTGCTCATGTGGGATTCCTAGTGCTTCCTGGAATCAGCTGCCAGGAATGGCAGAAGCTCTAATTCTTTCAGAACAGACTTCCAGGCCTGAGGTCTGATGAGTTCTGCCCTCTGACAGGCTTCTCCTCTGCCCTCAGGAATCCTTCACCCCTCAGTGAGGTTTGCATGTTCCTCTTGGGAGCTCTCTTGGGCTTCATGCTTTATACAGCATTCACCTTAAAAATTCCTCTCCTCACTCATTTCTCCGTAGCCTATTTGGGGTGCCTGAAACAATGGGAAATTTTAGGGCAGTAGGCCGAGCTCCCTCCCCAGAGGTGACACCCACTCTACCTTGAATGAGTGATAAATTAGCTTTACCCTGTGGAGATATCATACTCCTGAGGTTCAACCAAGACACACAGTTTTTTAAAAAGACAGTTAATGATAACCTTAACAGAAAAATTTGAATAAGCAGAATGTTTTGAGATTGAAAAGGTAGCAAAGGACAGGGCACCTAGGGCACCACCCCCATCAGACTATGCATCAGACTTTACCACCCTCATCAGACTATGCATCAGATTTCAACTTCTCAGAAGGTAACTTTGTGAAAATTGGAGAGAATGTTTCACTAATTAATCATTTCCTAATCCAAAAGAGGCTTGAAAATTTGCCTACCTGCCTCAGCCCAGGATGGATAAATTGTCACACGACCAGATACGGCTTCCGTTCCAGGGTTAACGTATCTCAGAATAACACGAAACAAAGAATGACTTGACTTTCCCACATTCAGCATGATCCTCACTTCATTCTGAAAAATACCAAAATGCCATACAGTGTAGAAGAGACAACTGGCTAAAAGAAATGCTAGCCAAGCAGTGACTAAACTCCATTCAGGTTCCACTAGTGGTCTTGTAATGTGTACACACACCCACACCCTCTCCCTCTCTCTCACTCACTCACACTCACTAGGCACCAAATTACTAACTCTGTAGATGATGGAAATAGGCAGGCCTAACAATAAATTAAAAACACTTACAATTAAATTGTAATTAATTAAACAATTAAATTACAATTAAATTGCTGTTCCCTCAGCAACTGGGATCCCCTTTGGACCCTTCTGGAATCAGGCAGACAGAGTGAATATTAGCTGGACTAGTGTAAGGGAAGCCACAGTGACAGGGGCACCGCCATGGGCTGGGAGAAACAAAGGCAGACGAGAAGGAAAGGACAATATTATTAGACACCACCACCCCTGCAGGAGGACCACTCCAGGGCCTAATTAATATACCCAAAATTCTAAATGGTCACAGAAACCTATGTTAGCTAAACAAAGGTTAAAATACCCTAAACACATTTGTGGTAAAATCTGGATGTAACTAAAATATGCCTAAGTCATATGCAATTGTTCTCAGTCTATCCAAAGAGGATGTGGGCTTTTTAAAAAAATTATTTTATTTTTTTTTATTGTGATGAGTGTACTCTTTTAACCCCATCACCTATTTCACCCATCCCCCTCACCCACCTTCCCTCTGGTAACCATCAGTTTGTTCTTTATAGTTAAGTGGCTATTTATTGGTTTGTCTCTCTCTCTCTCTCTCTCTCTCCTTTTTTTCCTTTGCTTGTTTGTTTTGTTTCTTAAATTCCACATATAAGTGAAATCATATGGTATTTGTCCTTCTCTGTCTTATTTTGCTTAGCATTATACTCTCTAGATCCATCCACATTGTTACAAATAGCAAGATTTCATTCTTCTTATGGCTGAATAATATTCCATTCCAATAATAAAGGGGACAATCCAACAGAAGGATATAACAATTGTAAATATTTATGCACCCAACATGGGAGCACCTAAATAAATAAAACAGTTATTAACAAGCACAAAGGAAATAATTAATAGTAATACAATAATAGCAGACTTTAACACCCCGCTTACATTGATAGATCATCCAAGCAGAAAACCAACAAGAAAAGAGTGGCTTTGAATGACACACTAGACTGGATGGATTTAATAGACATATTCAGAACATCCCATCCTAAAACAGCAGAATACACATTCTTTTCTTTTTTTTTTTTTTAAGATTTTATTTATTTATTTGACAGAGAAATAGAGAGCGCAAGTAGGCAGAGTGGCAGGCAGAGGGAGAGGGAGAAGCAGGCTCTCCACGGAGTAGGGAGCCCAATGCGGGGCTTGATCCCAGGACACTGGGATCATGACCCAAGCCAAAGGCAGCCGCTTAACCGACTGAGCCACCCAGGCGCCCCTAAACATGCTTTTCAAGTGCACATACAACAGTTTCCAGAATAGGTCACATATCAGGCCACAAAAAAAGCCTCAATAAATTCAAAAAGATCATACCAAGTCATACCATGCATCTTTTCTGACCACAACACTATGAAACTAGAGATCGGCCACAAGGAAAAAATCTGGAAAGAACACAAATACATGGAGGTTAAATAACATGCTACTAAACAATGAATGGGTCACTCATGGAATCAAAGAAAAAATAAAATATTGTGTGGAGACAATGGAAGATGAAAATACGAAGGTCCAAAATCTTTGGCATACAGCAAAAGCTGTTCTAAGAAGGAAGTTTACAGCAACACAGCCCTACCTCAAGAAACAAGAAAAATCTTGAATAAACAACCTAACATTACACCTAAAGAAGCTAGAAAGAGAAGAACAAATAAAACCCAAGCCCAGCCAAAGGAAGGAAATAATAAGGATCAGAGCAGAAATAAATGATACAGAAACTAAACAAACAAAAAAACAAAAACAAAAACAAAATAATAATAGAACAGATCAATGAAACCAGGAGCTGATTTTTTGAAAAGACCAACAGAATTGATTAACTCTCTAGCCCGACTTATCATAAGAAAGAGAATCCAATAAACAAAATCACTAACAAAAGAGGAGAAATAACAACAAACACAATAGAAATACAAACAGTTGTAACAGAATATTATTAAAAACCATACGCCAACAAATTGGACAGCTTAGAAGAAATGGATAAATTCCTAGAAACATATAACCTACCAAAATGAAAGCGGGAATATAAATTTTGAACAAATTACCAGCAATAAAACTGAATCGGTAATCAAGAAACTCCCAAAAAACTAAAGTCTAGGACCAGACGGCTTCATAGGCGAATTCTACCAAACATTTCAAGAACAGGTAATACCTATTCTTCTCAAACTATTCCAAAAAATAGAAGAGGAAGGAAAACTTCCAAATTCATCCTATGAGGCCAGTATCACCCTGATACCAAAACCAGATAAAACACTACAAAAAGAGAGAACTATAGCTCAATATCTCTGATGAACACAGACACAAAAGTCCTCATTAAAATATTAGCAAACAGAATCCAACAGTACATTTAAAAAAATCATTCAGCATGATCAAGTGGGATTTATTCCTGGGCTGCAAGGGTGGTTCAATATTTGCAAATCAATCAGTGTGATATGTCATATCAATAAGAGAAAGGATAAAAACCATATGATCATTTTAATAGATACAGAAAAAGTTTTGACAAAGTACAACATCCATTCATGATAAAAACCCTCTGCAAATAGGTCTAGCGGGAATACACCTTCAACATAATAAAGGCTTTATATGAAAAACAGTCAACATCACACTCAATGGTGAAAAACTGAGAGCTTTTCCCTTAAGGTCAGAACAAGACAAGGATGTCGACTCTCACCACTTTTATTCAGCATGGCACTGGAAGTCCTAGCCACAGCAATCAGACAACCAAAAAGAAATAAAAGGCATCCAAATCGGCAACGAAGAAGTCAAACTCTCACTATTTACAAATGACATGATAACATATATAGAAAACCCTAAAGACTCCACTCAGTGTGGGGTTTTTAACTTAACAGAATCCATCTCTAAGTGTTAGTTGAATATTGGAAAATAAAAATGCAAAAATGTATAAGGAACAAAGTTAGAGGTAATTTGACAGACACTACCAAGTTCTGCTGTTGAGAAATACTTAGAGAAACTCCTTCATTTGAAATTCATTTCCTTTGTAGGACGCCTGGGTGGCTCAGTCAGTTGAGTGTCTGCCTCTGGCTCAGGTCATGATCTCAGGGTCCTGGGATCAAGCCCCGTGTAAGGCTCCCTGCTCAGCAGAGAGCCTGCTTCTCCCTCTCCCTCTGCCCCTCCCCTCTATCTCTCTGTCAAATAAATACATAAAATCTTTAAAAAAAAAAAAGAAAAGAAATTCACTTCTTTTGTGTTAACTAGTCATTCTTTCAAACTGTAAACACCCGTGAGAAGGTATCCACCTTGACTGGACTCTCAGTCATTCACATCCTATTATGACTTAATGGACTCCACTGCTTTTTTCTGAATCATGAAGA
Organism: Potos flavus; assembly: GCA_028534135.1. NCBI lineage: Eukaryota > Metazoa > Chordata > Mammalia > Carnivora > Procyonidae > Potos > Potos flavus. The sequence goes on from CM052889.1 coordinate 42,232,975, forward strand.
TTGGACTGCTAAAGAAACTGAAATTTATGTTGGGGAAAAGGAGAAAGAAGTGAGGTCTTACGATCCTGGGTACTGTTGGGGCACCTGGGTGGCTCAGCCAGTTAAGCATCTGACTCTTGGTTTCAGCTTGGGCTTGATCCCAGGGTTGTGAGACTGAGCCCTGTGTTGGGCTCCATGCTTAGCACACTGTCTGCTTGAAATTCTCTCTCTCTCCCTCTCCCTCTCCCCTCCCCTCCAACTCATGTGCACTCTCTCTGTCTCTAAAATAAATAAATAAATTTTTAAAAAAATGGATCCTAGGCACTGTTTGAGAAAGCATCCTGATGGGGGACCCTGATCAGGAAAGAAGCAACTTTAGAACCAATGATGGCTCCAAGAGAACTATTTCCCTGTCCTTGTTTCTCTAAGGGGTGATTTATGTAAACATAACGAGTATTAGTCCTGGATCTGCTAAGGACAAATATTGGGTTACCATGGCCATCAATTTACATCTTATGTTCTGAATTTCTCCACTGAGAAACACAGTTTCAAGAGACCAACCTCAAAGACAAATCCTGAGAATAAAACTTTTCAATGACTATACAGAAATTGCTGGTTGTAAGTATTGTATAAGTTCTAACGGTAACGAGAAAATTTGTAAATTCCCTAACTATTCTAACAAGAAGTTAAGAGAGATGGATACAGTAGAGAACAGTGAAGAAAAGGAGAACTACAAGACAGGAAAATTAAATAGCACTAAATTCCTCATTGATCTTAGTTTCTATCCATAGAATAATTCAGAGTTTAAAAAAGCAAAACAAAACAAAACAACCAGCACTAGTCAAATAACCACGCAAACACTCTTGGAATTACTTAATTCAACTCATTTTTATTCTCTACAGATGTTTTTATATTTTTATTTTTTTTTAAAGATTTTATTTATTTATTTGACAGAGAGAGAGATCACAAGTAGGCAGAGAGGCAGGCAGAGAGAGAGGGGGAAGCAGGCTCCCCGCTGAGCAGAGAGCCTGATGCGGGTCTCGATCCCAGGACCCTGAGATCATGACCCGAGCCGAAGGCAGAGGCTTTAACCCACTGAGCCACCCAGGTGCCCCTCTACAGATGTTTTTAAAGAAATGTATCTCCCAGGGGCGCCTGGGTGGCTCAGTGGGTTAAAGCCTCTGCCTTCTGCTCAGGTCATGATCTCAGGGTCCTGGGATCGAGCCCCGCATCGGGCTCTCTCTCTGCTCGGCGGGGAGCCTGCATCCCCCTCTCTCTCTGCCTGCCTCTCTGCCTGCTTGTGATCTCTCGCTCTCTGTGTCAAATAAATAAATAAAATCTTTAAAAAAAAAAAAAAAGAAATGTGTCTCTTGTGTTAAAATATAGCTAATCCCACTTGGGAAACAATTGCTTATAAAAAGTCTCTAGAGATAAACACTAGTTTTCTTTAATCCCTTCTTTATCTGATTTGGTGACCAAATTACATTAACAATAAACTGTGAAACTGATACATATACTTATCGGTTAAAATCCAATCCTACCCCAAATCCCATCCATAGTCTGGAGAAAAAGAATCCTGGAGTCAGTTTGGGGACAGCTCATCTTTTGGGAGGACTCACTGACAGTGTTTTGGCTAAGTATATGCCTCACCCTGCCATAACGCAATTTCTGCTGGCTACACACCTGTACCGAGGTCATCTGAGCGTATCCTCTCCAACTAAACTCAGGGAACTCCAGGGGATCAAATCCAAACCTAAGTTCTCTTCCATTAGGTGTGGTACCATCTTCAATCTCATACTTCATATGATGCAAATCCGGGAAATAGTAGTTGTTTTCAGGGCTTTTGCAAATAAAAAGTAAACATGGATACAGCAAGTTAAGTTCACTAATAATCCAAATATTCTTTAATCTCAATAGCTACTGCTAAAAGAACTCCTACCAAATCAATAGAATACAATAAATGAGAAGAAATAAGAGAGCCACCCCCCTGCTTTTTCTTTAAATTATTGCTTTCATTCATATAAACATTCACATAAAACACACCCAACACCTATCAGCCTAAGCAATAAAATGAGAAACTCACTTAGCACAACCCATAACGGTAGCATGCTTTAATATGTTCTAAATGGTTACCAACAACTTAACAAAATCAAATTAGGTTATTTACTATAAATCCATTCATTCATTCATTCATTCATTTATGTACTCATATTCACTCATTACACAAATATTAATATATATCTGCCAGGCACTGTTGCTAAGTACCATATATGCAATAGTGAATGCGACATAAAATATTTCATATGCTAAGTTTACAAGTTAGATACATTTATATATATATATTTTTTTAATCATTAGAATGACTTTTTTATGCCTTGTATTTTCTTAAACCATAAGGCTATAGATGGATTCCTTTCAAGAGTCCAATAATGGCAATCAGAATGATCAAAAATACTACACCACTTATGAGACATTTCATATTCAAATAATTCGAAGTTCTTCAAAATGACACATTTTGACAATCCAGTCATAAACTAAAAGCAGTTAGTGGATTTAAAGCCATGAAGATCATTTAGTCAAAGGAAATAAAAGGTCATAGCCCTATATTGCAAGCAGAATTACAAATGTTTATAATTTCTCTGGAAGTGATATACAAAGGTCCTTAAAAATGTTCATACCCATTGACCCAGTAATTCTACTTCCAGGAATATATTCTAAAGAACAACTTTTTAGATAGTGTCAAAAAATTAACATAAAAGAACGTTTATAATAGTGAAAACTTAGAAACAATGTAAACGTACAATTATGAAATAATTTTTAAAATTATGAAATACTATGTAAACATGAATATTTCTGGACACTAATGATAATGGAAAATGTCTGCAATATCATGTGACGTGGAGAAATGGATACAAATTTTATGAAGAAAATATACTAATTTGTATTCATAGAAAAAGCCTAGAAAAAAATATACAAAAAAATATTAAAAGGAGTTATCTCTGGGTGGTGGAATAGGTAGGTCTTTTTTTCCTTTTACTTTTAGGTACTTATTAAAACTTTACAATGAACATATATTACACTTATCATCACAAAAATTATTTAGAAAACAAACTGAAAGTGAATGCCTTCTAAACTTGTAAGAAAAATGAACAATGTTCAGATAATATCAAAAACAAATATTTGGCAGGAATTTAGTACAAAAGGACTAAAGGTTTACCAACCGGAGAAAAGGCAGTACAGCATCTTTGATGCTGGTTTGCTATCCTTGTATGCTAGTTACAACTTACCACTAAATCAAAGGACATGTTCTAAATTTCACATGTATGTATTGGCTGTAATGTAAAAAATCAGTACTTCTGCCTCAGGATGTGTAATTCAATTCCTATTCGGTTGCATTATTTTTACCTAAAAAATAGCCAACTGCCTACATAGGTGGAAGGAAACTTAGCTGGTTAAGTGGGGGAAAGTTCACTTTATCAACAGGAAGGTGGAAAGAGATAAAACATGGGTGGAAAATGTTTCTGAACCCATTTACAAAATTCCTCTGGTCCATCATGTGCCTCGTTAGTCTGCAGGGAAACATATCCTTTATTATGTGACCCAGCAGTGACTGTGTTTAGAAATAACTGGAAAAACCTCAGCTGGGTTGCTCTTGACTTTTAGAATTCAGATGCTGAAAACATCAAGGGAAAGGACAGAAATGCCATACTAACTAGCTACAGACAATTTACTTTAACTACACTAAAGATTTCTTCATTATTCTGTTGATAATGTAGAAGTAGTGAAGATACTTGCAATTTAGAAGTTACATTTCACAGTTGCCAGTGTATGATTAAAAGCCTGAATATTAAAAAATTAGTTTTTTCTTCCCTGAGAGAAAATTATTATGGATCATAGTTTCAAAAAAATTCTATATTGATCTAACAGACATATTCAGAACATTGCACCCTAAAACAGCAGAATATACATTCTTTTCAAGTGCACATAGAACAGTCTCCAGAATAGATCACATATCAAGCCACCAAAAAAGCCTCAACAAATTCAGAAAGATCGAAATCATACCATGCACCTTTTCTGACCACAACGCTATGAAACTGGAGATCAACCATAAGAAAAAGTCTGGAAAGAACACAAATACATGGAGATTAAATAACATGCTACTACACAATGAATGGGTCACTCAAGAAAGCAAAGAAGAAATAAAATATTACATGGAGACAAAAGAAAATAAAAACACAAAGGTCCAAAATCTTTGGGATACAGTGAAAGCTGTTCTAAGAGGGAGGCTTACAACAACACAGGCCTACCTCAAGAAGCAAAAAAAACCTCAAATAAACAACCTAATATTACACCTAAAGAAGCTAGAAAAAGAAGAACAAATAAAACCCCAACCCAGCAAAAGGGAGGAAATACTAAAGATCAGAGCAGAAATAAATGAAATAGAAACAAAAAACCAAAAGAACAGATCAATGAAACCAGGAGCTGGTTCTTTGAAAAGATCAATGAAACTGATAAACCTTAACCAGAATCATCAAAGAGAGAGACAGAAGTCAAATAAACAAAATCAGAAATGAAAGAGGAGAAAAAACAACCAACACCACTGAAATACAAAGGATATGAGAATATTGCAAAAAATTAATATGTCAAAAAATTGGACAAACTAGAAGAAATGGATAAATTCCTAGAAACATATAACCTCTTAAAACAGAATCAGGAAGAAATAGAAAATTTGAACAGACTGATTACCAGCAATGAAATTGAATTAGTAATCAAAATAAACTCCCAAGAAAGAAAAGACCAGGACCAGATGGATTCATAGATGAAGTCTACCAAACATTTAAAGAAGAGTTAATACCTATTCTTCTCAAACCATTCCAAAAAATGAAAGAGGAAGGAAAGCTTCCAAATTCATTCTATGAAGCCAGCATTACCCTGATACCAAAACCAGGTAAAGAAACTAGACACACACACACACACATACACACACACACAACTGCAGGCAAAGATCGCTGATGAACATTGATGCAAAAATCCTCAATAAAATATTAGCAAACGGAATCCAACAATACATTAAAACAGCCATTCAGCACAATCAAGTGGGAATAATTCCTGGGATGCAAACGTGGTTCAATATTTGCAAATCAATCAATATGATATATCACATCAATAAGAGAAAGGATAAAAACCATATGATCATTTCAATAGATGCAGAAAAAGCATCTGACAAAGTGCAACATCGATTCATGATAAAAACTTTTAACAAAATAAGTTTACAGGGAACATGCCTTAACATAATAAAGGCCTTATATGAAAAACCCACAGCAAACATCATACTCAATGAGGAAAAACACTTTCCCCCTAAGCTCAGGAACAAGACAAGGATGTCCACTCTTACCACTTTTATTCAACATAGTACTGGAAGTCATAGCCACAGCAATCAGACAACAAAATGGACTAAAAGGCATCCAAATTTGTAAGGAAGAGGTAACAACTTTCACTATTTGCAGATGACATGATACTATACATAGAAACCCCTAAAAACCACCAAAAACTACTAGAAATAATAAATGAATTAAATAAAGTTGCATTGCATTTCTATACACTAATAATGAAGTAGCAGAAATAGAAATTAAGAAAACAGTCCCATTTATAATTATACCAAAAATAATAAAATACGTAGGAATAACCTTAACCAAAATGATAAAGACCTGTGCTCTGAAAACGATAAAACATTGATGAAAGAAATTGAAGAGGACACAGAGAAATGGAAGACATTTCACACCCATGGATTGAAAAACCAAATATTGTTAAAATGTCCATATTACCCAAAGCAACCTACACATTTAATGCAATTTTGATAGGGATCAAAATGCCAACAGCATTTTTCACAAAACTAAAACAAAGAATCCTAAAATGTGTATGGAACCACAAAAGACCCCAAATTGCCAAAGCAATCTTGAAAAAGAACAAAACTAGAGGTATCACAAACCCAGATTTCAACATATACTACAAAGCTGTAGTAATCAAAAACACTGTGGCACATGCACAAAAACAGACACATAGATCAATAGAACACAACAGAGAGCCCAGAAATAAACCCACAATTATGTGGTCAAGTAGTCTTCAACAAAGGAGGCAAGAATACACAATAGGGGAAAAAAGTCTTTAACAAATGGTGTTGGGAAAACAGGACACCTACATGCAAAAGAATGAAACTGGACCACTTTCTTACACCAAATACAAAAATAAACTCAAAATGGATTAAGGACCTAAATGTGAGACCTGAAACCATCAAAATCCTTGAGGAGGGCACAGGCAGTAATTTCTCTGACATCAGCCATAGCAATTTGTCTAGATATGTCTCCTGAGGCAAGAGAAACAAAAGCAAAAATAAATTACTGGTACTACATCAAAATAAAAAGCTTCTGCAAGGCAGAGGAAGCAATCAACAAAACTAAAATACGACCTGTGGAATGGGAGAAGATATTTGAAAATGACATATCTTATCAATGGATAGCATCCAAAATTTATAAATAACTTCTACAACTCCACACCAAAGAACACACAATCCAATTTAAAAATAGGAAGAAGACATGAACAGATATTTCTCCAAAGAAGACTTGCAGACAGCCAACAGACACATGAAAAGATGCTCAACATCACTCATCATCAGGAAAATGAAAATCAAAACCACGATGAGACTCACACCTGTCACAATGGCTAAAATCAGCAACACAAGAAGCAACAGGTGTTGGCCAGGATGTGGAGAAAAAGGAACCCTCTGGAACTGTTGGTGGAGATGCAAACTGGAGCAGCCACTGTGGAAAACAGTATGGAGGTTGCTCGAAAAATTAAAAATAGAATTATTATATAATCCAGTAATTCCACTTCTATTTACCCAAAAATAGGAAAACATGAACTTGAAAAGACATATGCACCCCTATGTTTATAGCAGCATTACTTACAATAGCCAAATGATGGAAGCAGCCCAAGTGCCCACCGATAGATGAATAAAGATGTGGTGTGTGTATATGTACATACGTATATATGCATGTACACATATGTACATGTACATATATACACACATGTACATATATGTATATGTGTGTATGCATATGTATGTGTGTGTGTGTGTATGGTCAATATTATTCAGCCATAAAAAGAAGAATGAAATCTTGCCATTTGCTGCAACACGGATAGATCTAGAGGACACGATACAACCCTAAGTGAAGTAAGTCGGTCAGAAAAAGACAAATACCATATGATTTTATACATCTGTGGAATTTAAGAAACAAAACAAGTAAACAAAGGAAAAAGAGACCAACTAAAAAAAAACAAAACAACAGACTCTTAACTACAGAGAAGAAACTGGTGGTGACCAGAGGGGAGGTGGGGGGGGGGTAAAACAGGTGAAGGAGATTAAGAGTACACTTATCATGATAAGCAGAGTAATGTATAAAATTGTTCGATCACTATATTTTACGTCTGAAACTCATACAACATTGTATGTTAATTGTACTGGAATTAAATTTTTTTTAAAAAAATCTAGAAATTGTTAAATATGACAGGACACGGAGACAGGAAGCGGTCCTCCCTGTGACAGCTCCTCTGGGAGCTGTCTCCACTCACTCCCTTGCTCCTATAGGTCATTTTAACTAGCTTCCGCATGAGATGAGGGACTTCGTCCCGCTTCTAGAGCTTTCTTCCCCTTCCCCCCTGCCGCACCCAGTGTAACACACGCAGCCCCTCCACATCTCCAGTCACGGGTCCCGAGGGAGAAGCGGGGCCTGAATCTCCTGGGCCCAGGAGCCTGTCCACATGCTGGGCCTCTCCAAGCTGTGACTTTTACATGAAGTTTCGGCCACGGGAACCCCCCCTCAAGCATGCAGCTCCAGTCCTTTCCACCTGGCTTTTTGTACCTGTGGGAACTTCCCAGGGAGGCGGCTCTGTGACCGACAAAGTGGATGTCTTTAGGGCAACCGTACCCCCTGCTTTAATCGGGCCCGCTGACCAGTGTCCAGATCTCACGTGACAGTACAGCCTCCTCCGCCCTGCTCTCCTCACCAGAAGCGCTGGCACAGACAGGACTCTTTGAGAGTGTCCCCGCATGTCAGCACCGGATGAGCCCTCCCCGGACACTCACCGCTGGCACGCCTTCCCCACGACATGCTCTCGGCAATGGCATCCTCCCGAGGGCCCGCTGCACAGGGGGGCGACGGCTCCGCCAATGTCACACTGACACCCTGAAGGTCAGAGAACAACAGCAGTGACCCATCAGAGCATCTCCATGCGGAAGCTTTCCCTCCTTCTCCGAGAAGCGGAAACCAGTAAGGACAGGGCTGCTTCTTACTCCTGCCACATCTCATAGCCTGCAGATATTAGAAATACGTAGGGACCTCCCGGAGCGACATGGGAGGTGCCCCTCAAGGCCCACGTGTGAGCTGGAGGTACGCCTGGAGGTCAGCCCCAACACTGCTGTCCAGCGTACGGAGCCGGGAGCCCGGAGCGAACCACGATTGAGCAGGCGTAGCGCTCTTGTAACCAACGTCTGCTACTGAGAGTCTGAGGGAAGGAGGCAACAGCAGCCTTATGGGGCCACACGCCTGCAGGTGTATTTAACACCGTATTACCTCTAAAATCTGGTGCAAGCTGATCTGATAACATGAAATACATCTTCCAAATGACCGTCTTAATGTTATTTACGAAATTAACAGACGCCTCCCCCTCCGTCCCAATGATGTCTTCTCTAATTAAACCAATGATGTTCTGGGAGAAGAGAAGTAGAAGGAGCCCCAATTGCAGTTACTTGTCTTGACTGAGTATTTGGCCAAATTCCCTGGAACAGAATTTTTTAGTCCCAGCCCATCAGGAAGACTGCATGAAGACAAGGGAACTCTGAAGAGAGATTCTCCTGACAGTCTTTGCCCATCAACACTGACTTCCCTCAGGACCCACGGGAACTATTTACCTTGACACCCAAAGTAATTGCTCTTTTCCAAAGCAAAATATCCATCTTCACATGTGTCGCAGGAATCGCCACTGACGTGGGACTTGCAGTGACAGTCACCATCTCGCTGCAGAATAAGTCGGATGACAAAATTTGGTAAGATCGCACAACTCGCTCATCTCCAAGATTTAAGACTGACTCGCCGTATTATAACAAGAAGCAGTTAGTGAGGATCTGAAAATGTCCAGAGAGGTTAGCATGCCCCCTACAATCACAGAGGCACTAACCCCCTCCCACAGACACCCCAACATCCCCTGCTCTAACGTTGCATTGGTTTAGGGACAATGGGCGGCGTTACCTGCCCACATTCTCCGATTCCGCTCACTGTTCCCGCCACATGGCACTGGCATTCTGTGAAGAGAAGAGAGCATCCTTGGAACAAGGGTGCACAAAGGACAGCCCTTGGCTCTGGAAATGTGACACAGCAGCCATGCAGCATATGTGGTCCCCGTCAGGCAAACCTCACCAGAATTCCAGTTTGCTCCACTGAAGCCTAAAATGGGACGGCTTTCTGGGGTCAGCAGAACCACCAGATCGACACCATCCACGTATAAGGAGTAATGGCTAGTTTATGACCATTAACTTCTTTATGACCATCGACTTCTAAGACAAAGGCTGCAACATCATGGGATTTCTAAATGATTCTAATGTCAACGTCATTACTGATATGCTTACATGAAAACGTACTCTAGGGGCGCCTGGGTGGCTCAGTAGGTTAATCGTCTGCCTTCGGCTCAGGTCATGATCCCAGGGTCCTGAGATCAAGCCCCACATCGAGCCCCACAACAGGCTCCCTGCTCAGCGAGGAGTCCGCTTCTACCTCTCCCTCTGCCCCACCTCTCTGCTCATGTGCTCACACTCTCTCAAATAAATAAAATCGAAAGAAAGAAAAGGAAGGAAGGAAGGGAGAGGGGGAGAGAGAGAGAGAGA
>CM052889.1:42243390-42281818 GCA_028534135.1 Potos flavus
AGAAAGAAAGAAAGAAAGAAAGAAAGAAAGAAAGAAAGAAAGAAAGAAAGAAAACACATTCTATTTAAGGACATATCCACTCCACTTAGCCACCTTTAGCTTGGTGATTTTAAGTTCCTGTCCTGGCTTCAATCTAAGCATAAAATGAGAATAAAATCAAACCCGAAAGAGAACTTATAAAAAACAAGGCAGTATAAACCATTTATCAAGTAGCTGCCTTTGCAAACACCAAAATACATATGGAAATGGGATATAAATCCCTTGCTGAGATTTTCAAAATGACAGAAGTTCTGCCAAAAGCAGGGGAAAAAAACATCAAAACATTTACACAAAATTTCAGACAAATTGAACTTATTAAATAAATAGCTCTTCTGTGGGTTTAGTCACTGAAGTAGAGAAAATTAAGAGGAATTTGCCATATCATAAATTATTATGTGTAAAAACCTTACCTGAACATCCACTGGGGTTTTCTTTGGCCAGATTCCAATATAATGGTTTGCAGATGCTACAAGAAGGACTTTCCACATGAGCTTTGCATTGGCAATATCCCTTTGAAAGAAAATCAAGCTAACACTTGACATCTCAAAATTAAGACATGTTTTCAAACATATGTTCTGAACAAAGCTTGTCACAGAATTATATTTTGGCCTTGAAAAGTAAATTAAGTGTAACAAGAGGGGAAAAAAGTACTGTGTTGATTTCAACAGACTGCTCATGGCTTTTGTTTTATTCCTCATTTATTTTTTTCTACACATAATCCATATTTGTGGTTAAGACAAAATTGGACATTTTCATTTTTTTCATTTTTCATTTCTGATGTTTCAGAAAAAGAAACATTTAAAAATCACTTTTATTGTTAACACTGTCATTATCTGTTGATTCTGGGACAGCATGAACTACTCCTTTAAATGGAAAAGTATCTAAATATTTAACATGTTGAGGATCAGTAGACAATGATGTTTATCTGAAAGTACTTTTGTAAGATGCAAATTACAATGCCTCATTGTAAGGACGCAGAACCTCTCTTCCTCTGTCCCTTGAATTCCTGGAGATCCACTAACTCCAGGCTTGGAAGCTAAGAAGACAGATCATTTCTAAAGCACTTAGAAACCTCATTGGAATACCACGATATTCAGGAGATCACATATGTACTTCGAACAAGAACAATGACCTCTTTCACAATTTGGCTTTGGGTCTTATTTGAATTCACTTTTAATTTCGGAGAGCTCCCGGGTACGTTAGTCTATAATATGTATCCAAATACATCAGTTAGAATTGTATCCCTTTTATAATCCTCTACTTACCAAACTGGAGTCCAGGGTACCGGCTGGGTCACAGGGACCTGTGGAGCCTGAACATGATTCAGAAATATTTTAAATGCCTGCTGTTTTTATGTCTGTCTCTTGGTTTGTTTTGATATTTCGCATTTTGAAAGTTTTATTTGTTTTAAAAAACAATGTACCTACATTTGTATTTCTTGATAGATGGGTGGCAAGGACTTTGCGTGTAATTCAGAAAAAGGCACACCCTGAATAACCTTTAGGGTCCTTAATCCCCAAATGACCCCTTTGGCCGCTTAACTCCATTCCCTGCCTACTACTTAAAGTTCATTTCTGACTGATGATGAAGGAGATTGGGGAAAAGAGATTCCGGAATTTTGAATGTCTTTAGGATTGTCCATAAGAGGGCAATATTGTACCAAGAAACTTTTTAATTGCCCACTAAATAGAAGCTACAGGATTTGTTAAGCACATTTTTTTAGTCAACCAAGACTTAATTGTTTAATTTTCACAATCCCCTTGCTCCCCACCTGTACTAAAATTATTTCTACAACGAATTAGTTTGTTTTCCTGCCTTAGTCAATATGGTATTACAAGTCCAATAGAATCTCTCTTCAATATAATGGGATCCTGCAATGTCTCAGCATTACTATTCTACAGCAGTATGACTGTTAGAAAGGAAGAGGGTTTGGGTAAGCCTGCCCTAGCCTGGTTTTTCCAATAATTTAAACAATCTCATAATATGATCTTGTTTTCTTATAAGTTATTTTGTAGACATTTTGCCTTTGTCTCCTCTCTGTTTCCTTCAGCTTGTCCCTTGATGATTGCACGTGTCTCTCTTTTTCTGTTTGGACGTTCCCTCACATTCTCTCTTCTGAAAGCGTGAACACATCCTTCCCGCTCTTTGCTGTTTTTCACCCTGGCCGTGCCCGGCCTTTGGCTCCTGCCCAGGCTGACCACCGTGGCCATCTGGCTCTGGAGGAATTACGGTGGCTGCCCCGCCCTTCTGCCCAGCAGCCGCCATGCTTCTTTCCACTCCTGAACCCCTGGAGGTGAGCGGACACACCAGGGACAGCCCTGCACCCTGGGGACCTTCGGGCCTTCTCAAAAGCCGACTGCCCCCTCTGACTATGGGCTACAATTTCTACCGGCAAGAAAACCCAGTCTCTTGAGGATTCTGGTGAGCGGGGTCCTGGGCAATCAGGTTGGCGCTGTGGCCCTGCCTTCAGACGGCTGGGAATGCAGAGCTCAGAGCGCTCCGGAGAGCAGGAAGGAGTCAGAGAAAGCCAAAACCTCCAAGGGGGAAGTCTGGTGCAGCCTTCCTCAAATAAAAACCCTTCTCAACAGGGAAAGGGGCCTCGAAAGCCGCTGCCGGAGCCCCTCACTGGAGGCTGCGAGCCCCTAGAAGCACGGGGAGATGCGACGGGCATCTTATTTCTGTGCCCCCTGCCACAGAGTACGGCAGAGTCTCGGTGTCTCCCATCAGCTGGGGGCGGGGGGGGGGGGGGGCGCGGTAAGTAGGGAAGATGGCCCAAGACAGTGACAGTGTTTTCCCCAAATAGACTCTAGGTCACCTCCCTCCCGGGCACCGGTGCCGTGTGAGGACAATGCCCCCAGGAGGCCAGGCGCAGCAAGGAGAGAGGGGCAGAAACTCAGCATAGGTCTCGCTCTGCCCGCTAGCAAGGGGACCTGCTCGAGTGACCCCTCAGGGTATTACGGAGCAGCCAGCATCGGTGCTGCGACCCCGGAACCAGAGAGAAGCCAGGATGCCTTGGGAAGAACGGGGCCAAGGAACACTTGGTGTAGCTCAAAGGGGTCCTCTTGGCCACACTGTTTTACATAGGAATTAACTTGCAAGTCAAAAAATATAAATTTATAAATTTATGATGCATGGGAATTTAAAAAAATTTTTTTAGGAATAAATCATTTCTGGTTTCCTTTGAAGACGCAGTATCTGATACATGCATTTTCAAAGGACTCGAACTGGGGAGGAATCAAGCCGATGAGGGTCAAATGTGTAGAGGCGACCCGTGGTGGGTTGTCCGAGGTTGTCTGGGAGTCTGGCTGCACACACCTCGGAGAGGAGCCCGCCCTCTGGCATTCTGATGTCTTCCCTACCTTGGCAGTGAGGGAAATCATAGGCTCCTGAGAGACACCTGTCACACCGCTGTCCTGTAACCCCCGGAAGGCATTCACACTGTCCCGTCACTGGGTTGCAGGGCGTCTGGTAGGAGCCAAGGACTGAACACTGGCAGGCTGGAGGAAAAGACATCAGTCAGACCCAGGGCAGCGGGGTGTGGGGCCTGGACAGAGCGCGGCTGTGGGCCAGGGAGACCCAAATGCAAGTTCCCGCTATGTGGGGGTGGAGGTAATTAGGAAAAACACACATTCGCTGACCTCAGAGAGCTCAAAATCCAGAAACGAGGCCAGGGAGTTATTGACACAGTACGAAGCACTGCCCCCTCCCCCATCCCAGCCCCCAACCCCTCCCACCTCTTCACCCCCCTCTCCCCCCGTCCCCACCCCCGCCAAGAAACTAAGAGAAAGGAAGACACGTGCCCAGTGCCACCCAGCCCGCTCTTGGCAGGCAGCAGGCCAAGGACTCCGATCTCCCACTGCCTTCCGGGTCAGCGTTCTTCCACGGCCCCTCATTCCCCCTGGGCCTGTGTGCAGAGATCATGTCAAGGGGCACATCATTGAATAAACATTCTTGGGTTCTGTGATGGTTAATTTTTATAATGCCAACTCGGCCACACTATGAGGCTCGGATGTTTGGCCAGCAGCAATCTAGATATTGCTGGGAAAGTTGTTTTTTTTTTTAAGATGTAATTAATATTTCAATCAGTTGACCTTGAGTAGAGCAGATCACCTTCCACAATGAGGGGAAGCCCTCATCCAATCAGATGGGAAGCCTTAAGAGAAAGACAGAGGGTCCCCAGGAAGAAGGAACCCGGCCCATGGGATTTGAGCCACAACGCCAATTCTTCCCTGTGTCTCCAGCCCACCAGCGTGCCCTGAGGGTTCTAGACTCGCCAGCCCCCACAATCATGAGAGCCAATTCCTTAAAATAAATCCCTCTCCGTATATATACACACGCCTACGTCCTACTGGTTCTATTTCTCTGGAGAGCCCTGATTAACATAAGCTCTTTCTGCTATTTCTGTCTTAAAGGAAAGCAAATGCAAAAACACCAGCAGGCAGCTCCAACCAGCGTAATGTGGGGCACATGACCCCTGGCTCCTCGGGCCACAGAGGTTGTCCAGGGAGCCTTGGGAAACAGAGTTACCCTCCAGAGGTGAAAACAAAGACCAGCTTTAAAGGCACGTACATTGTTTTAAAGCACGAATTGCTCCATCTGGCATCACACGTCTCACTTCAATCCAGCTAGCAGTGACAGCTGCCAGATTCCAGACCCAAACTTCAACATTGGCAGCCCCTCCTCCCTCCTGGAAATACTGTAACGTCTCGCAAACACTTCCATGCTGCTCTTTGTGGCGGTCCAAGTCCTTTGAAGTTTCTGGAATATTTTTACTGCTTGTCTCCTCCTCGTTGTTTCAGCTTTAAGACATTTTTATAAACCCCAAAGAGTATAAACACTAAGGATGGTAAAGCTGCAAAGGGACAAGGAGTGTGTCTGTTGGGCCCCCCAGTGCTCCAGCATCACAGACAGCCCTGGGCCCAGTATACGCCGAATAGATGCATGTTCATTGAAAGAATAAGTAACGATTGAAATCTTCCTGCGGTCCACCCTGTGCAGGTTCTTGGCATGCAGTCCCTTACTGAGCCCCGCAGCACTGCCAAAGACGGGTATTGTATGAGAAACGCCGTCCTCTTCTCCATCAGCTAGTAACCCCATCAGGTGAGGAGAGGCTCTACCGACGCCATGTAAATCACAAGGTAAATGTTGCTCCTTGTTGCTTCCGAGATGCCGGTACTGCCCATGACTTTGGAGCTTTTCCTTCTGTTGGAAAAGCAGGCTGGCACCTTCTCCAGCCAAAGCCACAAAGCCAGCCGTCGTTAACACAGC
Source organism: Potos flavus (assembly GCA_028534135.1). NCBI lineage: Eukaryota > Metazoa > Chordata > Mammalia > Carnivora > Procyonidae > Potos > Potos flavus. The sequence continues at coordinate 42,248,698 of CM052889.1, forward strand.
ACTTGCTCCCACCCACCTCGCAGGTGAACCTGGCCTAGAGCAGACTCAATGTACAGAAAATCCTCGGGTTTCTTCCAACCACCCACCTCAAGGCTCTCCTAGACAAAAACTGAATTACAAAGTGAAGGGCCAGTTCAAGACCTATTTGCACCGAACGTGGCTTTAGACTTCTCCCTACGCCCAGGCCTAGGGTGTTGTCTCCCCTCTTGGAAAAGCGGGGTGGGGTCTCCCGGGAGCTTCCCAAGCCAGAAACCTTGCCTGCAGAGCCATCCATCGTTAGCCGGGGACATGTGGCCCCTTCTCTTGGCTGCTTTGTCTGATTCATGGGACTGGGATGACAGGTGGAAGGAGGTTAATCTTGCCCGGGTGACCTACTTCTAGTTTTCTAAGCAAAGACCTGTCATCGCAACCCAAGGACTACAGCAAACTCCGATGGGGGCAGTTCCTGGCCCCGGGTCAGGTGAGTGTGGCTGAGGGTTGGGTTGTACATGGCATCCCCGCGGTTCCTAGTCATGGGAGAACCACTTGTTTCCACAGCCCACTCCCTCCTCGCCTCTGTTCTAAGGCTGGACTAGTTGCTACACCAGGGAAGGAGGGGGGGGGGAGGAGAAACATGAAGGAGAGGAATGGAGGCGAGAGGAAAAGTGGGGGAGTGGTGAGAGGAGGAAAAGGGGGGAGTAACCCCCCCAAATGACCAAGTTAACTGAATTACAGTTGTATGCTGTCATTGAAGATAAAGAGGTAAACCAGGTATCAAGGTAAACACAAGTTTTAAATACATATAGACAGTTCTCAAACGGGGTCCCCTATCTATGCGTTGACTTTCACCTATGAAAAAGGAAAACTGCAGGGCACTTGCCTGAGCCGACATTAAAATGAGAATACGGCATTGTACTTAGGGAAGTCTGGAACAAATTAAGTTAATGCGAAACATGAATGCAGAATGCAGCTGGCAAGACCAACTTAGAAGTGCTTTAAAGTTCCTCCTCAAGAAGATTTTTTAAATCTTTGACACAATATAGAGCAAAGCCATAAGAACATTTTTTTGGCTAGAATATACTGGACCATCTGATGTAGCATTTGCGGTCATGTTGATTTTATTCTAAAATTCAGTGGCCAAGCAATCAGTTTCGTCTTAAGAAAAAAAGATCACAAATGAAAATACTGGGTTGGACCTCATTGCTAGACGAAGCTCAGATTTCAGTGAGACTGAGCCTCGGGCACTAGCCTCAAAGCCGCCCCCAAGGGAAAATTTTAAAAAGATCACAAAAGCTGATAGAAAAAGGAAAGAGCAAGAGAAGAGAGACGATCCCAGACAGAATTCTTCCAGAACCTAGCGGTCCAAATGGAACATAAGCTTCAAGGTGCATGCCTACACCGCGCCAGGAATATGGTGGATGGTGCTTTTCCTGCAAAACTTGGAAAACAGTGGTGGTGGGCTCCTCTGGGGCTGGATGTGGTCTGGCAGGGTCCCCTGAGACAGGACTTGAGGTGATCTGCTCCCCCCTGCCCCGCTGCTTGAATTCCAAAGCCTGAACTATGTTTTCTCCTGCAAGGGCATGGGACTAGTTATACAATGCGCCTGTCCCTCTGCCTCACTGTATGAGCCTTTCCCTCCACTTGAGCCACGACTTTGAACCACAGACAGAACCCAGCAGAGGCTAGCCGCACACCTTCACCCAGGGGGCCAGGGAGCACCTGCTGCTTTCCCCCAGCCCCTCTCTACAGCCCTCGGCGCACCTTCTCAGTCTCATGTTTCTGTGGTTTGCCTTTTGGCCCGTGAGCTCAGAGGACTTCAGTTGACCTATGGAAGCAGAGCTCCAAACCAGCTGTACCAAAAATATAAATGAGAAGATACATTCTTATTTTTTGAAAAATCCAGACTCTATCATTTAAACAAGGAATGTTGCACTATGCACGGTGGCTGATTAAAGAGTTTTCATGTCAGGTGACATCTTCTTAGGAAAAAAAGATGCTGCAGTTAAACTTCGTAGGTCTTCCGAATCTCTTATAGGACTGGTCACTTTGGGGTTTTCTCAGAGAGCCGATGATTTCAGCGGCACACGGTTCTGCCAGCCTGTTTTGGCTACGGCATCCTGAGTCTGCGGTGGCGGGATGGGGGTGGGGATGGGGCAGCTCTTCCCCTTATTCCACCCATGCTGTTCAGACTGTGGACTTCGCTATAGTTTCCTGGATGTGGGGAGACTCGGGCTTGGCCAGTCAGAGCACGGCATTCCACAGCCACGGGCTTGGTTCAGAAATGGGCATATGATCCAATCAGAGCCAGACGGGGCCTGGAGGAACGCATGCTCTTTTCCCTAGACTTGAACCTGGAAGGATGGATGTCAGTCTGCTCAGGCTGCTGTAGCAAAATACCACAGACAGAGCGGCTTGAACAACAGACATTTATTTTCTCGCTGTTCTAGAGGTTGGGAATTCCAAGATCAAGGTGTCAGCAGATTTGGGGTCCCTGGGTACTCTCTCCCTGGCTTTCGGACAGCTGTCTTCCTGCTGTGCCCTCACATGGCAGAGAGAGTATATGTAAAAGCTCACTGGTGTCTCTTCTTAGAACCACACTGATCCTATCAGATCGATTACTTACCTTAATTACTTCCTTACTCTAAATTCAGGCGCCTTGGAGGTTAGGGCTTCAACATAAAGGGCATACAATTCAGTCCAAAGCAACATATGCCTAAGAAGCATCAGCTACCCTCTTACCACCACCTGAGACCTCACAATGAAGCCAATCTACAAGACGGCAGGCTTGCAAGATGGAGAAAAACAGACCCTGCCAACATCTTTTGAGCCCCTGGATCAACCTGTTCCTGAAACCAATGCTGCCTGAACTATTCAATTACGGCCAACAAATTCTTTGTGCCTTAAGCCAGTTTAGGTTAAGTTTTCTGTCACATGAAACTATAGAGTCAAAATGGACCCTGCAATCACCAAGATGTTCTCATTTTAAAAGTACTCTTACTAAATAGTGCTCTTACCGAAAATGTATTACGTATCTTCCATCCTTCTGAAACATGTTTTCGGACATAATTGCACCACTATGTCATGACCCAGAGCCATTATTATGGTACTCATTTCCTGATTCTAACAGTGACATCCTCAGTGCCTCCTGAGTTGAGGAGGATTATTTGCTCTTCATCACATGGTCCCCAGCTCCTCAGTTTCGTGTGTGCTTTTCTGTTTCCTCCCTTACGGTCAGCGTGTTGCCTTAGCAGTTTTCCCCACCTTTCTATGTTTCTAATTCACCACGGGTGTGGCTTAGAAAACAACCAAACTTAGCACAATTATTAAAAAAAAAAAAAAGGCATAGGTAAGAGAGGGCCTAAGGCATCTTCTAGTAGTGAAATGCATGGATTTTAGCGCAGATCTTTGAAAGTGTCCTTTTTCACTTTACAGAAGCAATAGGGGTTGAGGGGTCTTACTGCCTGGTTCCTTCATTTTTGCTCCAGATACATGAGCCAGATAACCAAATTCCATCTCGATGGAATAATACTGTACTGCAGTTCAAAGAATGAGGGCATATACTTAAAAAAACAGTCATTTTTAAGTGGAAAAAATGACCAGAGTTTGAGGTTTGTTATAGAAATCCACGTTTCAATGGCCAGAGCATTAAAAATAATCACGGCTCCTATAAGCAAATCAGAATCACGGTGTCCCTTTAAGGAAACTGTGCAAATTAAACCACATAAAGGTGCAACTGGGGGTCATATAATTCGTGTATTGAAAAAGCACAGCTTCTGCTGTAACTAAACTCGTGGTTCTTTTCAACTTCACTCAGTGCTGGTGATTGTCCTCCTGCACCTACATGAACAGGCTAGCAAGTTCTAGGGCTTTTCTGCACTCTCTTAGGTAAGAGAGCAATCATTAAAAAACCCAGTTTAAGGTCAAATCTCAGGGCATTAACATTTATATCCTCCTTCCTTCTTGCTGGGTTTAAGGCAGAAGAACAAAGGCAAGGCTATGGATTAAAGATGAAACAGGGTGTGCATCTCAGATGAGCTCCTCATGCCCTTTGGTCCTTACTCCTGTTCTGCAGATAATGTGTAAAAGGTAAGACAGAGTGGTTGCCTGCCCCCTTAACAGATTTGGGAAGGAATTATGCGACGTAAACTGGCCCAGGTGAAACGGATTTATCAGATGATTGCTGCAATCTACTGAGCAACAGCTTCCAGGTGAAAGAGGGATCCTAAATTCACCCAAACACTCCATGATTTTCAGACAGTAACTATTTGAGAGCCTGAAGCCACAAAACCAAAGAGTAGAATGAAAGAAAAGTGACCAACTACTCGGAACCATAGATAAAATCCTCCAGAATTACTTAACATGGGTAGCTTTCAAATTTTTTTAGCTACATCCACAGTAAGAAATAAATTTTACACTGTAACCTAATAAACACACTACACACAGACACACAGACTGATAGATGACAAAGATGTAGAAACAAAGATTATTTATTAATATATGAGATAACTATGAACCACAAGAACTTTGCCAAACATTCCTTTCCATTACTGCTTAGAATGCATAATTTCTATTCTATTCTATTTCACTTTAATGCTGTTCTATACTCACTGACTTGGTTTCTCCATGCACTAATGGATGGTGACCTGCAGTGTGGAAAATGCAGTCTGGGAAGCATAGTCCTCATGCCTTTTGAGGTCCTGGGACCTCTAGCTGCTGCAGATGTGAAGGAAGAGAATATAATTCTTAAAGGTGTTGGGCGACGGCCAAGAAACGTGGTGTTACTCATCACCCTGCAACTACCTAGCTTCCCCTGGATCTCAGATTAGTTGCTGTAAAATAAGTAATTTCAATTTCTTTTAACTCCAATATTCTAATGCATATTGTTTTGTCACTGTTGTAAATAAGACACCAGGAGAAAATGGGCGCAAATTTACAGAGAGATATGACTGATGTGTGTCTGGGCTGGAGAGTAAATACCCTGCTTTCATGTGTTGGATTCTGCCCCCCCCTCATCTTTTTGAAAAACAGGCTTATTGAGATATAATTCATATACCAAACAATTCATCCATTTAAAATGTACAATTCAGTGTTTTTTAATGTATTCACAAGGTTGTGCAACCCTCAGCACAATCTAATTTTAGAAACATTTTTGTCCCTGCAAAAGAAACCCTATACTCATTGGCTGTCAATTTCCATTGCCCCATCTCTACCACCCCCACACCTCCATCCCAGCCCGAAGCAACCACTAATCTACTTCCTGTCTCTATGAATTTGTCCATTCTCAACATTTCATATACATGGAATCCCACGATATGTGGTCTTCTGTGACTGGCTTCTTTCACTTAGCATCATGTTTTCAAGGTTCATCCAAGTTGTGGCATGTGTCCACACTCCATTCTTTTTTTTCAATAATAGTGCATAATATGGAGAAACTACATTTTATTTATCCATTCATCAGCTCATGAACATGGAGTTCATTTCTCCTTCTTGGCTACTCTGACTAATGCTGCTACGGACACTGGTATCAAGCTACCGCGTGCTTGTGTGTTCTCATTGCCCTCGGATATATATCCAGGGGTGGATTTCCTGGATCATATGGTAAACCCTAGGTTAAACCTTTTGAGAAATAGCAAAATTTGTTTGCTCTTGCCATGTTTGCAAAAATGGCGGTATCATGGTGCATTCCCACTAGCAATGTATGAGGCCTCAAATTTCTCCACATCCTTGCCAACCTTTGTTACTGCCTGCTTTTATAGTGGATAGGAAATGATATTTCATTGTGCTTTTAATTTACATTTACCTAATAACTAATGATGTGCGACATCTTTTCATGTGCTTATTGGTCCACTGCAGATCTTCTTTGGAGAACTATTTATCAAATTCTTTGTCCATTTTTTAATTAGGTTGTCTTTTAATTAGAGTGTTGTAAGAGCTCTTGAGATATTCTTGGTACTATATATCTGTGCCTTATCAGACACATGATTTATTGTGTCTGATTGAATGAAGGAATATTTTCCTTCATTCAATGGGTTGTCTTTTCACTTTCTTGACAGCGTCCTTTGGAATGCAAAGGTTTTTAAAGTCCAGTATCTGTTTTTTCTTTTGTTGCCTAAGCTTTTGGTGTCAAATCTAAAAAATTATTGCCTAACCTAAAGTCACAAAGATTTACATCTATGCTTTCTTCTAGGAGTTTTACAGGCTGAGTTCTTACTTACATTTAGATTTTTGATCCTCTGGGGTTAATATTGGTATATGGTATGGTGTAGAATCACTTCACATTTAATGTTGTTATTGATATGGTTGGATTTACTTCTGCCATTTTGCATTTTGTTTTCTATGTGTCTCATGTCTTTGTCTTGCTATTCCCCTTTTATTGCTTTCTTTTGTATTAAAGGGATATTTTTTAGCATAGCATTTTACTTCCTTTAACGTTTTTAATTATTTTTTGTTATTGTCTTAGTGGTTGCTCTAGAATTTGCAAAATACATCTTAAGAGGATCTACTTAGGTTTATATTAACTTAGTTCTAGTGACAGAAAACTTACTCCTATGTAACTCCATTCTTTCTCTGTTTCTGTGCTGTTATTGCTATATGTATTATGTCTAGACATCTCAAAACCCCACAATACATTGTTATAATTATATAATCTGTATCTTCTGAAGAAGCCAGTAGAAGAGGGGCTCCTGGGTAGCTCAGTGGGTTAAAGCCTCTGCCTTCAGCTCAGGTCATGATCTCAGGGTCCTGGGATCGAGCCCCACATCGGGCTCTCTGCTCAGCAGGGAGCCTGCTTCCCCCTCTCTCTCTGCCTGCCTCTCTGCCTATCAAATAAATAAATAAAATCTTAAAAAAAAAAAAAAAGCCAGTAGAAGAAAAGAGAGAACATACATATGTATATAGTATCTTAATAAACTTTCTTATTTATCCTTTCCGGTCCTCTTCATTTCTTGCCATAGATTTTATGTCACTTCCTTATTCTAATTGGTAGCTTTGTTCTCACCCATCTCCTTTGTGCTATTTTTGTTAAATATATTACATTTCTATATGACATAGGCATACACATACACATATAGGTATGTGTATTGGTATATATACACTATGTATGTTATAGGCCCCCCTAACACACATACATATGTGTGTGTAGAGTCTTGTGCAATTTCTTTTAAAATCAATCAAGACAAGAAAGAATAAAAAATATGCAATTATACTATCTTTTGTAATACCTATGATTATGGACTGAATTATGTGCCCCCCGAATTCATATGCCGAAGCTCTAACCTCCCATGTGATTGTATTTGGATATGGGACCTTTAAGGGGGTAATTAAGGTTAAATGGGGTCCTAAGTGTGGGGCCCTAATCCTACAGGACTGCTGTCCTTTTTAACGAAGGCAGAAATATCAGAGATTTCTCTCACTCATTCTTTCTGTCCACACACAGATGAAAGGCCATATGCAGACACAAGGAGAAAGCAGCTGTCTGCAAGCCAAGAAGAGAGGACTCACCAGTTTTCTGCCATTATTTCTTCGACTATGTTTTCTGGCCCTTCCTCTTTCCTCTCCTTCCAGTACTCCCATTACACGGATGTTGGTGCACTTCGGTGACCCATGTTTCTCTAAGGCTCTGTCCATCTCTCTTCATTCTTCTCTCTGTTTCTCAGACTGAATAATCTCTATTGATCTGTCATCAGATTGCTGATTCTTCTGCTGGCTCAAATCTACTACTAAATCCCTTTGGTGAATTCTTCATTTCAATTATATTTTTCAACTCCAGAATTTCCATTTGGTTCTTTCACATAATTTCTATCTCTCCATTGATATTCTCCATTTGATTAGCTATTATCATTACACTTTCCTTTAATACATTAAGCATGGTTTCCTTTACCTCTTTGCACATATTTATAACAGCTATTTGGGTCACAGCGAACCATCTAAGCCCATTCAAAGGCTGTTTCTATAGGCTCTTTACCTGTGTAAGGGTCGTACTTCCCTGATTCTTTGCATGTCTCTCTCCTTTTTTTTTTTTCTTTTTTGAAAACTGGACATTCTAGGTAACATATTGTAGCAATGCTGGCTTCCACCAGGATTGTTCTTTGCTTGGTTGGTTGGTTGGTTAATGACGAGGCTGAAATAGTTCTGCAAGGTCTGCTTCCCCTCCAATGGCCAGCCTCTGATGTTCCCCCTCAGACATTGATTGCCCCTTGCGTTTATCTTCTGGCCTGGCTACCCCAGCGGCATCCCTGGGTCCATACGTGCAACTTCTTAGTTGAACCCTGTGCTTGAACCTGCTTGGCCAGTCAGATTTTTACCCTTTCCCATTGCATATGCGTATAGCTTGGAGGCTGCTACCGCAGTTTGGAGAATTCACATTTTCCCCTTACATTCAGCCAGGGACTACTAGTTTGGATTCTTCCTCTCTGGTCACTCCGAGAGGGCACAGCCTTGGGCACCAAACAGTTCTAGATAACCAGTGAAGACTATGCTATCATTTTTCAGCCTGACTCCTTAGGAGTTACCCTGTGTCTGAGCAGCTTATTCGGTCAATGTTTAAATCCCTTCTGCCGACGTGGCTACAACCCTATAATAATGGATTTGTGTGCAGCACAGGGCTGTTTCTGAGTCTTCCCCCCATCTGACTGGATTTCTCCTAAAGAGGTGCGATCTAGCACGCGCGCACAACCTTCCCAACCTGCAGACTTAGCTGTGACATCAGAAGAGCTCTTCTTGGCTGAACTCCCTCTGATTCTCTCTACCAAACTTCCCGTTGCTCTGCCGTCGTGAGCTACCAGTTTCCTCAAAACTGCTCCATGCCAAGATTGACATTGTTTTCTGCCAACACCCTCTGCCCCCCTCTGTTAAAATAATTCCCTCAGACAGAGCTTCCGAACTCTTTATCATTATGACCTCCCTGTCCTCCAGGCTGTGCAGAGCCCCTGGACCACCAGACTTGAAGATGAGGACCCACTTTTCCTGGCGTGAGTCCCCTGCTCTACGAGCAGGCACTGGGCACAGGAGTGGTCGCTCCTAGCTGTCTCAGCTTGCCTGGCCTAGCTTGGGGTCTCCACTCTATGAGCTAGCTAGGGTGTGGGTGATCGGGCTCTAGAATTTTCAGCCTGCAGGGCTTGGTGTAGTCTCCACCATACAGGTGGGGCTGGGAGGAGAAAGAGAAGACAACAGTCCCCTCTGCTGAGCCTGCCTGGAATAGACCTTCTTCGACACAAGCCAGGGGGCAATGAGAAATGCCAGCAGCCTGAACTCCCCAAGTGAAACTCTAGCCCCGGAACAGGAGTTCAGAAGAAAGTGAACCCCCATCTTTTTGGCTGTCCACGTCCAGGGTAGAGCTTCTAAAACACACAGCTGGGGTGGAGGGGATAACAAGAGTTTGATCTTGACCAGACTTGATCTTACTGATATTTAGATTTTCTTAAATAAATGTTTCTTCATTCGCTCTTAGGACAATTTCCAGAGATTTTAAATGAGTATTAAAAATTCTTCACCGGCTGAAGTTTTTGTTTTGTTGGAGAGAGAGTCCCACTGAGCTCCCTACTCTGCCATTCTGGAAATCCCACCTCTCCTGGTTCTGTCATGATACACACCTTTGTATTTTCTACCTGCCTTAAAATGAATTAGTTCTAGTAGTGAAGTGGTTTGGAAAAAAGGGCATTCTTAAAATATTGTATTACTCTTCATCTTTATAGCCATAAACACAAAGGCACAATCTGACAGCCTTGCCCAAGGGAATGACTAGGTTGGAATATTTGTGATTCATTCTAACAGAATGAGTCTGGAGTTGGGGCTGGTAAGGAGAAGGGAAAAAAGAAAACCTTTGGGATACTTTCAATCACGAGCATGGCAGCTGAAGCAGAACTAACCTGGATGTCAGCAGATTATTGGGAAATTAACATGAGACGTTCTGTCCACGCCTTGCCCCTAAACAGCTTACGTCTACGATATAATTGGGGAAGTGTCAACAAAACAAAGGGCGGCTAGAAAATGCTTGTCTGTTATAGAGGGGAGTGAGATACACAACCTGGCTCCCCAACCCTTCCCCTGCTTTTGGTGAAAAGACATCGTCTTCACTGCTCATCAATCACCTTGCCTTTTCCCACCATGAGCTCCCCTGGGCTTGGGACCTTGTGGACCTCTGGAATGGAGGGTCTCTACTCCCTCTGCCTCCCACTGGTTCCTCACACAGGGTCTCCAAGCTTAAGATCGAAATGTAATCATCCCCAACTTGTGTGTGAAACTTCATGATTTGGGATGTCTTTCCACAGAAACAATATCAGGAGCAGGGACGAGGTTGCCATGCAAGACCTCGGAACCCGTCAAGCGGAAATTGCCTCTAGTATGATTCACACGATTTGAACACGAGCATCACCCGTATGGATGTTTCCACTGGAAACATATTGGGTGTCTCAACTACTAATACTGAATTTCTCTGGTTGAGGGAGAGCTTCTGTGGCTCCCAGGGGCAAAGGCTGAGGCAGCGGGGGCTGAGGATAGAGGTCTGTGAACAGAGCGTGCCAGGGGACCAAGAGGAAAAGGAAGCGTTTCCTTTTCTATACAAGTGAGTGCTTCCCAGGCTCTAAGAGCTTCACAGTCGGTGCATCTGTAACCTGCAGGATTACGAGGCAACTGAGAAACAGAGAGGCTAAGAAACTTGCCCCAAGGGATACCTAGTTAGAGCCTGGAGCCTCACCACTCTAGTCTCAAGCTCCGGGAGTGGGGAGGGTCGGCCCTGCCTGCACCTGTCTCTGTGGTTTTCCAGCGGCTGCCCTGGCCGATGAGATTGCTCAACACCGCCTGTAGCCTCCAACTGTGCTCCGGGGCTGGCAAGCTCCCAACAGCACTTCCCAGGTTCTTCTGGACCTGGGTTCTGGATGTCTGGGCGCCAACTTGGTTTTGCAAATAATTAGTACTCGAATAAGATCAGAAAGGTGGGAGTAAGGAGAAAGCTGCCTTCCCACATCTACCGAGCATTTCCGCAGCTGAGCCTCGTCTAGCTTCCCGGGGACCAAGCGATGGTTGTGGAGGCAGCAGGACAGCAGACCTCTGTCCTGGAGCTGGGCTACCTACCACGATGGCTTGATGTTCAGCCCTTCTAGCGGGAGCCTCCTTGGAAGCCTGGAGCCTGCCCCCCAGCTCCAACGACAGAGCTGAGCACCTAAGGACCGAGCGCAAGTCCCTGTCTGTTTATAACACCAGGAGGGGAGTTCAGTTCCAGCCTTGAGCCCCGACTAATAATCCTCTCTTCTTCTCTTCCCTCCCTTTTCCTGCTGCGGGAAGAACACCGGCGGGCAGTGGGTGGGGAGACAGAGGACCACTTGGGCAAATCCATTCATTCATTCGCTCGTTCACCTAACATTCACGACATTCTTCTTTTGCTCTAGGGACTGAGTCAGACGCCTCCTCTTCCCACCCTCTGCCCCCTTTGGTGACTCTTGCTAGCACACGGAACACGTAGTAGGGAGAAGTTTGTGGTTTCACGCCTGCTGGTCCCTCTGCCGGGCATGCCCGCCTCCTCTCCTCATCTGCCCTGTAGCCTCCTAAACATTCAGCTACCCCGTCCCTTCCAGAGTCAGGATTTGCCTCTGGCCAGCTCCAGAGCCCACGCGATTGCCACCGGGGAGGAGGAAGGGTAGGGTGGGAAAGACAAAAGAAGGGAGGTGACATGGCCCAGGTAGGGGGACAGTCACCTGTCACGCGCATGTATAAGCCAGGGGCTCACTTGCTAACCTGCAGGCCACACAGCTGTGCCAGCAAGTGCCTCTGCTTCTCCTCAGGAGGAAGCTGACCTCGCGGGACAGACCATCACTGTGCTGCGTGTTGCCCCCTTACCTTGGCAAATAGGGAACGAGTAGAAACCCAAGCGGCAGGCATCACACCGACGGCCCTCAACCCCGGGGCGGCAAAGGCACCTTCCGTGGGCATCACATATTTCGGGGAGAACACCTTCCAAGTCACAGTCACATCCTGAAAGGAGAAGGAACTCTTATAGGGGGCCCTCCAGCCTCCTTCCTTTCTCAGTTCCTGCCTTCCCTCAGGTCTCTGTCATGGAAACATAATGAGTTACCTTTGGCTTCTAGACATTCTTGACCTAGAACACTACACATTAATGGGAAATAAACAAATGTGAAGGAAAGGTCAGAGATGCCATTAAGAAACAAAGGGTGGGCACTCCTTTGCAAAGTAGCTACAATCTTTCAACATCTACCCCTGGGGAAACACTTTGCTTTCTCCCCACCCCCCCCAAATCTGAGCCTTGTGCAGTAAAACTTCAATTTAATAGATTCCTATCTAATGACCATCTTGAATTTAACATATTTCTACCTCCATTTCTTAGAAGAAAAGAAACTAACATAAAGTCAGCCCTACTATGTGCCAGCCGTGGATTTGGGGGGCTACACTTGGGTCATCTCTCTTAACCCTCTAGGCACAAAGCTTTCTCAGCAGTCAAGCTCCTTGCAATCCCTTCAACCAGCACTTCTCCACCTCAGGACCTTTGCTCTGGCTGTTCCCTCTGCCTGGAATGCCCCTCTCCTGGTTCTTTCTCGTCCTTTAGTTCTTAGTTCAAAGTCAACTCCTAGGAAGGTTTTCCCCAACCCATCTGCACCAACAGGCTTCTTCTTTTCCTCTCTTCTTCTCTATCTTAGCTGTGCTGGTCTTTCATGACCCTTTACATATTTTTTTAAGATTTTATTTATTTATTTTGAGAGAGAGAGAGCATGAGCAGAGGCAGAGGAAGAGAGAGAATCTCACGCAGACTCCACGCTCAGTGCAGAGCCCGATGTGGGGCTTGAGCCCAGGACCCTGAGATCATGATCTGAGCTGAATCCACAGTCAGACGCTTAACCGACTGAGCCACCCAAGAGCCCCTTTCACAACACTTTAATTATTGAAATCACTCAATGGCCTCATGCCTTGTGCTTTGGCACATAGAAGGAAGTGCTCTGGTGTGACTTCTAAGACCAGGTCATGACAGGTTTTGTGGTTTCCGTTCTCACCCTCCAGGTACCCTGAGACCACCCTGTGAGTCCACAGGGAAGGGAAACCTGAACTGTCGGTTACAGTCTGGGCATTAAAACCAAGCACTGGAACTCAATAAGATACTTAAACTTTACATTGGCTTCAAGACCCAAAGAATCCTGATTTACAACCACTTATAAACAGAAAAGAAAGCATCTGGTACCTATGCATTTTTTAAGTTGTTTCTGAAATTCAATTTTCAACGTTTCTTCTTCCTTACCTAGCAAATCGTCCCACACAGAGTCAGAACCTGGAGGCCCCCTCATGTCTCCCTGAGCCTCACCTCCCCACACCTCACCATCAGGCCGTAGGGATTATAGCTCAGGGAAGTCTCTGGAATCTTCTCCGGCTTCCAGAGTTCCAGAGCCTTCATTCAGGGCTTCATCCTCATTTGCCTAGATTATTTTGAGAGCCTCCTAACCAGGCTGTCTGCTTCCCATCTTGCCCCTTCCAAGCCATTCTCCATACTGGTGTCAAGAGTGATCTTTCTAAAACACCAAACTTCTCATATCCTTTTCGAACTTAAATTCCTCAAAGGTGACACAATGCCTTCAAGACACAACCCAATGTCTTTGACATGTGTGACATAGTAAGCCTTCAAAATCTTCTAGGCTGCCTGCTCTCATCTTTCCCTAATCCTCTCCTGAACTTCTCCCCCCACCCTTGACTCAGCCCCAGTGACCTACCTGCCATCCCCGCTCCTGTCCCCATGCCTTCCCTCAGCTGTCCCTCTGCCTGGCTAACTCTATAGCACTCCACGACTCACCTCCTTCTCCCGCTCTGGGGAAGCCCTCCCACAGCTCCTACCTTCCTCCTTCCTGCCTGCCTCCCTCCCTCCCTTCATTCTGTAAGGACGCCCCTCCTGCAGGCTTCCCCAGCTTTGTGTTCTCGCCCAGACGTAGCATTAGCTCCTGCTGTTGTAACGGTTTACCTGCCTGTGTCCTCCCCCAGGACTGTGAGCTTCCAGGGCGCGGGGACCGTGCGTAGTACAGATGGGGCATTTAGGAAACGTTTAATGAAGGAAGAACACACCAAATATACTCTTGGATGCCTTCCATTCTTTTTAGTAAACACCATTCCTTGAGTTCTATTTCACAGGCATCCACGCAGAGCCTCCAAACGGAGATGGCAGAATTTGCCTGTCCCTCCTTAAGTCTCATCTGATGGGTCTCCGAGACAAGAATGACAGCCCACCTTGCCAAGCAGATGACATGCCTGGCCCCGGGGAAGGACACAGCCAGGAAAGCACATCCTAGCAGCTGTCACCCCAATCGCTGAGTTCCCATTGTGAGTCTGTCTGTCCTCCAACCCCAACCACAGTGACCTCAAAGCTCCAGCAAAGGCGAGTAGCTAATTACAAAGTGACTGGGGGTCACTCAAACCCTTTTTATGATATTTGTCAAGAAACCTCCTGGGCACCCATGTCTTTAGGCCGCGTGGGTGGCTTTCCATAATCATCTGCAGATGGCCTCAGCCTCCTAGATCAAGTTTCTGCAGCTGTGGTTTGTTGGTCCCCCAGTCTTTGCTTGAACTCGGGGGTGTGAAAGTGTGCACGCGCCTGCAGGCTGGTGTCCCTCTAGAGTGTATTTTGCATACGCTGTCATTTTTCAAAAGGAGCCCTTGAGGACGTGTCGATGATACACTGACTTCCTAGAAATAAATCTTAAGTGGATATAAATGATCCCTGGGACCCAGAAAACCTCGATGATATCCAAGGTCATGAAATATAATGAAACCAACCGGAAAACATTCCGATCTACAAAACTGCTGTTCTTCTGCTTCAAGTCATCCTGTCTGGAACTGAGCATAAGGAGTTTCCCGTAAAGTGGTTCTCAATCCTGGCTGCACTTTGGAATCTCCTGGTAAAATACAATTGCCTCGGTATAGAATCCTAAACCCAGAAATTCTGATATAATCCCACAATCAGTAAACGACGGCCTGAGAACCAAATCCATCCTGTTTTAGTAAAGAAAGTTTTATAAGGACACAGCCAAGATCTTCCCTGTACATATTGTCCACAGTCGCTTTCCTGGTACAACAGCAATGTCAAATATTTGCAACTTCCCCTACAAATCAAAAAATATTTACCATCTGACCGTTTGGGGGAAATGGTTTGCCAACTACGAAATGGGATTTCCAGTAATGAGAACACTGGTTCTTAACAAGAGACGTATATCAGAATCATCTGGGGGAACTTGTTCAAAATATAAACCTGGACTTCCTCCTGGAAAAGCTAGATTAGGATCTGGGGTGCTGTAGAGGAATTTCTACTTTGTAAAAGCAAGGGATTCTAAAACACAGCCCTAAGAACCACTGTACTAGAAAAGATGGAAACGTGAAAGACCAATGGGCCAATGAATTGAAATTCTCAGGGGTAGGAGGGTTCTTGTATTAGCCAGTGTTCTGCATCTTCTAACAGCTGAGATGTTTGAGCTGCCATTTTTTTTTAAGATTTATTTATTTATTTTAGAGAGAGAGAGAGAGAGAGCATGAGTAGGAGGGGCAGAGGGAGAGGGAGAGAGAATCTCAAGCAGACTCCCCGCAGAGCAGGGACCCCCGAGGCGGGGCTCAATCTCAGGACCCTGAGATCATGACCTGAGCTGAAACCAAGAGCCACCTAGGTGCCCCAAGATGTCTGAGCTTCTAATGTCCACTGCTGAGAGTCAGGATCCAAAGTGGGTGTTTTTAAAATGCAATAATGAAAAACCAAATTGAAGTGATATCTGTGCATTCAAATTCCCAAACAGATCTCACTGCGTTCATTGAAACTTCTTTTCCCTGAAGCAGTGTTCTAAGGCTTCCCTTGTATTTTTTAACAGATGTCAGAATGTCCCTTCAAGTTCAATTAAATTTCTTTTCCCCAAAGTCACCGCCTGTCTGCTTGGGGATAAAAAGGAATTGAATAACAAAAGGATTACTGGAAACAGACGGTAAATAGGAGTTCTAAGACATTCTTGCGGAAGAAAACCCAAGATGTGTGGTGTAATCAAGGCTAAAAGCGGAGTTCCACTCTAGTCAATGAACAAACATTAAGGAAACATTTGCGACAGCCACTGCGGACAGGACACCACCCGCTATGGGCAGAGCGGGTACCCGGGAAGGAGAGGCATGGCTGCTGTCCTCCAGGGACCAAGTGTCTTGTGAAGGCTTAGACAATACTCAGGGTAATGATACAGAGCACCGTGGTTTGGTCCGAGGAGCTGGGGGTGCATAGGGCACAAGTAGGAAAGAAAGTCGGAAGGTAAGCTGGATCACATTACCTGGCTTGAGGTGAGCCCTCTGTGCTGTCCCCAAACCCTACGACACTCCCCAAGCCCATTCTCTCCCCCACATCGCAGGATGACGCATACCTTCTATCTCCTCAAGCCTGCAGCTTCCTCTCCAATCTCACCTCCTGCCCTGACCTTCATTCTTATTTTACAGAGAAAAAAAAGGGACAGCCAGAAGCGAGGGTCCCTAAGTTCCCATCACCCCGCCCACCTGCCCCTCCCCCAGCCCTGCACTTCGCCTCGTCCTCTGCAGCCTTTCCCGCCTCAACAAATGGCGCCTCTTCCTCCTGTTTGCTCCATTCGGGAGCCTCGGAGTCACCCAGTGGCCTCTCTTTTTTTTCATAGCCCACTTCCCGGCCAGCCACCCCCTGGCAGGCCCTGTTGGTTCTAGCTTCAGATCATATCCACAGTCTGTCCGCTTCTTGTCGCCTCCACCGACACCTCCCGGGTCCAAGCCACCATCATCTCTCCCTTGTAGATTATCACAACGGCTTTCCAGCGCGTCTCCCTGCTTCCTCTTGTCTCCTCCTACAACTGGTTTTCAACGCAGTAACCACAGAGCTCCTCATGTGATATCGTTTCTCTGTGCAAACGGTCCGTGGCTCCTCTCTCATTGAGAATAGAAGGTAAGTCTTCGCAGTGGCTGACAGGGGCCTGCCGTCTGGTCCCCGGCACTTCCCTTCCTTAGCTCTCTTGCCTGTGCTCACTCTGCTTTCACACCCCGGTGTCTCGTTTGTTCAGTGAACACCCCAGCATGCGTCCCACAGACTTCACGCTGGCTCTTTCCCAGCTCCGGATGCTTGTCCCCAGAGAGCTGCAGAGCTCCCCCGTCCCCCCTCAGGTCCTTGCTTATCTCCTCAATGAGGTCTCCCCTGATGACCCTACTGAAATCTGCAAACCTCACCTTCCCTCCCCTCTCTCCCAGACTTAAGTTCTGCACAGCTCTCAAGACCAAGGCCGCTGGCAGCATACCCCTTGAGCTGCTATATTGTCGCAGAAATGGAAATCTTCACAGAAGAGAGCTCTCCAGAGACCATCTTCTTGCCTAGTCCCAAGCGCCCCTTCTCTGCCCACCCACACCCTGGACACACCCAGGAAGGGCACATGTGCTCACACACCCCTGGCACTACATCCCCCCGGGTGAGAGGAGCGTGTGACCGTCGAAGAAGGGAGCTCAGTGGGTGAGGTGAGCACGGTCCCGATGGGGCACAGTCACGGGCTGTGTGTGTGTGGTGTGCCCGGATGTTGGAGCGGGGTGCCTTCCTGAGTGGCTGTGTCCCCGTGTGTTCTATTGTGGGCTTACCTAGGACACTGCCCCCAGCCCCAGAATCAGACCTCAAGACCTAGAACATTCCTCGTATGGGTTAGTTTATGTCTACAATGCGAAAGGCTAACCCCCCTTAAAAGCAGCCCCCTTGTGCAGGACACAACCCTGCATATCATAATTGAACATATTAGAGATTTCATTTGTTTAGTGATTTGTATATTACTTTTGCTGTCATATGAGTCCCTCCACTGGAATATAACCTATCGGAGAGCAGGAGATTTTTCCCTGTTCTGTTCACTGGTAAGTCCCCAGCAGCCAGAATGGTGCTGGACACGTGACAGGTGACCCTGAAACAGCTGCAGAATGATTGAGGCGGTAGGCGTAGCACCCACACCCTCTCGGCATGCACCTCTCTACCCCAAAGGCTGCTCCCTGCACATCTCCGCCACTCCCTGCCCAGGGGTACCCATCTGGCTGCAGGAGCTGCTCGGCCTCCCGGCACACCAAGCCCCAGAAGCAGCCCTCCATCCGCGGCAGGTAACTGAAGTTATCCCGGGAGCTGGGATAATGCCGAGCGAGTTCTAGGCTGTCTCCTAGAGTTGCCTAGAGGGATGGAGCTCCAGGTTCTGTAGGAGGACCTAGCTTGCTAATGCATCTTCATAATAGCTCCCTTCACTCCCTGACTCACCCCCTTACTGATATCTCCTGGGATCACCTCCAGAATCAACTGCGTGGCCTCGAATCCTTTCTCAGGGTCTCTGTATGTAGACCCCAAACAAGACAGTAAGCAGCTGACTGCCACTGGAAGTTTCTGAGCAAGCAAGTGACATACAATTCAAGCTCTGTTTACTCTCTTTAATCAGGGAGCATCATGCAAAAGACAGACTGGCATAGGGAATGATGAATGGCAAGGAACTGAGATAGGAGACACGTGCAAGACCCCTCCCAGGCTCCAGTAAGGACTACTTGAACTTGGGCATAGTAGTGGGCATAGGAAGTTGAAAAATAACACGGAGCACAACATTTCCATTGAAGTTAAATCAAAAGAGAGGGTACTTGCCTTTTATATCTCCAGCTACTGGATCTTCTGGACTTGGAGTAGAAATAGGGAAAATGGGAATTCCTAGAAAAATCATTTTTAAAAAAATACAGAGAAAGATTAAGGAGACAGTCAAGTAAAATACTAAATTGCACGAACTAGAAAGAAGCCCTTCTAACTTCGTGAAAGTAGCATGTGGAGCCTAATTTAGAGAAAGGCAATACTGCTATATTGAATATGCAACTGAAACCAGACTGGTCAGACATTCTGATCTGTATGTTAAATGAACAGAAATGGATATTTTGTGCTCACAATAGCTATGTCTCACTCTAAGCAAGGATGAGCTTGGTTTCTTTAGCCTCTTTATTGGTTTTTTAATGTAAAATTGAGAACAGTTTTAAAAAAATTTTTTTTCAAGTTTTTCCCCCTAAAATTTGGTGTATGCCATAAAATTGTTTCAGGTTTCTTTTTGTCACTAAAAAGGCAAGTGCCATTTCTGCTTAGCCTGTATATAATAAGTACAGATTCTAAATGGATTGAGCCTCAATTCAGTGTTACTGAAGACTGCTGCTTAAAAAATTGGTTTCTTTCAATATAAAATGATCATATAATTCATCCTCCGAACTAGGCTACTAGATGGGGAAAGTGGGAGCTAGTTTAATGATTCCCCTGGGACAGCAGGTGAGAGCCAGGACATAGAGTCACCCCATTCGCACGTGTCCTGCCCCCATGTCCCCACAACACGCAATGCTTTCGTTGCCGCGCAAAGCTGGGAATACAAGAACCAATGCAGCCAGGAGGCGTGGGGAGAATGGTTGAGACAGTGTTTCTTTGTCCTAACATGAAAGTGCAGTTTTTACCCTTTAGCGGAACAAACTTTCAGACGCTCCTGTTTCATGCTCTATGGTGTTTCTACAGATGCACATTTTCTCTCTCCAAGATGCTGAGACATTCCCTTCGATCACTGCGGTGGGGGGCTGCGGTAACCTGGGCGATGGTACCGTGGGAAAGGGACAACGCATCCCCCAGACAGCCAGAACACTGACACACGCTGTGTGTGTGCCCACGAACATCTGACACCCTTGACACTTCTTCCAAGTTCTTATGTGAAGAAAAACCACATCCAGGGATCCCCGTTGAGTTGAAATTGCCAGGATGTGACCTTTCTGACCGACAGGGATGGTACTGTCTATGGTGCAGCATAATCTAATCATTGGGCATAAATAAGACTATAGAATGTACTCCGATAAATGTTATGCTCCAAACTTTTGCAAACACTTTCACGTGAACACAACCTATGTGCCCCCCCACCCCCACCCCTCCCCACCCCACCCCCTTGTCTGCGGTGCCTCCACCCTGCCCACCGCGCCCCCGGGGGGGAACACACCAGCTACGTGCCCGGAAGGGACGCCCCTCCACCTGCCGCGGCTACTTACTCAGGCAGAAGGGGAACTGATAGTATCCAACTGCACACTTCTCGCAGTTGTCTCCGTAGAAATTCGGCTTGCAGGTGCAGCGGCCTGAGCCCGGCTCACAGTCATCCGAGTGTGCGGGGTTACAGCTGCAAGCTACGGGAAATGGCAGCTTTCAGAGGCTCAGCCTGCTGGTGCGCTCAGGAGGGCGGCTATGTCCCCAGCACTCGCAGGCAGTGTTTACTACGTCCTGCTTGGCCGCCGGTTATTCTTGAAGGGGCACAGCCTGTTTTCCACTTCCTACCTGCTGAATCCTGTGCATCGACCAAACCCCAGGGACCTTCAGAGATAAGCTTACTTAAAAGGCATCTGCACTGAGTTCTCGAGAATACAGTTTATTACACCGAGCGCTGCGCGACTGGTGCCTCAGAGGCAAGGTCTGCACAGACTCCAATCAGAGGGGCTGGGAAGGGGGATGTGCTGCAGCCCTGGGTAGGTCTGTTGGGCGCAGCCCCCCTGCCCCCTGCCATAAGCCAACTGTGAGTGTCCACGTGGTAGTCATCATGACCTTGGTGCGATGGGGTCACTGCAGGATGTGTAGACATTGATATACAACGTGTGGACAGCACACCAAGACTGTGCCCACAACCCAAATGTTAGATTCCAGTGACACGACTTGCTGAAGGCAGTTTTGCAACCAACACGACTGTTAGGTCTGCATTCCAAACAGACATACTTGGGGTTCAAGAGGTATGAACTTGACTCCTCCCTTGGGAGCTTTCCTTGACCTGGCAAGTCCTGACCTTGGACAGCAAAAACATGGTCAGGACACAGCTAAGTACATGGCCCGTGAGGAACTGGGAAGCTGGGGGGACTGTGGCTAGACTGGCTTCATCTGGTGTCCTTTGCTTTACTTGCTTAGGACAGATGCATCCTACGGATTCTTTATGCTCTCCCTGTAACATCCTTGGGAGGCTGTGAGACCACTTCAGTGATGAAGAAAGAACCTAGAACAGTGATGGAGAGCCGAGAATCACCGAGAACAGTGATTCCGGGGAAGGAATTCGCAATGCATTCGCAATGTCCTGGTCTCCTTTGCTAAGGCCTGTTCTTCGTGGGCCCCAGAAAAGTGATGGACATATCTCATGCAATGATGTGGGAGAGGGAGGGAAAACGAGAACACTCTTTGAACAAAGACAAATGCCCAACAGGGAGCCAAATCAGAGTTTACACATTCGTTGGACTTGGGATGCCCTCCGATGTTAATGATATAATGAGTGAATCTGGGGGGGACAGTGGGCACAGCAGCCAACTTCAGGCCTGAGCTGTTTTCCAATGGTGACAGCCAGAGAGCATAAAATAGATGACACACGTAGGGCAAAGTCCATAGTCTGACCTGTGACTGATAATTCCCCGGGGAAAACCCAGTGGCATTCTGCGGTGTCATGGGTACGGTATGGCACAGAGTCAGCAGATAGATTGGACCCGTATCTGGAGCTACCAGTTAGTGGTTCTGTCAGCTGGGCCAACGTATTCAACTACTCAGAGCCTTTGGTTTCCCCATATCTAAAAATGAAAATAATGTCCTAAGTGGGTTGTGTCCTAAGTGGGTTGTGTCCTAAGTGGGTTGTGACAACTGCACAATTGTGAAAAACTTCACAACGCCCTGTATATGGGAGGTACCCAATAAATCACAGGAGCCCCTCGTGAAATCATTACTATATTGTCTGGACGTTAATGCAGACAAAAATTTGAAATTATTGGAGATCACAGAAACATGTCAAAACGACAGAAAATGGAGGAACTATCATTCGTTAGAGGTCTGGTGTGTGACAAGCGCAAAGCTTAGCGTCCTCCTAGGTGCTTCTGATGGCATGTCATTCCATCTTAGGGAATATGCAGGCACACCTCATTTTATTGTGCTTTTTTCATTGTGCTTTGCAGATATTACGTTTTTTTACAAATTGAAGGTTGGTGGCATCCCTCCGTCGAGCAAGTCTATCAGCACACTTTTTCCAACAGCATCTGCTCACTTTGTGTCGCTGTCACATTTTGCTAATTCTCACACTATTTCAAACTTTTTCATTATCATATTTGTTATGGTGATCTGGGACCTGGGATGACAGCTCGCTGAAAGCTCAGAGGGCGATGAGCATTTTTTGGCAACAAAATCTTTTTAATTGAGTTATGTATATTATTTTAGACACAATGCCACTTATTAGACAATGGCATAGTATAAACATAACTTTGATACACACTGGGAAACCAAAACATTCAGTTGACCCACTTTATTGCAATAGTTGCTTTATTGTGATAGTTGCTTTATTGCAACAATCGCTTTATCACAGTGGTCTGGAATTAAACCTACAATATCTTCAAGGTATGCCTGCATTATCACTCCCATTTATATACAAGAAATCTGAAGCTCAGGGAGATTATGGAGCTGCCTGAGGTCACACTGCTGGAAGGAGCAGAATCAACAGTGTGAAGAAAGCGGGAAGGAAGGGAACGACTAGCCCATCAGAGTTTAGCCCGATGGTCGCCCCATCAGTACAGTACAGTCTAAGACACCCCAAATCAAAATGAAACTTACGGATGCAGCCATGGGGGGCATCAACTGGAACACCATAAGGGCGGTAATAACCCTTAGCACAGTTTTCACAGTTTATACCAGCTGTGTTATGCTAGAAAGAAACGAAAGAAACTTAGAAGAATACTAGAAAAGCCCATACTTTGTGCTATTCATCCAATGAAACCATTATGTCATATACTGTCGTAATTTCAAAGTCAAAAATATAAGCATTGACCTTGACCTTGAGTCTCCAAGATTTACCACAGGCACTGGCTTACAGGTGACTCTGGATTTTTATTCTCCACTAAAAGAGAAAATGAGGGTCAGTTCCATGAACTAGTTAGCCCGGGTTTTCCCCTCTACCACAGAATTTGCTCCATGAAGCACGTGACATTTCAGTGAGAAAAAACTCAAGAGCACTATTCTTCCTGGTTTCAATCAGAAGAATTGAGTGGATAACAAATTACCCTTAGGTTTAGCCCAGGGAATAAAGGGCCATGTGTGTATTTTTATCTTCCCAATTTTGGAAGAGATCACACACACAGATCCTCCTGTCATCCCGATTTTATCTGTGCTTTAGTCCTGAAACCATTCCGGACACTTCTGTTATATGAAGGGAAATGTAGGTACGAGTCTCATGCTCAGAGCTCATTTTAAAGTACAATACTAGGTGGGTTTTTATATTTCGTAGTTAATCCTTGTAATTGTCACAAATCAAATTGCCCAATGTGCATCATCAGTTTCCAAGAACTGCACGTCATGGATCTAACTCAAGTTCCCCTGTCATGCTCTCTAACTTGGAAACAATTAGAAGGACAGTGTTTTCTCATTAATGCAAAGGGAGGCAGTAGGAAGTTAGAAGGAAAAACAAACACTTTGATCCAAAAGGAGTCTGCGTAGAATCAGAGTGGAGAACAAAGACCCTTTTCTGAATCCTCTCCCCCATTTTAGATGGTTTTATTAATTACAGATTTTTACTTATTACCACTCCTTATCCTGTGGGCTAAAATCTGAATTCACTTTAACATTGAGGTCTAAAACCGCACTGGCCACTCCTCTGACTTAACATTCGCATGCATAAACATTTGGGCAAATAAGAAACAGCTGCGGTCCACCTCCCTTCGCTCAAATGCCAATTAGCCTCTCAACTCTTCTGCTTGCCACTGTGACTTATAATAGACAGGACGTCAGGTTGACCCTGGCTCCTAAATTTTCCCCATTGAAGAAGGAAAACTTCTCTGAAGTGGGCAGCCCCACCTCTCCCTTCTACCACAAATTTTGGTTAATAAAGCACCTGCCACAGAGAACTTATATTTTTAAGACACAAAGAACTGCAACAAATGATGGAATCATGCCTGTAGTTTACCTCCAAATCTTGGGTATTCTCTAGGACCCTCGCCTTCCCCTGAGGGCAATGACACACCTCTTTACTCACAGATACTATGGCCATGGTTGGACCAAGATCAGACGGAGCCCCGAGGACAGTGGTGGTTCTGTATCTCCAAATACGGGGTGCTGGAGAAGCAACTCCCTGGGAGGAACAGGTGCCTGAATTTGCATTTGCCTGACGCTTCACACAAGCTGAGAAAACCTCAAGCCAAAGGGTGAGGTGGGTGCTGACAGAATCTATGCAGGAGATAAGCCTATCCCCACCCCGTTACCTCTTCCTTTGGCACCACAAAGAAAGGCTTTCTACAGAACGCTCACCTAGAAACCCCAGGTTCTGAAAATTGACAATAATCTACTTTTCCAAAATTCTTTTCTATCTTCAGGTAAACCCCATCTCTGCCTTTTCCTCTCAGTTCCTTGACCGCCATCTACAGCACTGTTGCTGGCTTCCATTTCTGTGAAGCTCAGGCACATGGAAACTACCAGCCTACTCACTGGCCACACTCTCCCGGGAAGCCCCCTACTGATTTCCCCTCTGAAGGCCAACAGGATCTGGCCTCTGTGACCTCTCTGATCTGTCTATCCCTGCTCAGTCCCCTCCAGCCACACGGCCCCCTGGCTCTCTCCCAGGGCCTTTGCCCTGCCATCCCCTCTGCCTGGAATGCCCTCTTCCAGACAGACGCCTGACTCAGTCTCTGGCTTCTTTCAGGTCTTTACTCCAATACCACATCCTAGGGAACTGGTCACCCTAATTTAAACTTCAAATGCCCCAAACCAATACTTAAAATAGTAAACCCAAGAAATAAAAATAAAATCAATAACATATGAGAATGTGGCCATCTCTGACAACTGCTTGCCCTACAGGACAAGGACCTGGCTCTCTTGGGGGGGTCTGATTGGCCTGTGTCTCCAGGCGCAGACCAGAGCTGATGCTGGGTATTTCTCGTTCTGCCATTACCAGCACTCCGTAGGAAAGGTGGGAGACAGCCAGGGTACGTGGGACCATGGACTGAATGTTGGTGTCCTCCTCCCCAAAATGCATATGCTGAAGCTTAATCTCCAATATGATGGTATGCGAAGATGAAGCTTTTGGGAGATAATCAGATCACGAGGGTGGAGCCCCGACAATGGGACGAGTTCCCTTAAAAGAAGAGATGCTCTCTCTCCATCATGTGAGGATACAATGAGAAGACAGCCATTTACGAACCAGAAAGTGGGCTCTGAACCAGATACTGGAACTGCCAGCACCTTGATCTTCCACTAGAAACACCAATTTTACTGCACACCAAATTTAAATATCTACATGAATATGTTTCTAGATTCTCTATGAGAGAATGTTTTGCTATCTTAGGAGACACATTTTCCCCATAACTCTTCATCTTTTGTCTATCCTCTCACATTCTTTTGTTGATAAGAACTTTAGAATCAGGGGCGCCTGGGTGGCTCAGTCGGTTAAGCAGCTGCCTTTGGCTCAGGTCATGATCTCAGGGTCCTGGGATCGAGCCCCACGTCAAGCTCTCTGCTGAGCAGGGAGCCTGCTTCCCCCTCTCTCTCTGCCTGCCTCTCTGACTACTTGTGATCTCTCTCTCTCTCTCTCTCTGTTAAATAAATAAATAAAATCTAAGATTTTATTAAAAAAAAAGAACTTTAAAATCAGTCTGTCAATCTTCATAATAAAAATCCGGTAGGAATTCTGATAACAGTTGCACTGAATTTATAGGTTGGCTTTGAAGAAATGGTATATTTATATATTGAATCTGGAAACACATGATGCCTCTCCATATAGATCTTCTTTTATAAGCTCCAATAAGGTTTCATAGGTTTGCATGCAGCCCCACAGTTAATTCTTCTGTTGTTTCTTGGAGTATTTCCAAACCATTCCATCCCTTGTAGCTTTGCTCTCCTGCATGGATATATTTTTATTTTGTATCTTTCTGGAATCTCCTGAAACTTCTGTCTGTTGGTGACACTTTTTTTTTTTTTTTTTTTACTTTTCATGCTTACTGTAGATTCTAGAAGGAGAGTTATTTTGCTTGTTTACCATCTTTTCTGTCATATTGTGGGGATTTCGTGCAGGAGGGAATGTGGCCATATGTGCTCTAGTTCTTGATCCCATCTCTTAGCTTTATGTGGTGTATGTATGTGGAGGAGACAAACAATTTGGAAATAGTGCAACCAACACATCAAGAACAACAGCTAGGGAGTAAGCTCAAGACTTAAAACATAAGTCGTGTCTTCACAGAAGAAGCTAAAGTCTCCGATTTCTTTAGTGCAGAGAAAGTATCTTTCAAGCATCCTCTCAAACAACATGGGTAATCTTCACCCTTAATAAGAACACCAATATTTTCATCAAATGAAAGAAATCAAGGAGTCAACCCCCAAAATGTGTTCCTTGCCTTCTTTTGTTGCTCTTTCCCCCCAATATTTTATTATAAAAAAATTCAAATTTTACAGTGAATATCTCTATATGCCCTGTGTAGAGTTTATCATTAACATTTTATTCCACTTGTATCACATAATTATCCATATATTCATTCCTCTATCCACTAATCCATCTTATTTTTTATGCATTTTGAAATACACTGCAGATAACAGTCACTGTCCCCTACAACTTCAGCATGCATATAATTAACTGGAGTTCAATGTTTATTTAGTTTTCTTTTCTGTTGGTGTAAAATTTATATACAAGTACAAAACTCTTAATTGTGCATTTACTGAGTTATGACAAATGAATACATCTGGGAAATCCAATTCCCTATCTAGATATAGGACACTGCCATCACCTCAGAAAGTTCTCCATGCCGCTTTCTACTAAATTGTTCCAACACCAACTCCCCAGAGTCAACCACAGTTCTGATTTTTCTCACTACTGATTAGTTTTCCCTGCTCCAAAATTTCATTTATTTTTTTTTATTTTTTAAATTTTTTAAATTTTTTCCCCAAATACTTTTATTTTTTCAGTGTTACAAGATTCATTGTTCATGTACCACAGAATTTCATTTAAATGGCTTCACACTAGGTGTATTCTTTCCTGTAACTCTTCTTTCACTTAGCATGATATTGCTAAAATTCTTGCATTTCGTTGCATGAATCGATAGTTTGTTGCTCATGATTACTCATTGGTATTCCATTGTATAATTATGCCATGTTGTTCATTCTATTAATGGACACCTACGTGATTTCCAGTTTGAGGCTATTGTTCATAAACCTGCCATAAATTTTTTGTAGACATGTTTCCATTTCTCATGGATAAATGCCTAAGAGTGGAATTTATGAGCCATGGGGTAGGTATATGGTTAGTTTTATTTTTTTAAAACTGCCAGACCTTTCCCCAAAGTGGTTGTACCATTTTTCATTCTCACCTACAGTGCATGAGAGGTATGGTAGCTCCATCTCCTCACCGAAATTGATGGTAAGTCATCATAATTGTAACTTGCATTTCTCAGACCACTAATGATACTAAGCCCTTCATTGTGCACGTATTGGCCATTCATATGTCTACTTTAGTGAAGTGGCTATTCAAATCTTAAAATCCAAAAATATTTTATTGGGTTATTTGTCTTTTTATTATTGAGCTGTGGGTATTCTTTACATATCCTGAATACCAACGATTTGTCAGATTTATGTGTTGTGACTATTTTCTCCATGTCTGTGGCTAGCCTATTTGTTTTCTTAGTGGTGTCTTTTGTGAGCAGAAGTTTTCCATTTTGATGAAGCCGTATTTGTCAATTTTTCATGGTTATTGCTTTCTGTGACCTAAAAAACCTTTGCTCATGTTCTGAATCACAAAGATATGCCCCTATATTTTTCTCTAAAGCAATGCAGTTTTTACTTTACTTTAGTCTGATCCATATTGATTTAGCTTTTAGGTAAGATTTGAGGTAGTGATCAAGCTTATTTTTTCCCATAGAAATATCCAGTTATTCCAGAGCCATTTGTGGAAAGGAATTTCTCTCCTACCCCTGCACTCCCCTCACTATGGACTGCTAAATGTCCATATAAGTATGGGTCTGTTTCTGTACTCCCTATTCTGTTACACTGATCTATTTATCTATCCTTATGTTGATATCACACAGTTGTGATTACTATAACTTTATACTTAGTCATAAAGTAAGATAATATAGGGGCACCTGGGTGGCTCATCAGTTAAGCCTCCAATTCTTGATTTCCACTCAGGTCATGATCTCAGGGACATGAGATCAAGCCCCATGTCAGGCTCTGCACTCAGCATGGAGTCTGCTCTGGATTCTCTCTCTCCCTCTCCTTCTGCTCCGCCCCCTGCACGCGCATGCGCGCTCTCTCTCTCTCTTAAATAAAAAAATGAGTAAAATCCTTTAAAAAGATAATGTAAGTCCTCTCACTTTATTCTATTTCTTCACAATGGCTTTGTATATTCTAGGTCATTTATGTAACCATAAATTTAAATATAAACTTTAGAATCTGCTTGTCAATTTCTACCAAAAAACCTGCATTTGAGCTTTAGATCAATTTGGGGAGAATTGATATCTTAATAATATTGAGAATATGTTATAACTTTCCATTTATTTGAGTTTTTCTAAATTTCTCTCAGCAGTGTTTTTTTAGCTTTAGTATAGAGGTCTTGCATGCCTTTTGTTAAATATATTCCTAAGCATTTCATGCTTTTGATATGATTTTAAATTGAGTTTGTATTTCATTTTCCTATCGGTTGCTGCTAGAATATAAAAATATAATTATTTTATATATCATCCTGTATTCCACAACCTTACTAAATTCACTTATTACTTCTAGTAGTTTTTATGTATATTGTCTAAGATTTTTTACATAAATAGTTACATCATCTGCAAATAAAGGCAGTTCTACTTTTTCTTCCCAATAGTAATGCTTCTTATTTCTTTTTGATTAAGGCATGCAATGGTTAGGACCTCCAGGGCACTGTTCAATAGAATTGGTGAAAAGCAAAGCATCCTTGCCTTATTCCTAATCTTTAGAAGGAGATAGTTCAATATTTTGCCACTAATATTTTGTTAGTTGCATGTTTTTCATAAATGCCATTTATCAGATTGCAGTTTCACTTCTATTTCTGGTTTGCTAAGAGCTTTTCTTGTAAAATGGGAATCGGTTTTGTCTAATGGTATTTCACATGACCCTTTTATTCTGTTAATATGATTAATCAAGCAGATTGATTTTTCAATTTATTAAGTTTTTATTTTAATTCCAGTCTAGTTAACATACAGTATAATATTAGTTTCAAGTGTACGATATAGTGATTCGGCACTTCCATAGATCTTCCAGTGCTCATCACAACGCGTGCCCTCCTTCATCCCCATCACCTATTATACCCATCTCCCCACTCACGTCACTTCTGGTAACTATGAGTTTGTTCTTTACAGTTAAAGAGTCTGTTTCTTGGTTTCTCTCTCTCTTTCTCTTTTAAATTAATTTGTTTTGTTTCTTAAATTCCACATGAGTGAAATCATATGGTTTTGTCTTTCTTTGACTGACTTATTTCGGTTAGCATTATACTCTCTAGCTCCATTCATATCATTGCAAATGGCAAGATTTCATTCTTTTTTTATGGCTGAATAATATTGCACTGTATGTACATACCAATTTTTTTTACCCATTCCTCTATTGATAGACGCTTGGATCGCTTCCAGATCTCAGCTATTGTAAATGTTGCTATAAACATCAGGATCATGTATCCCTTTGAATTAACGTTTTTGTATGGGGGGTAAATACTCAGTAGTGAGATTACTGGATTGTAGGGTAGCTCCATTTTTTACTTTTTGAGGAACCGCCATACTGTCTTATACAGTGGCTGCACAAGTTTCCACTCCTACCAACAGTGTAAGAGAATTCCTTTTTTTCCACATCCTCACCAATACTTGTTTCTTGTGTTGTTGATTTTAGCCAGTCCGACAGGTATGAGGTGATATCTCATTGGGTTTTGATTTGGATTTCCCTAAGGATGAGTATGCTGAGCATCTTTTCATGTGTATATGTCCATCTGTAGGTCTTCTTTGGAGAAATGTCTGTTCATGTCCTCTGCCCATTTTTTTTTTTTAAGATTTTATTTATTTATTTAAAAGAGAGAGAACAAGCAGGAAGGAGGGGCAGAAGGAGAGAGAGAGAGAAGCAGATGCAGGGCTGGATCCCGGGACCATGAGATCATGATCTGAGCTGAAGGCAGATGCTTAACAGACTGAACCACCCAGGTATCCCTTGCATTTTTCAATTGTATTATTTGTTTTTTGGGTGTTGAGTTGTATGAATTTTTTATATATTTTCCATAAAAACCCTTTATCAGATATGTCATTTGCAAATACCTTCTCCCATTCTGTAGGCTGCCTTTTAGTTTTGTTGACTGTTTCCTTTGCTGTGCAAAAGCTTTTTATTTACATGTAGTCTGAATACTTTATTGTTGCTTTTATTTTCCTTTCAGGAGACATATCTATAAAAATGTTGCTACTGGGGGCACCTGGGTGGCTCAGTCATTTGAGTATCTGACTCTTGATTTCAGCTCAGGTCATCAACTCAGTGTCACGAGATCAAGCCCCACATCAGGCTCCATGCCGGGGATGAAGCCTGCTTAAGATTCTCCCTTTCCCTCTCCCTCCGTCCTCCCACTGCTTGTGCTCTCTCTCTTGCTCGCTCGCTCTCTCTCACACACACACAAATGTTGCTATAGTCAACGTCAAAGAAATTAATACCTGCGCTCCCTTCTAGAGTTTTTATTGGTTTCAGGTCTCACATTTAGGTTTTTAATCCATTTTGAGTTTATTTTTGTGTATGGTGTTAAAAAGTGTCCAGTTTCATTCTTTTGCATGTAGCTGTCCAGTTTTCCTAATATCATCTGTTATAGACAAATTCTGTGGTGTTGGTTATTTCTCCTCTCTCATTTGTGATTTTGTTTATGCGAGTCCTTTTTCTTTTTTTTTTTTCTTTTTTTTTTCTTTTTTAATGAGTCTGGCTAGAGGTCTATCAATTTTGATTTTTTTCAAAGAACCAGTTCCTGGTTTCCTTGATCTGTTCTATTTGTTTTGTTTGTTAGTTTTAGTTTCTATATCATTTATTACTTCTCCAATCTTTATTCCTTCCTTCCTTCTTCTGGTTTTGAGTTTTGTTTGTTCTTTTGCTAGCTCTGTTAAGTGTAAGGTTAAGTTGTTTATTTGAAATTTTTCTTGCTTCTTGAGGTCAGGCCTCCATCTTAGAACAGCTTTTGCTGCATCCCAAAGACTTTGGAATTTTGCCTTTTCATTTTCATTTGTTTCTATGTAATTTTTTACTTATTCTTTGACTTCTTGGTTGACCCACTCATTGTTTAGTAGCGTATTATTTAACCTCTGTGTATTTGTGCTCTTTCCAGATTTTTTCCTGTGGTCAATTTCTAGTTTCATAGCATTGTGGTTAGAAAAGATACATGACATGACCTCAATCTTTTTTAATTTGTTGAGACTTGTTTTATGGCCTACCATGTGATCTATTAGAGAATGTTCCATGTGCACTCAAAAAGATTGCGTATTTTGCTGCTTTATGATGGAATGTTCTGAATATATCTAACAAATCAATTTGGTCCAGTATCATTCCTTCTTTTGTTTTGTTTTTTTAAGATTTTATTTATTTATTTGACAGAGAGAGAGAGATCACAAGTGGGCAGAGAGGCAGGCAGAGAAAGAGCGGGAAGCAGGCTCCCTGCTGAGCAGAGAGCCTGATGTGGGGCTTGATCCCAGGACCCTGAGATCGTGACCTGAGCCAAAGGCAGAGGCTTTGACCCACTGAGCCACCCAGGCACCCCAGTATCATTCCTTGTTGATTTTCTGTTTGGCTATGTCCATTGAGGTAAGAGGGTAGTAAAGTCCCTTACTATTATTGTATTATTATCAGTTGGTTCCTTAATATTTATTATCTGTTTTATGTGTTTGAGTGCTCCCATGTTGGGTGCATAAATATTTACAATTAGTATGTCTTCTTATTGGATTGTCCCTTTATTTACTGTCCTTTTTTGTCTCTTGTTATAGTCTATTTTTTAAATCTACTTTGTCTGATATAACTATTACCTCTCAGGGTTTCTTTTGATATCCATTTGCATGATAAATGTTTCTCTATCCCCTCACTTTCAATCTGCAGGTCTGAAATGAGTCTCATGTAGGCAGCATATAGATAGGTCCTGTTTCTTTATCCACCCTGTCACCCTATGTGTTTTAACTGGAGCATTCGTCCATTTACATTCAAAGTAATTATTGATAGTTACATATTTATTGCCATTTTATTTTTACTTTTTTGTGGTTATTTCTAGTTTTTCTTTGATCCTTTTTTTCTTGCTCTCTTTCATGGTTTGCTGACTTTCTTTAGTGACATACTTGGATTCCTTTCTCTTTATTCTTTGCATATCTATTACAGGCTTTTAATTTGTCATTACCATAAGGTTTGTATATAACATCCTCTGCATATAGTAGTTTACATGAAGTTGATGGTGCTTAAGTTTGAACCCATTCTTTACTCCTCTCCCCCTCTCCATGTTTTAGATTTATGGAATCATATTTTACATCCTTTCATTTTGTGAATCCCTTGACTGATTTTTACAAATATACTTATTTTTCATACTTATTTTTCATATGAAAATTTTTCATATTTTTCATACATTTATGGTCTCTTTCCTTTCCACTTGAAGAGCCTTCTTTATTATTTCTTGTAAGTTATGAACTCCTTTAGTTTTTGTTTGTCTGAGATACTATCTCTCCTTCTTTTCTGATGACAGCCTTGTAGGCTGCAGATTTTTCTCTTTCAGCACTTTGACTATATCATGCCACTCTCTTCTGGCCTGCAAGGTTTCTGCTGAAAAAAACCACTGATAGCCTTATGAGATTTCTCTTATATGTAACTGTCTTCTATTCTCTTGCTGCTTTTAAAATTCTCTTTATCACTATTTTTTTCCATTTTAATTACTAGGTGTCTTGGTGTGGACCTCCTTGGGTTGATTTTGTTGGGGGATCTCTATGCTTCCTGGATCTGGATATCTGTTTCCTTCCCCAGATTTGGGAATTTTTCAGCTATTGTTTTCCAGATAAATTTTCTGCCCTCTTTTCTGTCTCTTCTTCTGGGATCCCTATAATGCAAATTTTATTATGCTTGATGGAGTCACTGAGTTCCCAAGTCTATTCTCATTTTGCATAATTCTTGTTTCTCTCATTT
>CM052889.1:42282318-42311552 GCA_028534135.1 Potos flavus
AAAAAAAAAAATGAACATAGTGAATTGAAGGGGCACCTGCACCCCAATGTTTATATCAGCAGTGTCCACAATAGCCTAAATAAGGAAAGAGCCCAGACGTCCATCGGCAGATGAATGGATAAAGAAGATGTGGTAGATATATGCAATGGAATATTAGTCAGCCATCACAAAGAATGAAATCTTGCCATTTGCAACGAGGTGGATGGAACTAGAGGGTATTATGCTAGGCGAAATAAGTCAGTCAGAGAAAGACAAATACCATGATTTCACTCATATGTGGAATTTAAGAAACAAAACAGCTGAACAGAGGAAGGGAAGAAAAGAAAAAATAAGATGAAAATTGAGAGGGAGGCAAACCATAAAAAACGCTAAACTGGGGGCTGCTAGAGCAGAGAGGGATGGGGAGAAGGGATTATTGGGTGATGGGCATTAAGGAGGGCCTATGATGTAATGAGCACTGGGTGTTATATGCAATTGATGAGTCACTAAATTCTACCTCTGAAACTAATTTAAAAAAAATTTTAAGATCTTTTTCCTATTTGTGGGTGTGGATGTCCTCAGCATTTGCATGAATAAGCCTGTTGGGCAGAAGCGGACCAGCAAGCAGTGGGAGGCAAGGCTGTTGTGTTGGTGTAAACTGAGACAAGGGGAGGCCGTTTCTCTACTCGCCTTGATTTCTCACTCTGTACCACCCACTATGGAACCCCTCCAGGTCTGCCAAGGTCAACAAGGCGTGGCAGCCCGGCCAAGCAGGAAGCTCAGACCTTCTCCAGTCACTTCAACTCCTCTCCCACATGGTGCCATTTTGTCTCAGGCTAAGGGACATTAGACCGACCTCTTTTGTCCACACTATGTAAGTTGGTAGCTGACCCCTGTGCCTGAACGTGAGGCCCAATAATGCACAAACCTCATCTAATTATCAGTAAAACATCTCTGGTTAATGCCGCACATGGGGAATCGTAGACTCTAAACAAGACATTGAGAGATTACTGCTGCATCTCGCATCCAGTCATCTCCAGCCACAATAGCTCCCTCTTGTGTTGATCGCATGAGCGTATACAGTTGCTGAACACTTACTAGTTAATATCCATGCATCTTATTGTATGTAAAATGGACCTCAATAAAAAACAAAAATGGGTACACCCATGCTCAGAGCAGCAGCCTTCACCATAACCAAAATGTGGCAGGAACCTAAATGTCCATCGGCAGATGAGTGGGTAAGCAAAATATGGTATATACATAATAAAATATTACTCAGCCTTAAAAAAGAAGGAGATTCTGACACATGCTACAACACAGATGAACCTTGAGAACATTATGTTAAGTGAAAGAAACCAGTTGAAAAAGACAAATATCATGTGATTCCACTTATATGAAATACCTAGAGTAGTCAAATTGAGAGAGAAAAGAAGACAGTAGTTGCCAGGAGCTGGGGAAGGAAGGAGTGGGGAGCTGCTGTTGAACAGAACTAGAGTTTCAGTTTTGCAAGATGAAATGAGTTCTGGAGAGTGTTTGCACAACAATGAGAATGTACTTAACCCTACTGAATTTAAACCACTACCACTTAAAAATAGTTATGATAGTAAACTTTATATCATGTGTATTTTACCACAATGAAAAAAAAAAGAAAAAAATATTTGAAAACGTATATCCTCTGATCTCATTAGATCAGGGATGACAAACAAGTTTTTTTTTTTTCTCTTGCTAACTCTAATCAATTATTCATGGATGCCTGGGGCAGCGTCTGGGGATGGGGGACCCGGAGGATTTGGTGGCTCATCCTAGATCATCCACAGAGCACTGTGATTGATTAGCCATGTCTGCTATGGGCTGAATGGAGCATGTAGAAGCAAGGGCAGGGCCAGAGGAGGGGAGAAATATACATGCCATTTATTTGTTGACAATGAAACATTCTTATTGAGGGCAAGAACTTAGAAATATTTAATGGGATGCAAACATCTACTGAAACAATGAGACTTATTCACAGCAGGGCTAAAAAGTGTATACGATGTACTTACAATTTTTCAGGATTGTTTGCATTGCAGTCTTGGGCATGGCCATTGCAAACACACCGCCCACCGATGCTGATATCCTTTATGCTGTAATAATACTATATAACAGAAGATGCAGTGTCAGTTTTACACAAGAGCAACAAACTTTGCTTTGTTAATCCGTAACTCACATCTGTATTGACCCTCTTCCCTTTCATCCTGCATTCTTTTTTTTTCCCCAAATACTTTTATTTTATTTTTTCAGTGTTACAAGATTCATTGTTCATGTACCACACCCAGTGCTCCATGCAATACGTGCCCTCCTCAATAGCCACCACCAGGCTCGCCCAACCCGCCACCCCTCTCCCCTCCAAAACCCTCAGTTTGTTTCTCAGAGTTCACAGTCTCTCATGGTTCATCACCCCTCCCATTTCCTCCAATTCACTCCTCCCTTCCCTCTCACAATGTCCTCCATGTTTTTCCTTACATCCTGCATTCTTGAGCCTACCTTAACACAAAAGGAAGAAGCATTTGGATGTAACTTCTCTTAGAAAATAAATGCATTCCTCAATCGAATGTCATCGCATACTGGCAAATTTGTGCATTTTTAAAAGTCAAATGCTTTAAATGCATGAAAGGAAATTGCTTTGGAAAATAGGCATGCCCTATAGCCCTCGGAAAAGGATTAAGTGACTCCCAGGTTACTTTTCTTAATGTAAATCTGAGTTCCATAAATCCAAAAATAAATTTTTTTTTTTACCAAAAATAGATTTTTATATCGAATTTTGCACCTACTACGTGCAGGCTCCAGGAAGAGAGAAAATATTGACAGTGATGGAACAGATACAAGGCCGAGACTGGCCGGGCCCACCAGCAGTTGTAGAAGCCTTGCTAGCTCAAGGTTAATAGAGCCAAAGGCAGAGATCAAGTTCCAAAGGGCCGGATGGAGCGAGCTTCAAACTCACTGAGGAACAGCCCCTACACCAGGCCACAGCTCTGGGAAAGCATGTCGCCCACCAGGCACACCTCCAGCCCGCTGGACCCTCCCCACTAGCATCGACACGCGGCAATGTCCTCCAGCTCCCTTACTTCCCAGACTTGGCACATGCGCAGAACCCAGAGGGAAATCTGGGGGGTGTAGAAGGATCTTTCTTGTGAGGTCATGCTGCCATTGAGAAGAACACCTGTCAGCGAGGGAGTCTTTGACCTTACAAGGGCAAGAAGGTTTTTGTATCTTTTTGTTGCTGCTGCTGCAATCAGTCACCTGAAAGCACTCTATTCACTCAATGTAAGGGTTCTGTTCTGATTTCCACCCTAAAAACTGTTAAGTCTAAGCATCCTGGCAACGTTCTTACTTAGTCGGAAGACATTAACAACCCCTCTTGTTAAAGATTTTATTTCTTTATTTGAGAGAGAGAGAAAGAGAGCGAGCACGAGCAGGGGGGAGGAGCAGAGGAAGAGGGAGAAGCAGACTCCCTGCTGAGCAGGGAGCCCAATGCGGGGCTCGATCCCAGGACCCTGGGATCATGACCTGAGCTGAAGGCAGAGGCTTCACTGACTGAGCCACCCAGGTGCCCAACAATCCTTCTTGTTAATATGGATAAATTCAGTATTAGAGGACTTTCTATGACAAGTTAACACTAGAAGCTCTCATGCTGATCACCATAGAAATTTCTCTCTGTGCATGTGCTAAGGGCAGCAGCAGCAAGAGAGAGAAGCACCCAGACCTCACCCCAGAGCACACACGAGGGTGTGACAGGAAAGCTGGTATGCTGTTTCTTCACTGAAAGAAACAACCTAGACTGGGATGAGGGGTCTCCAGATTATATGTGAGATGAGCCCCAGAAAAACTTACTTCATAGAGAAGACTATGTTCACCTAAATGAAAAATATACATGCAAACAAGTACAAATCTTGTAAACCCCCCAAAAAACAATGAAGGGGAAAAAAGGTGGTGAGGCACATTTGTGGCAAGGCTCCAAAATATCTGGGGAATGGAAACCCAGTCTGGCTATGGTTTACCAGAAAACCCAGCTCTCCCCTATAAATTTCATTCTGGGATCCAAGGTAGTCACCACCTACACCACCTCAGAGAGAGCTAAGAGGGCAGAAAATGCAGAAGACAAGCCACCTGCAGTCAACATGACTGGCCTTTCTGGAAAATGCTTAAAAATGTAGCAAAACCTACTTTTCTCTTCGTCTTCCTCTTCCAGCTCTCTGATATCACCTACAGAGGAAGCCAAACTCTACAAAGTATGCTGGGCATCTTCCATTCACCCTTCCAGGGCCACTCTCCAGGACCCCCTTTCTCTTTCTCTTTCTGCCCTTTGCTCAGGGGCTGAACTTTATGGGCTGCAACAAGGATCTCTTGCCCACTGGCTTCCCATTGGGTTTGGTCAATGGGAGGCACCAGCCCGAGATCAGAGGGTAGGAGAAGAGTGAGTTCAAGATATTTATTTTGCTGGCTCCCCCTCTGCCCAGGAGACAGGGGTACTGTCCTGACACAGAGTGACAGATGTTCACCCAATGCAGTAGACAGCACTGGTGCTCACCAAAATGTCCCCTCCATTGTGGTGACATTACGTTACCCAGCCTCCTGCACATAGGTGGGGCTACACGGCCAATTCCTGCCAATGGAGGTGACCTGTGTGGTCAGGAGCAGGTGGGTCTTCTCTAGGCTCTACTCGTTCCTCATCTACTGACCATGTGCAAGGGGTCTAGAGGAGGACTCTGAGGTCCTACGGGATGGCTGCACCTCTAGATAGAAAGAGCCTGGTTCCCTGAATGACCACATGGAGTTGATCCCACCTGCTGACCCACACTGGACTGTGACATGAGCAAGAAATTAACCTGTATTTTGTGAAGCCTCTGAGACTTGGGGATTTTTTGTTTTAATAGCAGACTAACTCATCTTTGTCTTTCATCCTCTTTGAATATCATGATTTTTCTTCAACAACCAAACCTCAAAATTACATCTAGTATTTCATACAAGAACAACTCTTATGCCTACACCATTATTGGCCGTAAAGATTACTTAAAAGGCGATTAATTTGATAAGCAAAAGTAAGTAACAAAAGCTGCTCTGTAGGCATGTAGAAACACTACTCGCCCGCCGAGTGACCGTTGGATCTCTCTGTGCTTTGGAGATGAGGTGTCCAAGAAGGGTATTGGTTCGGAGAAAACACAGGCGGATGTTTGTAGCTTTGGTGAACTCCCTCAGGGTGTGAGAGAAGGTAAAATTGTTTGCACCCGGTCGACCATTTATCAAGGACACCACAACCTAAAAACCACACAACACACACAGAGGGGAAAAAAACCCCTTCATGAAAATACAGCCACAAGTAACTAAAAATAAATCATATGCCCCAAAGTACTTGGTTTCTTTGAGCCATTAGATGTTTGTAGGTGGGCTTGGATCTTGTTCATGTCTAAAAATATCATTGCTAGTTCAGTCTTCCCTTCTTGTTCCTAGTTCCAAATTCTGGCAATCTCTCCGTAAGACCTGGGCTCTCAAAAAATGTTATCGTTTCATTTTCAAACCCTTTGTTCTATCAGTGTAGTTTTGGGGTTGTAATACTATGAAATGTTGAAAATATAGTGTTAAAATCTATAAGAAAACTACTTTCGGTTACATCAAAGAAACAAAGCTAAAGTTATCTAAAAACCTAAATGGGGTTGAAGAAAAGAAGTTTCTGGATATAGAGTTGACTGTGGAGAGGACAAAAAACCAGATCTATAGAAAACCCAGGTTTTGTTTTAAAGCTTTAAGGGATGAAATCCAAGTGCCAACAATTAGAGACACTCATTAGTCACTGGAAGGTACTGGATAGAGCTGCTCAAGAAAGTTCTCTTCACCTAAAACAGGAATACTGACGCCCTTAAAGAAGTTCATTTGAAACTCACTTCATGCTCACTGTGGCCTCACAATTTCCATGGAATTCTTCTCTGATTTTCTCCATTCTGTTTTTTCCCATATCTCATAACAATAGCCTAGCTGACTTTACCAGGGCCAAATGCAACCCCAAAGGGACAGCAATCCCTTACAGATGACGCCCACCCTGCACAAAGGGACCAGGGATTTGTGGTTTCTCCTACCCCTCATCCCCTCATTCTTATTATTTGTGAAGCGGTGGGAAGGGTCATCACCTCAGTCACCAGCAACCCACTTTCTAAACATTCCACCAGAAAAGACAGTTCAAGACCCGTGGGCCTTGAATCCACAATCTTGACTTCCAGAAAAGAAGTTGAGACCTCAAATAGAATTTCCAATGTCAATTATGCCTCAATTTAAAAATAAAATAAAATAAATAAAAATCAATCAATTAATTAATTAAAAATTTAAAACAATTTCCAACCCAACTCATTCTGGGAGTCTTCGATATAATTCCTTTACTAGTTAGTTCTAAATTCTAGTTTCTATTGTGATCTATTTTAGGTTTTGAAAGTGCAAGTTTCACAATTATATAAAATTTTATATCCTCGTGTTGATTTCTGAGTCTCATCTCTCCCTTCGCCCTTTATCAACTTACCTCACCATTTTCCAAAGGTACGATCCGGGAATATTCAGTAGTACAAAGTACGTCATCATCTTGGGTGATAGCCATATTTGCCTCCTGCCCAAATTGTTCCAAACAATCTACTTTAGAGTCTAGGAAGAAAACATTTGAATAGTATAAAGTAAAATATTATCATCATATCATAAATCTTTTAAGGAATCTTACGTTTCCTTAAGAAAATACATCAGAAGGAAAGACCAGAGAAGCATTTAAGATTTTTAGACAAAAGCTTAGAATAAAGTTTTAATTTATGAAAGAAAATACCAAGCCATTTTAAGCCACTTCCTTTCAATAGCAGTTTGGAGATGTGGTTCTAACGCCTCACCCCTCATTAGGCAAATTTCCCTTTAAGGAGCATTCATGGAAAGCCCAGTCCCTTTGTGAGCAAAACTCCCATCGCCTCAATTCATCATAGGATTCAGAGACACTAACATTCTTCATTAGTTGAAGGGTCAAGGTAAATAACGTGAAATTCAGGATTCATAAAGATGGAACTTGGGGCGCCTAAGTGGCTCAGTGGGTTAAAGCCTCTGCCTTCGGCTCAGGTCATGGTCTCAGGGTCCTGGGATCGAGTCCCACATCGGGCTCTCTGCTCAGTGGGGAGCCTGCTTCCTCCTCTCTCTCTGCCTGCCTCTCTGTCTACTTGTGATTTCTCTGTTAAATAAATAAATAAAATCTTTAAAAAAAAAAAAGAAAAGATGGAACTTAGTCCCTAATTCTACATAAAAGAAAAGATGGAACTTAGTCCCTAATTCTACATAAAAGGAAAAGGACCGGAGCTACAGCCCAGTCATAGGTATATCACTTCTTCCTAAATAGTGGCAAAAACTGTTATAATAAAAGGCAGTTCAACTTCACTCCTGCATGTGTATCCGGGGAATTAATGCACACATGCTTGAGAAACAGGGACATTCCGAGAGTAACCTAGAGAGTTAAAACTGGCCAGTCCTTCACTGGGGAGGGTATGTGCTATGGTGAGTGCTATGAATTGTGTAAGAGTAATGATTCACAGACCTGTACCCCTGAAACAAATAATACATTATACGTTAATTAAAAAAAAAAGTGGTATAGACATGCCAAAAAAACAATGAAATTCTGGTACGTGCTACAACATGGATGAACCTTGAAGAAATTATGCCAGATGAAATAAGCCAGACACAAAAAGACAAATATCGTATGATTCCATTTATATTAGATGCCTAGAATAGTCAACTTTATAGAGACAGAAAGTAGAATAGTGCTTACCAGCAATTGAGGGAGGAAGTAATGGGGAGTTATTGTTTAAGGAGTACAAAATTTCAGTTGGGGAAGAAGAAAAAGTTCTGGAGATGGATGGTGGTTATGGTTGAACAACAATGTGAACAGACGTATTAAGGCTGAGATGCACACTTGAAAATTATTAAAATGGTAAATTTCATGTCATGTATATTTTACCACAATAAAAATTCTAAATATTAAAAAGAAAAACTGGCCAGTCCTTAATTAGCCAAACTGAGACACTAATTTTCCAGTTAAATCCAGTGTTGATCTGCTGCAAATAATTAACACCCTGCATAACACGGTAAGCAAGATTACTTACGAGCAAAATATTGCCAAGGTGAGTAGGTGCTTCCAAAGTCTACAGATCTTTCCAAGACCCAAAGATCAGGGCGAGGAGAATTTGCAAATTTGATGATAAGATAGGCCACATGGAAAAGCTGATAAAGCAAAGAAGAAACAGTTATTCGAGTAACCTGGTCTATCTGCAACCTTAATCATCTTTATATGATGCTGATCCGAAGGCGACAAGCATCCAGCCACCCCCTCCCAACATCCAGATTCTATTTCTATCTGCCTATCTGGGTGCAGACTCTCAAGCTTATCATGTTCAAAACTAAATAACCACTTTTCTTTCTCCTCCAGATCTATTCAGTAATCTTTGTCACATCTTAATCATTATATCCTCGATTTTTTAAATTAATTTTATTTTATTTTTTCAGTGTTCCAAGATTCATTGTTCATGCACCACACCCAGTGCTCCATGCAATGCGTGCCTTCCTCAATATCCTTCATTTTTAACCAACTTACAGAGCCTCTTAAAGTCTGTACCTTCGAGAAATCTGATTTCCAGCAACAAGCATCAGCCTGCTAAGCCTTCCCAGGACCAAGAGCCAAGCATCCTGGGAGTGTCATGGCCTTTGGCTGGTTCCGGGTCTTAGAGAGCTCACAGCTTCTGAACTGAGAGCAGAGCAGCTCTCTGGTAGAATGATAGCACCTCCTTCCCCTGTAACCATTATCCTGATTATTCTCCCTCTTTTTTTTTTTTTTTTAAAGATTTTATTTATTTATTTGACAGAGAGAGAGATCACAAGCAGGCAGAGAGAGAGGGGGAAGCAGGCTCCCTGCTGAGCAGAGAGCCCGATACGGGGCTCGATCCCAGGACTCTGGAATCATGACCTGAGCCGAAGGCAGAGGCTTTAACCCACTGAGCCACCCAGGTGCCCCTATTCTCCCTCTTTTTAATTTTCTCATTCACTCTCATCACTCTTTTGCCCAGTGCAGAAGGATAGAAGAGACAAGGGGAGACTTCGGTCCTTTCTTCACCGTCCCACTCATGAATCCCAGCGTGTCTCCCACAGTGGACCCCAGGAGCCCTTGCAGATCTACTCCTACCCCTTCCCTCAAAACTTATCTGGCTTGGATTTTGAACCCTGAGAGTCTATAGATTTCCCAAAGATCTGGTTTGACAACAAATACAGGTGTTAAATGTGTTAATGTGTTAACGAGAGAGGATCATCTCTACCCCCCGCATGTTCAACACCTCCCACATTCCCTGACCCCAAGTAACAGATCCAACAGTGACTTTCAGAAGAGGACTCCCCCAAGCTATTAACTAGCCCAGGAGAGCCACCTGAATGATGAGCACATCTAGTTAGAGAGAGAGGCAGTACTCAGATTCTCTGAGATCCTTTCATTTCTCAGGGAAAAAATAAGGCAGTTTCCTCTTCATATTTTTTACATACCATAATATGGTAAGAATCATATATTTTAAATCTTTTTTTTTAATTTTTTTTTTTTTTTTATTTGACAGAGAGAGAGAGAGATCACAAGTAGGCAGAGAGGCAGGCAGAGAGAGAGGGTGAAGCAGGCTCCCTGCTGAGCAGAGAGCCCAATGCGGGGCTCGATCCCAGGACCCTGAGATCATGACCTGAGCCGATGGCAGAGGCTTAACCCACTGAGCCACCCAGGCGCCCCAAGAATCATATATTTTAAAAAATGAATTCTGAGAACTAGTAGCTATTTGTAAATGTTCCAAACCTGGTACTACAAGCCAAAATCTCTGGGACAATGATTCTCAAATTTTAGCCTCAGGACCCCTTCACACTTTTAATAGTTATTGAGAACCTCTAAAAGCTTTTGTTTATGTGGATCATATCTGTTGGTATGTACCTATATTAAGTATAAAGGCTGAGAAAATGTAAAAATATATATCGTTAATTCACTTAAAATAGTAATAAACCCACTGCATGTTTAAACATAAACATCATACTTTTGTGAAAAATCACGATTATTTTTCAAAACTTAAAAATTGTACAGAGAGGGCACCTGGGTGGCTCAGTGGGTTAAGCCTCTGCCTTCGGCTCAGGTCATGATCTCAGGGTCCTGGGATCGAGCCCCGCATCGGGCTCTCTGCTCAGCGGGGAGCCTGCTTCCCCCTCTCTCTCTGCCTGCCTCTCTGCCTACTTGTGATCTCTCTCTCTGTCAAATAAATAAATAAAATCTTAAAAAAAAAAAAAAATTGTACAGAGAATAGTGGCTTTACTTTACATTTTTAAAGTTTCTTTTAATGTGTGCATTAATAGAAGACAGCTGGATTCTGCTATCTGCATCTGTGTTTCATTTTCTGTGACATAGTGTTTTGGTTATTTAAAGAAAATCTGGTATCACATACATCTGTTATGGGGAAAAGGAGGATCTCAAAGCTTGCAGACCTCCTGAAAGGTCTTGGGGACCTCAATGGGTTCTCAACCACACTTTGAGAATCAGTGCTCTTGGTCAAAGAGGTTACTTTTTGCTCTAAGAAGCCCCTTGGCTTATTCTCCGCAGAAGGAAGAACTGTCACACCAATTACTAAAAACCCTAAGTTCAGCCAGTTCTATCCCAAACACTGGCTCTTTGATCTTGAAAAAATTGCCTCCCTGGACTCAGATTAATGTTCCCAGATTGTTTACTGATCCTTGGAAAAAATGATCCAACCTCATGGAGAAAAACTAATTAGGAATTGTAAGGTAGGAGAAATAATTTCCTAAAGACACATACCATTATCACGTAGTGAAGGAATTCATAGGAAATCCCAGAACTCCAAATTTGGAAAAATCAGAACAAATATATTTTCCTGAAGACTATTTGCATATCTGTCTTAGATCACATCAAAGTAAGACTGCCTTTGGATATGAGTAAGACAGAATATAAAGGAAATATTTTTGGATACAGGAATCATTCAAACCAGTCTTAACCTCTTCCACCAAAATTCTATAATCATAGCACACACCCCCCCCAAAAAACCTATTTACTTAATAATTTATGATCTAATGGTTACTATGTTCTAGGTACTATTAGGCACCTCACAAACATTCTATCTCAAGAGGTTAAGTAACATGTCCAAGTATTCTAGGCATAAAATCCTGAGCCTATGTGTATTCTACTTGCTGATCATTAGCTAGGCCACAGAACCTAAGAGATACTTAATAGTTGACCTGTTTTATCCTAGGGGAAAAAAATTGTCAGAAAACTTTCAAACACCATTATTTCTAAACATATTAGGATTACGTTACAGGAAGCCTGGAGATGGGAAGCTGTATTATAGTATATCTTGAGGATTATTTGAGTGCATTGGTTTTCCGAAGTTACACTTTCTGCTACTGAAAAATCCAAATAAATGAAATAGCCTCAGTGGCTCAGA
Organism: Potos flavus; assembly: GCA_028534135.1. Taxonomy (NCBI): domain Eukaryota; kingdom Metazoa; phylum Chordata; class Mammalia; order Carnivora; family Procyonidae; genus Potos; species Potos flavus. The sequence continues at coordinate 42,293,808 of CM052889.1, forward strand.
AGGGCTACTCTTTTTGTTTCACTTCATCCTGTTCCAAGGTCATATGTGATTCCTCTGAAGCAGGCACAGCAGTTAAAAATTCCAAATCTAGGAGGAGCAAGATGGAGGGGGAGTAGGAGACCTAAATATCATCAGGTCCCAGGAGTTCAGCTAGATAGTTATCAAACCACTCTGAACACCTACAAACTCAACAGGAGATCGAAGAGAAGAATAGCAGCAATTCTAGGAACAGAAAAGCGACCACTTTCTGGAAGGTAGGATGTGCGGAGAAGTGAATCTGAGGGGATATATGGGAAGATAGACTGCGGGAGGAGGGGCCAGCTCCCAGCAAGTGGTAGAGCAGCGGAGCACAAAATCAGAACTTTTAGAAGTCTGCTCCACTGAGGGACATCGCTCCAAAGGCTAAGTGGGAAGGTGGAGCCCTCGCAGGGACAGTGTGGTCTCGGGACCCTCAGGGGTCACAGAGAGCCTGGGGGTGTCTGAGTGCGGCAGAGCTCCCAGGTATTGGAGCAGGGAAGCCTGCTGCAGAGATGGAGGGGTGTGGCTCTCAGCACGGGGTTACCTTAAACTGTGATCTGAGGCACAGTGGGGGGGCCCTGCTCTTTGAGCAGGGACCCCACAAGGGGCAGATCTGGGGAGACCACCTCCTATCTCCCCTGAGGGGAGTGGCGTGGGAGCAAGCTACAGGAATCTGCTGGGTTTGGAGACTCCAAACAGGGCCGTGCACCAGAGTTAGAAATGCTCAGTCACAGGCCGGCTGAGCTCGGAGTGCAGCCGGAGACCAGGGAGACGGGAGGGATTCACTGCCTTTTTCTGAGGGCGCACTGAGGAGTGGGGCCCTGAGCTCTCAGCTCCTATGGCTGGGAGATTGGGAGGCCACCATCTTCATTCTCGTCCTCCAAAGCTGTTCAGGGAAGAAAAGCTCCCGAGAGCAAACCAGAGCAAATTACTTAGCCCGTCCCCCAGCAAGGGCGGTGCAATTCCGCCTCGGGCAAAGACATTTGAGAATCGTGGCAACAGGCCCCTCCCCCAGAAGATCAGCAAGAACATCCAGCCAAGACCAGGTTCACTGATCGATGAGAACTGCGGAACTCCAGAGCTAGGGGAACACGGCACAGAGAATTCATAGCTTTTTTCCCATGATTCTTTAGTCTTTCAAAGTTAAATTTTTTAATTTTTTTCTTATTCTTTTTTTTAAAAGTTTTCCTCTTTCCTACTTTAACCTTTTTAAACTATTTTATCTTATCAATACCTTTTTAAAAAATCTTTTTTAATTTTCATTGTTATAGTCATATTCTACCCTTCATTGTATTTAACCTTATTTTTTGTATATATATAGGTTTTTCTTTCTTTAAAATTTTGGGATACAGTTTCTTCTAACAGATAAAAATATACCCTAAATCTAGCACATCGCTTTGTTCTAGTCTCCAGCCTGATCACATTCTTTCCTCTTTTTTTTTTTTCTTTTTTCAACCAACTTCCTATCTTCTCAATTACTTTTTTAGAACCTTTTTTAGTTTTCATCTTTATAGTCATATTCCATCCCTTCATTGTGTTTACCCTTACTTTTATATATATATAAGTTCTTCTTTCCTTAAAATTTTGGGAGGCAGTTTCTTCTAACAGACCAAAATACACCCAAAATCAAGTGCGTAGCTCTGTTTATTCACCAGTCTAATATATATATAATATACGTATATATTATATATATATATATAAAACCATGAGATAACTAGGAATAAGCCTAACCAAAGAGGCAAAGAATCTGTACTCAGAAAACTATAAAGTGCTCATGAAAGAAATTGAGGAAGACACAAAGAAATGGAAAAACATTCCATGCTCATGTATTAGAAGAACAAATATTGTGAAAATGTCTACACTACCTAAAGCAATCTACACATTTAATGCAATCCCTATCAAAATACCATCAGTTTTTTTTCAGAGAAATGGAACTAATAATACTAACATTTATATGGAACCAGAAAAGACCCTGAATAGCCAGAGTAATGTTGAAAAAGAAAACCAAAGTTTGGCGGCATCACAATTCCAGACTTCAAGCTCTTTTACAAAGCTGCAATCATCAAGATGGTATGGTACTGGCACAAAAACAGACACATAGATCAATGGAACAGAATAGAGTGCCCAGAAATGGACCCTCAACTCTATGGTCAACTAATCTTCGACAAAGCAGGAAAGAATGTCCAATGGAAAAAAGATAGTCTCTTCAACAAATGGTGTTGGGAAAATTGGACAGTCACATGCAGAAGAATGAAACTAGACCATTTCCTTACACCACCACAAAAATAGACTCAAAGTGGATGAAAGACCTCAATGTGAGACAGGAATCTATCAAAATCCTTGAGGAGAACACAGGCAGCAACCTCTTCAACCTCAGCTGCAGCAACTTCTTCCTAGAAACAATGCCAGAAGCAAGGGCAAAAATGAACTATTGGGACTTCATCAAGATCAAAAGCTTTGCACAGCAAAGGAAACAGTCAAGAAAACCAACAGACAGACAACCGACAGAATGGGAGAAGATATTTGCAGATGACGTATCAGATAAAGGGCTGGTATCCAAAATCTATACAGAACTTCTCAAACTCAATACCCAAAGAACAAACAATCCAATCAAGAAATGGGCAGAAGACATGAACAGACATTTCTGCAAAGAAGACATCCAAATGGCCAACAGACACATGAAAAAGTGCTCAACATCACTCAGCATCAGGGAAATACAAATCAAAACCACAGTGAGATACCACCTCATACCAGTCAGAATGGCTAAAATTAGCAAGTCAGGAAACGACAGATGTTGGCGAGGATGCAGAGAAAGGGGAACCCTCCTACACTGTTGGTGGGAATGCAAGCTGGTGTAGCCACTCTGGAAAACAGTATGAAGGTTCCTCAAAACGTTGAAAATAGAGCTACCCTACGACCCAGCAATCACACTACTGAGTATTTACCCTAAAGATACAAATGTAGTGGGGCGCCTGGGTGGCTCAGTGGGTTAAAGCCTCTGCCTTCAGCTCAGGTCATGATCTCAGGGTCCTGGGATCAAGCCCTGCATCAGGCTTTCTGCTCGGCAGTGAGCCTGCTTCCCCCTCTCTCTCTGCCTGCCTCTCTGCCTACTTGTGATCTCTCTCTCTCTCTGTCAAATAAATAAATAAAATCTTAAAAAAAAAAAGATACAAATGTACTGATTCAAAGGGGCACGTGCACCCGAATGTTTATAGCAGCAATGTCCACAATAGCCAAACTATGGACAGAACCTAGATATCCATTAACAGATGAATGGATAAAGAAGATGTGGTATATATATATACAATGGAATACTATGCAGCCATCAGAAAAAACAAAAAACAAATCTTGCCATTTGCAACAATGTGGATGGAACTAGAGGGTATTCTCCTAAGCAAAATAAGTCAATCAGAGAGAGAGAATTATTATATGATCTCTCTGATATGAGGAATTTGAGAGGCAGGGTAGGGGGTCGTGTGGGGTAGGGAGGGAAAAAATGAAACAAGATGGGATTGGGAGGGAGACAAACCATAAGAAGCTCTTAATCTCAGGAAACAAACTAAGAGTTGCTGGGAGGTGGAGGGGGAGGGAGAGGGGGGCTGGGTTATGGACACCGAGGAGGGTATGTGCTATGGTGGGTGCTGCGAATTGTATAAGACGGATGATTCACAGACCAGTACCCCTGAAGCAAATAATATATTATATGTTAATAAAAAAAAATTCCAAATCTAGGAGCACGTGCAGACATGCCTCAGTGTGTCCCCCCACCACCACCTATATAAGCCGGCCACCCTGTCTAGTTTAATAAGCCCACTGATTCCACCAACTTATTTTCCAGTATCCATAGGACAGGACATTCCATCAAAATGCTTCCCTCCTTTTCATCTTGGGAACTTGTTTCTGACGTTCCTCAACACACATCTGAGTGCCCTGACTACTGCTAGCATGCACTTCCTTTCTTCTGACTTCAAATCCTATGGATTCTCCATCACCACACTGCTGTGTAACTTGCAGCCAATTCTTGCCAAGTACTCCAGCTGGACCTGCAGATTCAAAATGTCGCTGCAAGGCAGAGTGAGTGGTCCCCAAAGTGGATTTGAAGCTTGGCTCATGCGAGTCAAACCAACAGGTATGAATTTATTATTTTCCACTTGATCATTTAAAATTATGTGCCTTTTAAATGGCTCCTTCTGTTAAACTCCCATTATCAGTTACTTATGTTTGCTCTTTGATCACTCAAAATTCTTCAAAGCACTCATGAATGACGCATGAGATTCACCAATCTAAATGAGGGCCCTTCATGACGCTAGAAAGTGCCAGACTATGGAATCACTAGAAGCAGAAAAGCAAAGGCAGAGTTGTACATTTTCAACTAATAACATTTCGGACTCAAAGATAAGGAGGAAGAAATGCCCAAGAAGGACTGAGCTGTCATCTTCTCTCCATAGGCTTTCGGACTGAGCTAAAGATGGCTTGAACTTTGTTCATGATCAATCAGGTATAGATACAAAGCAATCTTTTAAATAATGTTTTAAGAAGCAGATAATAATCATAATAGGTGGAGCGTGAGGCACTTTGACTTCAAAAGCCTTCAAGGTGAGCGGGTGAGATGAGATGGCATCATCTGTTCCTTGCTTCTCTGCCAACGCTCACCATTCGGGAACCTCTGAAATTCCATCCCAGCATTTCAGGGCCTCCTCAGATGGCATAGTACATGTTCAGTAAATGTCATGGATGGATGGATGGATGGATGGATGGATGGATGGATGGATGGATGACTGGATGAATACTAAAGTTGTGTAGTTGCCTCCAAGTTCAGGAGGCAGAGGTGAACCCCCAAATAGTCCTGTCTGGTGCCCAGGCTTGGTGGGGGACTTCTAAGGCTGTAGGAGAACCAATCCCCTGTAGTAAATCCTGGCCCGGCCACCCACCGGGCATGTGACTCTAAGTGTCTCACTGAACCACTCAGACTTTGTTTCTTTGCCCATAAAATAATAACATAAAATGATCATAAAAATATTTGTTACACAAATACAAAGTTTATATACTCCATCTCAAAGAGCACCTATCATACTCCGTGGCACATAACCGTGTTCACCTGTCGTTCCCACATCTGGATCTTAATCACCCCTGTATCCTCAGAGTAGGTGCTTAATAAGTGTGGTTGAATTGAAATGAAAGTAATAAGTGGGACACGTGTCCCATGTGTGTGACCCCTTCTTCTCATGGCATCTTGCTGGGGGCACGAGATGCTAAGTGGTCCTATTATCAGTAATGCTATGTGATCCTATGCCTAAAAAGTGGTCCACCAGATTTCCCCATTATTAAGTTACCTTTTTACCTTAGTCATTAACTAGTAACCTGGGGAGAGGCACTTTGAGACATTCATTCATTCATTCATTCATTCATTCATTCGTTTATACATACATCTTAATTTTATTTTTCCAGTGTTCCAAGATTCATTGTTCATGCACCACACCCAGTGCTCCATGCAATATGTGCCCTCCTTAATACCAACCACCAGGCTCACCCATCCCCCCAAAAAACCCTCAGTTTGTTTCTCAAATTCTCCCGTGCTTCGTCTTCCCCTCTGATTTCCCCCAATTCACTTTTCCTTTCCTTCTCCTAATGTCCTCCATGTTATTCCTTATGTTCCACAAGTGAAACCATATGATAATTGACTTTCTCTGCTTGACTTATTTCACCCAGCATAATCTCCTCCAGTTCCGTCCAAGTTAGTATAAAAGTTGGGTATTCATCCTTTCTGATGGTTGCATAATATTCCATTGTATATATGGACCACATCTTCTTTATCCATTCATCTGTTGAAGGGCATCTTAGCTCTTTCCACAGTTTGGCGATTGTGGGCATTGCTGCTATGACCATTGGGGTACATATGGCCCTTCTTTTCACTACATCTGTATCCTTGGGGTAAATACCCAGTAGTGCAATTGCAGGGTCATAGGGTAGCTCCATTTTTAATTCTTTGAGGAATCTCCACACTGTTTTCCAAAGTGACTGCACCAACTTGCATTCCTGCCAACAGTGTAAGAGGGTTACCCTTTCTCCACATCCTCTCCAACACTTGTTGCTTCCTGTCCTATTGATTTTGTTTGATTTTTGGTAAGGTGGTATCTCAATGTGGTTTTGATTTGAATTTCCCTGATGGTTAGAGACATTTATTTTTATTAACTAAATTATAAACATTCCCCCATCCATGTAAAAATACAAATACAAGTTACAAAAAATAAGGCCCCAAATATGGAACCAAACAATTAAACTTCTTCTGTGCCTGGCGCCCATTTGAAAAACTTACTAAGGAGCTAATTTTATAGCAAAAATTTTAATTGAGAAGGAAAAATGCAGATCAAGTGAAATTAAACTCTATTTTAGCAACCTTGTTTGAAAAATTTTACAAAATGAAAGACTATCCTTATAAAACAATCACAGCGCAATGATGAAAATACAACTCGGCTGGCCTGAAAAAGGATCCTTTTAATCCTGGTCCAAAGAGCACATCTGCCAATGGCATAGCTAAGGCTCTTCTCTCTTGTAGGTTTATCTCACCCTCAGCTGAGAAACCCAGGCCCTGGCACCATCAAAAAGACTGTGCTAAGGAGGAAAATCACTTTGTCCCTCACTGTCTCTTACTGTCTCCCAGAAGCACCTTGCTCACCTGTGAGGAGGGAAGGTGGATCATTCCAGAAACTTACAGGAAGGGACTCAAGAGGTCCCTAGGTCAACCTCTCACCCAGGTTAAGAATCTTCACCCAAGAATCTCTTTTTGAGAGGAGACCTGCATTGCTGAGGAGTTCTGAACATCATGTTGCCTTGGTGTTTAGTCAAAAACTTTCTCTCACAGGTCCACCTCCCCTGCCTCAGAGTAGCACAGATTTCTACTCTTCATTCCACATGACAGCCTGCCCACGATTTAAATACCAACACCACTCCATAGATTTTTTTTAAGGAATTAAGATTCAAGTCAGCAGGAGGCAAAGATGAGGGTAAAAAGTGGAAAGGAGAGGAGAATTAGAGTCTCTCAAGTTTCCTCATTAAAAATAACCGCAAAAGCCTGAGAAATAAAAACCCTAAACCAAAAATGAGTCTAAAGATTTGGATCACTCCAATAGCTTGGAAAATGACAAGCCCACTATTTTTTTTAAATGGAAGATTTCAAGAAAAAAAATGGAAAGACAGAGAAAATGTGAAACACTTGCATCTATATTTTATTATCTATGAATTTTTTTTTAAAGATTTTATTTATTTATTTGACAGAGAGGAGAGAGATCACAAGTAGGCAGAGAGGCAGGCAGAGAGAGAGAGGGGGAAGCAGGCTCCCTGCTGAGCAGAGAGCCCGATGTGGGGCTCAATCCCAGGACCCTGAGATCATGACCTGAGCCGAAGGCAGAGGCTTTAACCCACTGAGCCACCCAGGAGCCCCTTATCTATGAATTCTTAACTCTGTAGGGAAAAATGATTAAGGATATAGAGCTTGATTTTCAGTCCTTGTAGACTTTAGTCATTATTCCCTAAGTAGACTCAAAGTGCAGAATTTGAGACCAGCATATGTTACTCAAGAACATTTCATCTACAATTAACAATTTACAGATAGATTTGGTGATGGTTTTAAAATAAGCTAAAGCCCACTGGCCTTGGGTAAAACTCCAATTGGACTCCAAGAACTCTGAGTCTAATTTCCTAGTGAAGTCTTATATTTTGTCCTACTCTGTGTGGTTGCTCTAATTGTCCGAGAATTTTTTTGTCCAGGCCCTGATCCTTCCCATAACACTCACTTTTTCTCATTCACGCTTTTTTTGCTAATTTGTAAGAAAATTGCCTATGACATTTGGTTCCCTCACTGAACTGAAAAGCCGCCTTCCGTTCCCTTTGCAGACCTAAGAGCCATTTGCAACTACACATCCTCTTGTTCCCCCGGGACTGATGGAGTGAGGAGCCTCTTCTTGGCAAAAGCCAATCCCTCCCTCGGCGCTCTGGGTCCCCTCCTGCCTTCTGTTGGACCCTTCCCATCAGCTTTGAAAGTCCCTTCCATCCAGGAGACAAGAAGGGCCTCTCCGCCCACCCGAACCCCCCCCTCCCCTCGCAGACACGCTTCTTCCAAGCGTTCGCACTGGCCTGTCCCCAAGTCCACCCAGGGTTCAGTTCTCAGCCTTTCCTGACCTTGAGCCCCGCTCTCCCCACCTTACACTGTGACTCCTGATCTCTCTCTCTCGCCCAGATGTTCTCAGAAGCTTTGGACCCACGGGATCGCTATCTGCTTCATCTCCACCTGAAATACTCACATCCCTCTCAGCTCGACAGGACCCCGGGAGGCCTCATCCCAGCCCCCGGAGCCTGCTAACTCCTGTTTAACCCATGGGGCCCAGCGAAGCCTTCTCTCTGGTTAGGCCCCTGGATTCTATGCTTTCTGGAGCATCGTGTCGTTCCTTTAAAACACTCTTCACAGAATAATTACGTAAATGCTCATGGCTGGAGGGCTCACGGCCTCGTGGATACGGGATGTGGGCCTGACTCTCCTGCCCACTCATGAGTGGCAACAGGAAGCCTCCGGCTACGTGTCCCCAGAGGCCAGGACAGTGCCCTCACTGTGCCTGGATGCGGGCGAGGCTGGGAGGTGGCCAAAACCTACGGAGTGCACTTGCTTGGCATAAAACAGGACATCTCAAAGTCACTTCCACTGTGATGAAAGGTGCCTCCGGGCTGAGCTCTCAGACCCAGACGTGAGATGATCTCTAGCGTCCCAAATGCTCCCCCTGAAATACGCTGGCCCAGCAGGCACCGTCATAGCCAGACAAATGTATGGAAATAGTGAAGCCAGAGGGTAGGCGGAGGCCTGGGTCTGCAGGGTCCGAGTGGGATGGGGTGAAGGGAGGTGGTGGGCAGCAGGTGCAGTGTGGACGGGCCCCCCACCTGACGGCTGTCAGGAAAAGTAGGTTCCACACGCATCTCAGCGTCTGCCCGAGTCAGGTGACCTGGGGTCAGTTCCCTGCAATCCAGCCCCAGGCAAGACACCGGCAGGAATGAGAGGGAGCAGGGATTCAAGGCTGCCCCAGACAGGAGGTGGAGTGGAACCGGAGGGGATGAGCAAGGTGACCAGACACGTCTATTTCGACAGATAGGGATTAAACCAAGAAACTGGAGGCAGTGGCCCCAAGCTAACAGGCCCCAGGTGGCTGTGGGAGCAGCAACAGTCCCCCCTGCTGGCTGGCAGAGAGGGGACCGTGGTGGGGGAGGGGGACACCTTCCATGCGCACAGGAACCCTCCCACTAAACGGCACCAGCCACCTTTCGGGAATGAGATCTGGATATGAAGATGGTAGATAAGATGAGGGGTTAGGCATTCTAGAAAGGTGGGCCTGGGGTTGGAGGACGGGAGGAGCCCCAAATTCCATCATCCAAACTCCATACAATGCCCCACCCCCCTCTCTTACTTCCCTTGGACCCATTTCTACCCTCCCCCATTCCCTTACTTCTGTCTTCCTTCCCGAAGCCTCTCCCCAGTTCAGGGCCCCTTCTGTCCTCGTACCCCAAAAGTTACACAGAAAGGGCGGATTATACCATAATGTTGATGCCATTCCGTCCTGCAAATGTGGCATATGATACCTCATATAGCTTCACAAGGTACTAAATGGCTTTTTAAGACACAGCTTAGGAAGTCCTTTCTGCAACATTTTTCTGGGGAAAAATGCAATATGAGTTCTAAATATCTGATGCAACTTGTGGCACACACCTCATTTATACCTATATATGACTTCTCCCAAGGCAGTATTCCATTAAATAAACCAATGCGAAAGATCATCCAACGACCATACAAATACCAACCCCATTGTGATCAGAAGCAAGGAAATGGATACACATATGGTATCAATGAACTTCCCTAACCTAAAGTGCATGAATATGAAGACATCAAACCAAATGTTACAGCACATTTATATAAAGTGTATGTACATATTTATCCAAACATATATTCATGTCTATGTACACACAGCCATACTCATTAGAATGGAGTTTGTGTCTTATTAGGGTAGACGGCAGCATTTGTTCGTATCTCACTCATGCTGCATGTCTACTGACGGTGGGCTCGGCTCTGCACCCCCCTAACACAGTGACACAAACCAATGGAACCCCTATTCTCGGGAAATGTCCCTGAGGCAGGAAGGGAATATGGTGCCTCTTACACCAAATCGGGTACCAGGGCCAGGCTTTCCTTCAAAAACACGGCCAAGTGCAGCCCTACTTTGAGCCTGGAAAGAGAAGAACCTAGAATTCTGGAGAGCTAGAAATGCAGAGCTGCTAATGCTTAGAGGACCCCATTTCATCCCAGTGTGGCCCCACTGCCCCCGCTAAGTTGGAAATCAATGGTAGAAGCTGAAATTTCAGAGGAGTCGACTTCTCTCTTTTTTCACCCACACCGCCCATGGTGGGCACAGAACACAACTGAGGCAGAGAGATGTATTCGGCTCTGCACACTCAGCCAAGCTAGGGGACAGAAGGACCCTGCGGCGCTCTCAAACTTGGGGGTGCATTCGAAGCAGCTGGGGAGCACGTTGAAATGCAGATTCCCAGGCCCCAAGTCTAGAAATTCAATCAATAATGAGGCCTAGAAACAGGGACAACTAAATTTGCAGACCTTAAAGCAACATGAAAACACAGGAACCTTTGTAGAAGACACATTTTTTCCTTCCCTTCTATAGTTTCTTTCTTGGCCAATCATGACTTTTTTTAATTTGCTACTTAACCTTGTAGTCCCCTGGGCTAGAGGATTCTCCGTGGGTGAGCGCAGACCCTCCCGGCACCAGGGGACTTCGCCCTGCCCCCGGCTGCGCACACGCCAGGACCCTCCTCCCTGAAGCTGCTGAGTCGATATAACCCGCCACACTCGGCCCTGGCTGGGGGCGAGAGGTCCATCTCCCCTTCCTATGGCTCCACCCCCTCGGCCCACCCACACAGGCAGCTCCTGAGGGATCGGAATCTCCACACTGAATCATGCTTGGTACCTGCATGCGGGATGAGTGAGAGGCTCGTTCTTGTCAAGCTGCCCATGGCTCCGCAGGCTTGAGATGGGGGTGGCCCTGCCGTGCCCCCCCTCGGCACCGTGTACCTGCAGCCAAACCCCCATGCACCTGCTCTCAGAGCCCAGCCAGGGGCCAAGGACGGCAGGGTAGAGGCAGGGAGGAAGGGGAGGATGGTTGGATTGAGGCACCAGGGCTTAGGGGAACAGATGGCCGAGAACCTGTCCGGGGAGGAGGACGACTCATGAGGGAGCATATGCTCCATTGTCCTTTTGAACTTGGATTACAAAACACAAACTCAAACATAACATTATTAAGACTTTCAAGATGGCATTTAGCCCCAACCATGGGTCCCCCTTCTGAGCACAGGGATTCAAGGACTTTGGGAAACACTGACCGAAAGACAGGCTCCTCCAGGAGAAGAAGGTAATCAAGAAAGGTCCCAACATCAAAGAGTAGAAGAAAAAGGTGGAGACTCTGACAGTCAGAGTTACTCTGGGCAGGGGGACCCTCCATGTTCTAGAATTTGACATCAGGGTCCCTACTACAGACTACAGGTCTCAGATAACTGGTAAGAGAAATAAGACTCCAATATCCAGACAGATGATCACGAAGGACGGGTAGGGATGACCAATCACTGGGGTTTGTCTGGGGCTATCCTTCAGTTTCCCTCTGTCTGTATCTGCTCTCTCTGTCTCTTCAGTAAACTCCACTCTCACTTCCTTCTGGCTCCAGTTTGATTCCGTCCTACTCAAGGCCAAGGACCCTCTTGGCTGGTACTGTAGGATCCCTTCTGGGTCCCCGGACCCCGCTTGCGAACACCACGTCCACAGTGGCTATATTTATCAGGATGCACACTGACTCTTTACTCACGCGTCTGACTCCCAAGAAGGATGTAAAGTCCCAGAAGACAAGGAGGGATCCCATGGTATTGTCATTTATAGGAAATATGTATTTGGTCTCGTCCCGTATCTGGCACACAAATCCTAAAACCCTTGGAATTTCCTAAATGATAAGAGGGCTAAATGCGCCTTTTGTTATATTAATGAGGTTTCTCGGAAAGCCCCTAGGTCACCCAAGGGTGGGGGCTAGCTGCCAGAGCAACCGACCCCAATGATTATAGGGCTGGAACCTTCAGTCCCACCCCCTGACCTTCCTAGAGGGAAAAACGGCGGGAGGTTGACTCAATCACCAATGGCCAATGATTTCATCAATCACACCTGTGTAATAGAGCTTCCATAAAAACCCGAAAGGACAGAGTTCAGAGAGCTCTGGGGTGGGGGAGCACGTGAGGATCCGGGGAGAGGGGAGCACCCCGAGAGGGCAGGGAAGCTCCATGTCCTTTCCAATGCACCTAGTCTGAGGCATCTCTTTCATCCTGAGTCCAATCCTTTTATAATAAACTGGTCATCTAGTAAATAAAATGTTTCTCTGAGTTCCGTGAGCCACTCTGGCAAATTAATCACACCCGAAGAGGGGCTTGCAGGTGACAAGCTGGAAGGGCCCCCCGGGGTCTGAAGTGGGAGTGGGGCGGAGTCTGGCAGGACTGAGCCCTTCATCTGTGGGCCCTGATGCTATTTCCAGGTAGACTGCGTCAAAATTGAGTCGAATCGTAGGACGCCCAGCTAGTGTCCAAGAGTTGCTGGGATGTATGTGGGGAAACCGCATAACTCGGAACCAGTGTCAGAATCGGAGATCCCATCACAAATGCCTGGGAAGGAGAAGGGCGCTGGAGAGGCCCCAGCTGCTAAGGTATGATGCAGGGGCCTGAGGGCAGTGGGGCACCAAGCCAGCTCAAAGCCGGCCAAGTGCTGCCCACTGACCTGAAAACCCCAGGCTCCTTCGCTCGGCTCCCTGGGCTGCGGCTTAGTCCCAGAACCGGAAGGTCTGTCCCTGCTAAGATTAGTGCCCCGAGCGTGCAGAAATGCAGGATCAAGAAACAGAAAAAACAGGCAAGTGGTTGCAGCAGCAAGTGAAAGCACAAAAAGGTGCCACCTTCGAGAAGGACTGGTTGAGTAGAATCACTAAGATAATAGTAAGAAGGAGAAGGAAGAGGAAAAATTAGCATTTACTGAGGATTTAGATGTGCTTACATGTCTCCGTAGCCTTTACCATATCCCTGGCCTATCAATACTAATATTATCTCCGCTTCATAGATGCAGAAACCTTAGTTTGGAGAAGATGCAGAACATATCTATAGTCACACAGCGAGTAAGTGACGAGGCACAGACCTGAGCCCACATCTGTCTGATTCCAAAACCTGGACTTCCGTGCAATTAGTGACCCCGCTGTTGGGGACAGCTAAGGGCCCGAGAGGGCTAAAGCCAGGGGACGTGGTCCTTTCCTTGAGGAGGCTCTCCTCCTTGGTGGTTCTGCTCGTGCCAGAAGTTGCTGCACAGCCTGCTTTTCCAGCCCCTGTGTGTCCCACGCTCCAGAAAGCCAGAAATGAGAGGAGCATAAAGAGTTACTTGGCTACCAGGATGCTTTGCCCCAATCTCTGGGTCAGTGTGTCCCTAGCATTGTGTCCCTTTGGGAGGTTTTGCCTACTCCTCCCAGACTTCATCTTGCATCTTCTCCACCACCCCCCCTGCTTCCAGCTCAGTCCTAGCCTTGCTCTTCACCTCCCAGGGAGGCCTGATGACGGGCAGGGTGTCCTCCAGCCCCCTGCTGCTCAGAGTGTGGCCCACGGGCCAGCAACGGGGATATCATCGCTGGAGAGCATCTCAGAAATGCAGAATCTAAGGGCACGCCTGCAACCTTCTGAGTCAGAAGCATTATTTGAATAGATGACTCAGATGTCCATTAAAATTTGAGAGGCACCGGCCCCGCCCATAGTATATATCCTTCTTCCCATCAGGAGCGCATTGCCAGCCTTCCTGTTCCTCCTATGGAAACCTGATCACAAGCGAATTTTAAGTCGGTGTTTGTTTCCTCTCTCAACATCAGCCTTTTAACAGCTTTATCCCCAGCTAAAAGAATCCCAGGCTTGGTGGACAGCCTGCTCTACATCCTGAAATGACACCATGCCAACGGCTGCCAAGCCATCTCTACAGAAAGCCGAGCGTGTTTCTCTTGCAAAGGACTATATGTCTTCTCCATGCCGTGATCACAGACCAGTGTGGGGAGCAAAATAAGTATCTTCAAGTAGCCAAATTACCATCTATTTGTGCAAGCCTATCTTCTATGGGATAACATGTCGAGCAAGAAATTTCAGCATAGAACATACTCTATGAAGCCCCAAATGTTCTCCAAAGTAGGCAATAACTCCCAACAAGAACAGAAATAATGGCTAGGAAGAGGTACAACGTGGGTGGCAAGGGGTCTTTGGAAAGAATGCCTCGAGGAGACATTATGAGTCATGGTCTGACTGTTTAGGATGAATCCCTATGTATTTAGAAATGAACCCACTCTCTCTATCAACACACCCATTATTTTCCTACTGTCACTGGAAACATTTAGGAGCCAAAAAAAAAAAAAAAAAAAATCTGGGAGTGAAACAGTACAATAGCTAGCGAGGCCTTATAATTAAAAGATATATTTGCCCTAAGGTGCGGGGGAGGAAATCAGTACTAAAAGGAAATAGCTGAACAAGATCACTCTTTGTCCATCATGTATTATAAAAGGAAAATTATAATCCGGCATGCTCTCCACCGGCCTTGGTGCTTGGTCATTCTGCTTGATGTTGCATATTGCTGGAATAACTCACTTAGAAAGAAACAAAATTCACAATCTGAGCCCCACCAGCTTACAAAGCTCAAATGGTTTCTGCAGAATTGCAGTGTACTTCCCAAAATGACTCAAAAATATCATTCTAACACTATAAGAAACATTTCTGTAAGAACACAGAAATGTTTCAGGCTTTGGAGAATCATTGAGGAAGGTAAATTATGTCTTGATGTTTTATTCTAAGTGGCAACCAAATGTATGACTAGAATGAAAACAGATTTTATTTTACTGTTTCATTAATATATTGCTTGGACTCATCTATAGCCTTTTTGTTTAAGAAAAAAAGGGGGGTGGAGGGGCGCTTGGGTGGCTCAGTGGGTTTAAGGGTCTGACTCTTGATTTCAGCTCAGGTCATGATCTCAGGATCGTGAGATCGAGCCCTGGGTCGTGCTCCATGATCAGCGTGGAGTCTGCTTGAAATTCTCTCTCTCTCTCTCAGATAGATAGATAAAATCTTTTCAAAAAAGAAAAAAAAGTCAGGAGGGTTATAAAGCTCTAACTCCTAAAGGATGTAAAGAAATTAATAAAAACGAAAAACAAACATAAAGGCGTAAAAGGATATCTGTTGGTAGGGCGGAACTGTTAAGCCCATAATGAAGTTGGCACAGCAAATGCAGGTCATGATGTTCTATGTGCTCGCACAGCAGAGCTGGAGAAATTTGCCTCTACTAGCCAATGTAAAGAGGGAAACCGGACCCCAGGATCCACACGCTTTGTTTTGGTTTTTAATGCCACTTAGAAGTACAACAATTTGGGGGACTAAATGGATTTCTCAGATGGATCCTCACAATGGAACACCGTGGAAAGTGAGGGACAACGTCCCGAGCAAGGGACAGCAGTTACAAGCCAACACCCACAGGGCCCTGAGAGCTTCAGGGATCCGGAGTGTCAAGTGCATCACTGCGACAACCTGTCTCAGGCCGGCTCCACGGCCAGACTGCCGGGTGCAAAGCCTGGGTCTGTCCCGTGCTGGCCCATAACCGGCAGCCACAGGTTACCTAACACCATCGGGCTGCATGCTATCACTGAGTTTCGATTTCCCTTTCTAGAAAATAAGGACCTGCCTTGTAAGGTTCTAGCGAGGAATAAATGAGTTATTACTCAAAAGCTACTTAGACCAGTTTCTAGTATAAGTACATTAGCATTAAATTCATGCTATCGTGGCCATAAAACTTGGGTTTATTAGTGCTAAATGTATTTAAATTCTAAATTATTCATCTTGCTTCATCCTGTGAAATTACTGAAAATTATTCATCTTGCTGCATTTAGTGAAGCAGACGTTGAAGAACTCTCTAAGACTTAAGAGCTTACCTATCACCGCAAGGAAAAGAACAACATACCTTCCTCCTCCCACCTATTTTTCTAAATGTTTAAACGAATACTCTAAATATAAATGACTGAAAGCTCACCATTTCACTATGTCTTCAATATGCTCCAAGTTACAAGTGATAAACAGTTCAGTGTCGATTTCATAAGTATTGCTTTTAGTATGCGAGGAACATCTGTAAATTGGGCAGATAGCAGGATGGAACTCTCTGCATCCCCAATTCGTTCATACATTAAGCATACATTCGCTGAATTATTTCAATGCACCAGGCATTCTCTACAGAACGGAACAAAAGGCTGTTCCTTATTTCAGAGTCATAATTCAGTTAAGCTTGGGAGCTTCCTCTCCCTCTCCCTCTCTCACACATTTTTTAAAAACTGTTTAAAAACTTCTGCTTAGTCACCTCCTCAGTAATTCCCTTTCATTCTATCAGAGATGACACCTGAGGGATTTGGGTAAATTTCAATCACTTGAAAAGCCTGCTTCACCGGTCAGAGTGCTGGGTGTCCCTCAGACCTCAGCGAGAGACAGAGGACTGTTCCAGAATGAAGTAATTGGGGAGAGTTTAATCAATCAGCTGTCTGCAAAGGAGTGGGCAGGGGTGATGGTGAAGCCCCTCGGAGCGAACGACATCTGAGAGCTCTCCTCACCATGGATCTCAAGGGCAAGGAGAGGAGGCAGAGCCTGGAGCCAAGACCCGGCTCTCACTGTAGGAGCAAGTCACCAGCCAGGAGCCTCAATAAAAGACCTGAGATCCTGCGATGTTGGGGGATAAATGCCTCAGTCTCAGTCTCCTCCCCCTCTCAGCTGAGCACTTGCACGTGCCTTCACTGCCAGAAGCCCCAGGGCAGGGGAGCCTGCAGATGCTGCGCATGGAGGTCATTGCCCCCCGCCGCGGGGGGTGGGGGGGTGGGGAGGGAACTATCTAGGTCACGAGAGGGCTTGGGGCCACATCTTAAATATTAACAATGTATCTGGAACGGCACAACCAAATCTGTGCCAGGGAAGAGGCTTGAAGTCACAGAAAGGAGAGGCAGACTTCTGGAGGGGACACAATGGGCATTAATATCACTGAAGAAAAATCGCAGTCCGGGGTCTAGAGTGTGTCCCATGGGGTGGTTGGTACTCGTCTACAACGAAGCAAGGACAGAAATGCAGAGGACGCATTTTGAAGCCTAACAATTTGAAGGAATAAGTTGGGGCCTTCTGTATCTCATTTTTTTAAAAAATGTATTTATTTATTTGAGAGAGAGAACACGTGCACACATGAGCAGGGGGAGGGGCGGAGGGAGAATGTCAAGCAGACTCGGTGCTGAGCACGGAGCCGCAGACGGCAGGGCTCAGTCTCAGGACCCTGAGATCATGACCTGAGCCGAAATCAAGAGTCGGGAGGCTCAAAGGAGCAGCAGCAGGGAGCCACCCAGGCTGAAAATGAGCAGGATTTCAGGGATGGGGATGTGAACGGGCAGTGGGTTGGGTGGTGGTCTGTGTAGCCACAGTGTGGGGACAGTGGGAGTGGGGAGGCAAGCATGGATGGGAAGAGATGGACAAAGGCAGGCAGGAAAGCAGCGTCCAGGACTGAGTGGCTGGCCCGGAGAGTAAGGAGATGAGTTTAACCAGGGGCACGTGTGCAAAGCCACAGCA
>CM052889.1:42312052-42354870 GCA_028534135.1 Potos flavus
GTCGCAGGGGATGTACTGAGTGGGGAACTCCTCACTTGTAGAAGGGTTCCGGGGGTGGTTTGAGAATCAAAGAGAGAAGTGAGTCAGACAGGAGCCTGAAACATCCTTGTCTACAGGAACTGAAGGAGCACTGGGACCTGGGGAAAGTGGACCGGCCCCTCGGGTCTGGAGGGCATGCTGCAGTCCAGGGGAGGTATGCCGTCCACACTGCCTGCACCAGGAGGCCACCCATGGGTCTGGCTGTGGTCGGGCAGACAGCCTGGTCTCGGTGGAGCTGAGCCTCCGTGGGGAGCCCTGACCTTCCCAACCGGCTCCCCGGGGCACCACTCTGGGGCTGGGCGGGGACAGCCAGGGACACACACACACAGCACCCGTACTGAAGGCTGGCAGCGACCACGAGAAGAGGCACTGGTTTGATCAGGCTTAAGTTTTTCCCTAAAGGAAAGAAACACAACGGGAGAATGTAAAGTGAAAAAGCAAAAGTGAAGCGAAACATAGAAAGTGGAATAGGGAAAGAAGGGGCTTCAGGAAGACAAGAGTAAAGGAAGGTTGTTTGGTTGCATGGGGGGGGGGGAGGGTTCCAGGGTCATCGGGAGGAGGAGGGAGCCGGGGCTCTATGGGGCTGGAAGACAGCTGGCAGAGGAGAGGGGGCATCAGCCAAGGACTCCCCTGAGACATTGTATTTAACTTGAGCTTTCATTGGAACCATAGTGAAGAATTTATGAAATTCAGTTTTTCCTTAAATATGCTTGCCAATAATAGTAATAGGAAAATTGCCATGATTTAAAGCCAAAATATGCCTGAAATCACAGAAGTTTCACAAGGGAAGAAACATAAAATCGTTTTCAAGATTAGCTGAGGAATAAAACAGGCTCTTTAAAAAAAAAAAATCAATCTCCATTTACTGGGCATTCTTCTGATTCTGTTCACTTTTAAAGGTCTCTGGCAGGCCGACCTCACTCGGGATGAAGTGGTCAGAAGTTTGTATTGGGGGCTGGAGGGCATCAAGAAAATGCCCAGTAAGCTTTCCCATCAACCTCAAACCCCACCAGGAATAATTGTTCCTTTCGTCTTCTCTATACCAAACTCTTCTTTTTTCCCAAAAAGGAAATATCTTCCCAATTAACTTTATTATCTTTATGTATGAGCTCATTGAAAAAAAAATACAGACATAATAACTAACGTGGACTGAGCTCTTACAGCATGGGAGGCATCATTCTGAAAGTTTTTTCTAGGGACTCCTGGGTGGCTCAGCTGGTGAAGCGTCTGCCTTCGGCTCAGGTCATGATCCCTAGGTCCTGGGATCGAGTCCCCTGTCGGGCTCCCTGCTCAGTGTGGAGTCTGCTTCTCCCTCTCACTCTGCCTGTTGCTCCCCCTGCTTGTGATATCTCTCTCTCTCTCTCTCTCTCTCTCAAATAAATAAAATCTTTTAAAAAAATAAAAGTTTTTCCTATATTACCTTCTTAATTCCTCCCAACAACCTTACAAGGGTGGTACTAGGTTCATCCCCAAATTTCAAATGAAGAAACTACCCTGGAGACATTAACTAGGGGGTCCAGGGTCACACAGCTCAAAAGGTGCGAAGCCAGATTTGTACCTAAGAAAAAATCTAGAGCATCAATATGTACTACCCTGAAAATGGGATTTACACGGGAAAGTCAAAATCACCAATAATCCCACTGTCCAGAGAAGAGCATTCTTAGTATTTTATATTCTCTCTTTTCTAACCTGTTTCTGTGCTTATATACACAAAGCAAATGAAATCATACCCTACGATATACACAGCTGACATAATAGTTTGATTTCTCTTCTTTACCACTTAGCACAGACACATCGTGTCCATAAAGATCCCATTAGCGGCATCATTCTGATGGCCGACGATCCATTGCATGAAGCAGTCCCCTTTCATCGGACGTGAGATTGTTTCCCAGTTACGTTATATGAACAATGCTCCCGAGAATACCCTTGCTCAAATATTTTAAGCATTTATCTCATTGTTTCCTTAGGATAAATTCCTAGTAGTAGTTCCATGACAAAAATAGTGATTTTTTTTTTTTAAATGCAAACATTCTTGGATGGTAGAATGTCAGCACAGAGTTTCCAGAACTTTAGTGTGAATATATTTATATACTTCACGTGCTTAGAAGAGATAAAGCAGCTTAAGCTTTTTGGAAGCGCAGAAAAGGAGAGAAGGAAAGGTGTCAATAATGATTTCTCTAAGTAACAATAATAATATTCCACGTCGGTCTTATGTTTTGCGAGGGTCAAAGCACGTTCACGTACATCATTCACAGGTATCCCTAGCCATAGGCAGTGAGTCCTCCCCACACTCACGGGTGAGGGCCTGATTTCCCAGACATTATTTTCTCTAATAGTGTTTAAGTATCTTGGAACCTATTTACTTACATATATTATCAATGCTACTTGAGATAGTGATTCAGAGAGCCAAACAAAGTTGGCATCTCAGAGATTCCTGTCTATTGCTCTGGGTCCACTCAACTTCCTTGAATTTTTCACATGTAAAGAGAAAATTCCAGATTGCCAGCCTCTTCCTAATGAATAAACTCCTCTTAAAAGGCACTTTAAAGGAAATTAACATGTTTAGGTTAGCCGGCAATTAACATGTTTAGGCTACATAAAGAATAAAGAATTAGCATAAAGAATAAAATTGCATCCCCTGTAGCCCAGGAGATTCTGTTGGTCTCTTTTTTACCCACTAACAAATGATTTGCTTTCAGAGGTTGAGTCTTATGATTATATGCGTCTGTTAATAAAATATTTACAAATTACAAATTTTTTCTGAGTAAGATCTATGTCTTCTAATGATGTTACAGCTATAAAACATTTAAATGGTGTTGCAAGAGATCCAAATGTCATAAGTGGAACCAACCATCTAGTTAATTACAGAGCCAAGGCTGGTCTACGCTATCCTGGAGATTTGGTCTCACGGCAACATACTTCCATTGGTACCATATCCTGGGAAGTTCAGACTGACCCTGAATCATCCTTGATTCATTCTACATTCACTCAGTGTATTTATTGAGCATCTACTATGCACTGAAAACTCTGCAAGATGCTGGGAGCAAGACACCACATAGTGAACAAAACAAGACATGGACCCTGTTTTTCTGAAGCTTATGGTCTAGGCAATTCCTGGAATCTAGAAGTTCAGGTCAAATCTAAGAGTCATCCACTTTCTGGATGGAACTATATCCACCCAGGGACCCAACTGAGTCAGACCTTTAGGGACCTCCTCTGCAAGGCATCCCCAGAACCAATTTAATCTCCTAAGTGCCTTAGCCCAAGAGGCAGAAACCAGCCCAGCCTTCCCCCACCATCAAAGTCAGAACTGACAAGGCATAAAAAGAATGTTTTGATTCATTCGCCAAAGTCTCATAAAAGTTAAAAGAAGGCCAGGAAAAAAAAAAAAAGATCCTAGGCCTTTTACATACTAAATTCACTCTCAGATGGTTGGATACTATATTTAGTTCTGGCCTCTGGGGAATTCACCAACTATGCTGACTTCACGAAAAAAGAGGCAGAGTGATGCCACGTTCCTGGGTGACCTATTTTTTTTTTTTTTAAGTTATAATGCTGTTTCCTTTGTTACTCTTAATCTGAGAGCATTAGAACCATTTTCTGAATTTTCTACTTACTGCATTCTATATACCTTTTTCCTAGTGTTTGCTTGTGTGGACACATGTAGGGTGCTCAGAGTCTCGGCCTAAGCCCCCTTTCTTCCCTGTCTTCGTTTGTCTCTAAATCCAGCTCTAAAACAAAGACTGGGTGCGGGTAGTTTATTTGGGCATAGATCTCAAGAAGCATAAGTGGGAAGTGAGGGGGGACACAGAGGAGGGAGAAAAGCCAGTGGCTGATATGTTAATGGCAGATTCTTACCAGGGCCAACTGGGGCTCAATGCTGGAGGAGACACTGAAGATTTGTTCCTTGGAGAGGCAGGGAAATGGGGAATTTTTCCACCAATTCCTGTTCCTCCTGGGTTGAGGGATGCCCCTGGGGACATTAAATCCTGTATTTGCCAACTGGTCTATATGCAGGCTCGGAAGATGAACTCATTATATTTGGCCAGATGAGATGAAAGTTTCCTATAAAACATCACGTTCTGATTCTAAAACTGATGAGTACAGCATCATCGAATGAACTTGAACAGCCTGAGAAAATATCACTGTCTCTAGTGAATCACAGAAACTTCCTACGTTTGTGGCCTTGTAAGGGGGACAATGTCCTTCAAGACGGAGTCCTGAAAGTGACACTTTTATTTGCCAAACTGTGTTGTCCATGAAAAACGACCATGAAAACCACCGACTAGTCCAAAAGGAGACAGAGAAAAGTGACAACGAAAGCTGTCAAACTGACTACAGCACATCGAATTCAAATGTCAGTTCTCAGTAGCTGGAAAAAAAAGTGACACGGTAATAACACGTTTAGGGCCTAGAGTGTATATCCCAACCGTGCATCAAAATTCACACTTCCAAAAAAAAAAAAAATTCACACTTCCCTACATCTAAGGTCTATAGGTCACTATTCAGTTATGAAATCTAACCTCTCAGTAATATTTTTGTGGTTAATTCCAGCAAAAAGAAGAAAATACAGATCCCATCCAGAGGGCATATACTATAAATCTTACTAGACCAAACCTACTTGTTAGAGCACACGTTGCTACGACACCCCGAGGAAAGAAACATCTGCAGTCTGACATCATTGATGTTGCTCTTCCTGTTTCTAGGCTTTTCTAGAGTATTCTCTGCAGTACTGTATACAGTGTTTTCTAGAGGAGCAAAAGTAATGAGTCTGCTTAATAACGAGCATTTATTGAAATTCACTTTATTTTACTAAATAAAAATTTATTTCAAAACCACTGGCCTAAAGAGGTTTAAAAATGAAGCAGTTCACTCATTCAAACCTCAGAGCAATCCTATGGGTAAGTATAATTATTATCTCCCTTTTAAAGGAGGAAACTGCGGCACAGAGCACTCACGCATGTTGCTCAGGGTCACACAGCGAGTAAGCAGTGCACCAGGGCACAAACCAGCATGGGCCGACTCCAGGATCCACCATCAACCCCCACTCAGAGCAGCCTCCCCAGTCGGTCAGGCGTTGGGTGAACACAATCTTCGTGCAGAAGGAGGCATGGCTGATGTCGGTCAGCAAACAGCAAGTTGCTAAATTGTTCCCACGTTGGTATTTTTTTAATTCAACTGTCTTAGAGATTTTTCAGTATATCAAAAGGGTCCTTTTAAAAGGTAAGTTGTTGGAGCACCTGGGTGGCTCAGTGGGTTAAAGCCTCTGCCTTCACCTCAGGTCATGATCTCAGGGTCCTGGGATGAGCCCCTCATCGGGCTCTCTGCTCAGCAGGGAGCCTGCTTCCCCTTCTCTCTCTCTGCCTGCCTCTCTGCCTACTTGTGATCTCTCTCTCTCTGTGTCAAATAAATAAATAAATAAATCTTAAAAAAAATAATAAAAAGTAAGTTGTGTCTTTTAACAATGGCTTCGGGGAGAAAAAGTAAATCCAGCAGGCATTGGTATCATAGGTACACATCGTTTTGATGGATTAAAATCCCCAGCTATCTACAGAAATCTTCAGTTAAATAACTGGTATAATAGGTAAATTCTGGTCACTATAGGCAAAATCTCTAATGAATTAGTGACAGAGGTGCGTTATTAGAGGGATAAGACGAATTCATAGTTGAAATTGGACTCATAGATTCTTTCAAACCATGAAGGATCTTCCTGAATTTTCTCAGATGAAAGTTGTTGGTGAAAATATTCTTAGGAGAGGGATCATTTCATATAACATATGAGTTGAAGAGGTGAACTATCACCAAAGTATTCCCAACCATGAAGATAACACACTCCTTTGAAGAAATCTCAGCACCATTCGATTTCCAGTCTGTGGGCTGCATTGCCTTATTGATTGCTTTCAAGCGATACAGTTTCTGGAGAAATTTTTTCTTTCTTTTCAACTGAAGTATATTTAACATACAATGTTGTATCAGTTTCAGGTGTACAATCTAGTGATTCAACAATTCAATACGTGACTCAGTGCTCATCGCAATAGCTGTACTCTTAAGCCAGTCCATCTATTTTCGCCATCCTTCCACCCACTTTTCCTCTGGTAACTATCAATGTGGTCCCTATAGTTAAAAGTGTGCTTTTTGGTTTGTCTCTTTTTTTCTTTATTCATTAGTTTTGTTTCCTAAATTCCACGTATGTGACATCATATGGTATTGTCTTCCTCTGACTTATTGCACTTAGCATAATACCCTCTAACTCCATCCATGCTGCTCCAAATGGCAAGATTTCATCCTTTTTATGGCTGAATAATATTCCATTGTATATATACCTTTATATATAAAGGTATATATATTGTGTGTATATATATGCACACACAATACACACACACACACACATATATATATATATATATATATATATATATCTTCTTTATCCAATCATGGATCAGTGGACACTTACATTGCTTCCCTAATTTGACTATTGTCAATAATGGAGCACTGGGTATATATGTAAACAATGAATCATGGAAGACTACATCAAAAACTACTGATGTACTGTATGGTGACTAACATAACATAATAAAAAAAAAAAATGCCACAATAAACCTAGGAGTGCATATAGTTTTCAAGTTAGTGTTTTCATTTTCTTTGGGTAAATTGCCAGAAGTAGGATTACTAGATTATATGGTAATTCTATTTTTTATTTCTTGAGGAACCTCCATACTGTTTTCCAGAGTGGCTGTTCCAGGCTGCATTCCCACCAACAGTACACGAGAGTTCTGCAGCCCCACCCACCAAGAAAAGCCTCTCAAGGTCAGCACCCTGCAGGTCGATGCGACCACAGCCCCCGGGGCAGACGGGCTGAGGGCAGGCATCTGGTCAAGCAGTATTTCCTATATGAAGAGTACTCTGTGCACCACTATGACCAGCAGAAAGATTGGCTTAAACACCAGTATTAATACTCTTATCGGTATCAGTGTTAGTGTTGCTGTATATCCTAATATGAATCAGTTACCAGTCTTTTCTTTACCTGACCTCCAACAGCTCTCCCCCCCCATTTCTTCTCTCCTCATTGCTTTGAAACTCTTCAGATCAGATTTCTGTACTCCAAGCTTCATTTCCTTTCCCATTCTCTCTCAATCTCCCTGCAGTCAGGTTTTCAATTCTGTCTCATCAAAGCCACCAGGGACCTCCACATTAGCAAGTCCAATGTCAAATTATCAGTCATTACCTGTTCTGTATTACTTGACACAGCATTTGACACAGTCACTCTCTCTCTTTTTTCTCCTTGAAACACTCTCTTTCCATAAACTCTTTGTTGATGTGTTAGAGTTCTACTGTGGTATATCTCACACACCATTCAATTCACTCATCTAAATGTACAGTCCAAAGGTGTTTGGTATGTTCACAAAGTTTTCCAATCAATCACATTCAATTTCCATCCGTCTCCCCGAAAACAAGCCATACCTCCCAGGAGTCATCACTCAGTTCCCTCCAAAACCCCCAGCCCTAGGCAGCCACTAAGCTACTATTGTTCTGCATCTATAGAGTTGCCTGTCTGTACATTTCATACATGTGGAATCATATGATGCATGCTCTTTTGTGACTGGCTTCTTTCAACTATCACGTTTTCAAGGTTCACCCATGTTGTAGCATTCATCAGAAATTCACTCCTTTTTATTGTTGTATAATATTCCACTGTATAGATATGGATATTTGATGTATATATTCATCAACTGGTGGACATTTGAGTTGCTCCCATTTTTTGGATATTATGAATAATAATATAACAAACAACGATGAACAAGTTTTTCTGTGTATGTACATTTTCATTTTTCTTGAAAGTATAACTAGGAGTGGAATTGCTGGGTCATATGGTAACTCTGTGTTTAACCTTTTTTTTAACGACTTTATTTATTTATTTGAGAGAGAGAGAGAGAGTGTGTGCATGCACACAAGAGCTGGGGAGGGGCGGAGAGGGAGAAGCAGGCTCCCTGTTGAGTAGGGAGCCTGATGAGGAGCTCCATCCCAGGACCCTGGGATCATGACCTGAGCCAAAGGCAGATGCTTAATCAACTGAGTCACCCAGGAACTACCAAACTGTTTTCCAAAGCAGCTATGCCATACTACTTTGGTACTAACAGTGTATTAGAGTTCCAATCTCTCCAGAGCCTCACCAATACTTGTATTACCTATCTCTTTGATAATAGCCATCCGACTGAGTGTAAAGTGGTATCTCACTGTGGTTTTAACTTATATTTCTGTGATGGCTAATGACGTTGAGCATCTTTTCATATGCTTATTGGCCATTCATGTATCTTCTTTAGAAAACTGTCTGTCTATTCAGATCCTTTGCCCATTTTTTTTAAATTAGGCTCTTTGTGTTTGTTTTATAGAGCTGGAAGGCTGGCTCCCTTTTGAAATACTTTCTTCACCTAGCTTTAGGACACCACACGCTTTTAGTTGTCTTCCTCCCATCCGTCATTCCACACCAGTATTCTTTACTGGTTCCTTCTCTTTTCCAGGACTTCTTAATATTGGAGAGCCTATGGCTCAGCCCTCGATCCTCTTCTCTTACTCTCATGCAGTCTCATAGGTTAATGGAATCTATACACCATTGATTTCCAAATGTCTATTTCAGCAGGGGCTTCGCCTGCACTAGGCAGCCTTGGACGATGCACTGGGGAAGCACTCTCTGCCCGGAAGGTCCAGTGTGTCTCAACCCCTACCAGGTGTGACTGGATCAGGAGAAGTTCATTCTGGCTCCAGAGGCAACAGCACGAATGAGAACCAAGCAGGAGCCCAAGAATCAGATGAACACAGCAGACTAGATAATATGCACCAGCTCTGAAAACCAAATTGTCATTGGAACCACAGGCTGCAAAAGCAGGCCAGAACCCACATATTAAACCTAACGAGGGTGACCATCTGCTAAGCTAGGAGATTTAAATGGGATTTAGAGTCGCCTAATAAAATGTCTAAAATGTCCAGAACACAACTGGAAATCACTCATCATACCAAAAACCAGGGGAAAATAACAATTTGAATGAGAAAGAACAATCAACAGACCCCAACACAAGATGATGAAACAGATGACAGAATTATCTGACAAAACTTTAAAGTAGCAAAATGCTTCAGTGAGTAAGTACAAATATTCTTGAATTAAAATATAAAAAATCTCAGCCAAGGAATAGAAGATATTAAAAAAAACTAAGTGGCAATTATAGGATTATAATAACTGAAAAAATACAATAACTAAAATTAAAAACTCACTAAATGGGCTAAAGAGGAGAACAAATATGAAAGAGAAAGGAATCAGGGAATTTCAAAATAGAACAATACAATTAATTACCTAATCTGAAAAAGAGAGAAAAGCAACTGAAAAAAATAAATGAACAGAGCCTCAGGGACTTGTGGAACAATAATAAAAGATCTAACAATATCATCAATATTCCAAAAAGAGAGAACTTGAACTCACGGAAACAGAGAATAGAATGGTGTTTACCAGGGGTTAGGGAGTGGGATAAATCAGGAGATGCTGCTCAAAGGGTACAAGCCTTCAGTTATAAGATAAATAAGTTCTGGGTTTCTAATGTACAACATGGTACCTATAGCTAATAATACTGTATTGTATGCCTGAAATTTACTAAGAGACCAAATCTTAAGTGCTCTTATCACACACTCACAAAAAGTATGTGAGGTAATGAATGTGTGAATTAACCTCATCATGGTGATCATTTCACAAAATATATGCTTATCGAATAATCACGTTATACACTTTAAAACACAGACAACTTTATTTGTCAATGATACCTCAATAAAGCTAGAAAAGGAAGGAAGGACGTTTGTTTGAAAATATCCCAAAGATGATGAAGGGTATAAATATACAGATCCAAGAAGCTGAGAGATCCTGAATATAATTCCTAAAGAAATCTTTAACAAGCCTCTCTTCCAGCCCAGCCAGCTTCCCAGACTCTTATCTGCCAGTGTCTAGTCCACACCTCCACTGGGATATCCAAACAGCATCTCAGTGCTTGCATGTCCACAATAACTTCCCCCACCCCCTAGAGTCTCTGACATCTTTCCAAACAACAGTTCCAGTTGCTCAGACCAAAAGTCTTAGGAATCATCCCAGAATCCTCTCTTCTCACACTTCACTTCATTGAATCCATTAGGAAATCATGGCAACTCTAGTCTCAAAATTGATCTGGGACACACCCCTTCCACTGTCCCTACTGGCATCTTTCTTGTGGATTACAATGACAGTCTCATAACTGGCTTCTACCCTTGCCCCCCGATAATTCTCAACAAAACAGAGAAATCCTTTTTAAATTTAATTCAGATTAGATCATTCCTCTGCTTGAAACTCTGTAATAACTCTCATTTTGCATTGGCGCTCAAGTCCTTATCATGGACTAGAAACCCTACTTGATCTGGCCTTGTCTGTTCTCTCTCTGGCCTTTTCTCTCACCACTGCCCTCTCCTTGACTCTGGTCCAGCCACCCCGGCCTCCATGCAGCTCCTTATACCTTCCAGACAAGCTCCCACCTTAGAGAGACTTTGCAGGGCTGCTCTGTTTCTCTGGGTGACTGAAATCTGCATGATGAATGCCTTCACCTGCTTCTAGTCTCTGTTCAATCAGCCCTCTCCTGACTGTCCTGCCTAAAACTGCAAACCCCCCTTGTCCTGGCCTCATGATCCTCTTACCCTGATCTACTTTTTCATTTTTTCCATAGCTGTTATCAGCTTCTAACATATTATATTTACCGATGTATATTTTTGTTGGCTGTCTCCCATGAGGGAAGGAATCGCCACATCTTTGTTCTTTTATGTAACACAAATACCAAGAACAGCGCCTGACATATAGTCAACAGATAAATACTTGTTGAAGGAACAGGGTGAAACGGATAGGAGGCACTCCCTAGTCTGAGAGAGGAAAGAAGGGGCATTCATTTTTCTATTGCTGCTAAACAAATTTAGTGGCTTAAAACAAAGCCATTTATGATCTTTCAGTCCTGTATTTCAGGAGTCTGGGCGTGGTGGCTACAATCAGGCATTTGCCAGATGCCTGGAAAGACCCACTTCCAAGTTTGCACACGTTGTTGGCAAAATCCAGTTTCTTATGGTTGTAGGACTGAGATTCCTGCTTTTTTCCCAGCTGTTGGCTGAGGCTGCTCTCAGCTTCTAGAATCCATTCTTAGTTCCTTGCCATGTGACCATCTCCATAGGAAGTTTATAACATGGCAGTTTTCCCCTTCAAGGTCAGCAGGAAATTTGCCCATGCTTCAGATCTCTTCCTTCAGGTAGGGCCCAGTCCTTTTTAAGAGTTCGCCTAATTAGGGAGAAATCCTCCAAGATAATCTCCCTTTTGATCAACTGACTTGGGACCTTAAACATATGTGCAAAATCCTTTCATTTTTGTCATGTAACGCCACCTTACCAAGGGAGTGACTTCCATCATAGTCCCACCACACTGGAAATAGAAGGGATCACACTGGGCATGTAGACTAAGAGGAAGGCATCCTAGGGGCCATCTTAGCATACCACAGGAGGCTAGGTCTGCAGTCGGGCTTTCTTGGGCCCCAGCTGGCCAAACAAAGCCAAAAACTGTGGTAGTCAGTGTTCATAGAATCAGGATTTCCGGTAAAGAGAACACTATAAAAATATCTTAGTCATACCTATGTTCACAGCAGCATTACTCACAAGAGCCAAAACATGGAAGCAACTCAAGTGTCCCTTGACAGATGACTGGATAAATAAATGTGAGACATACATACAATGGAATGTTTTTCAACCCTAAATGGGAAGGAAATTCGGACACATGCTGTGACATAGAAGAACCCGGAGACAGTCGGCTGGGGAAGTAAGCCAGGCACAAAGGACAGATACTGTAGGATTCTACTTCTATGAGGTGACTGGGGTCACTCAATTCACAGAGAGGGTAGAATGGTGGTTGCCTGGGGCCGGGGACAAAGGAGGATAAGGAGTTGTTGTTTTATAGGCAGAGTGCCAGTTTTGCAAGACGAAAAAGAATTCTGGTGACTGGTTGCACAACAATGTGAACTTAAGGCTACCGAACTGTACACTTAAACACGTCTAAGATGGGGAGGGCCAGGTGGCTCAGTCAGTTAAGTGTCCAACTCTTGATTTCAGTTCCGGTCATGATCTCAGGGTCATGAGATCGAGCCCCAAGTGGGGCTCCTCACTCAGCACAGAGTCTGTTTGAAAGTCTCCCTCTCCTTCTGCTCCCCCTCACATGCACTCTCTCTAAATAAATAAAATCTTTAAAAAAATAAAACGTCTAAGATGGTACATTTTATGTCATGTGTACTTTATCATAATCAAAAATAATATCTTTGCCAATATAACTATTTTTTACTATTTTTAACTCTTGATAGGTATGCGTGTCTGCGTCATGACAGGCCGAGTGTGGAGGAATGCAAATATTAATGTAATAGGCTTCACAGTGATTAGAGAACCAAAACTATGTTTGTTTTTTAATATAATTATTATTATATCAGAAATAACTGCAGAAATGACGATCCAAACGAACTTCCCCCTTTCCAGTCAGAAGCATAACTCACCTGCCCTAGATCCAAGGTGACATTGACTTTGTTGTACTGTGTGCCCGAGGAGAGAGGAGGGCTTTGCCACCATTGCTCGGATCCGTCAATTGCGTTGGTGACTGGATGTGCTCTCCTAGGGTCCTCGGAATTGCAATAGTCACAGAATTGGCCCTGAAAAAAAAAAAAAAAAAAGCTCCTGTTTAATTTTCAAGTAATTTTTTCTATCAATTTAGTAAAGATGCAATTAAAACAAAGACCACTTGACCCAGCTTAGAGATGTCAGCTGGGGAGTTTCATCATAACGTATTCTGAAGACAGTAGTAAGCCTTGTTCTTTCTCACTTAATTTTAAACCGTATCACCTGTTTATACCTCTGTTTACAATGTTTCTAGGACATATATCATATTTATCTTCCATGTTTTACAGCTATGTTTTTCTCGTCCTATATGACATTTTAAGAAGAACCTGTTGCACCTGAGATGCAAAGATGTTTTCCTTCAGCAGATCCATTTTACTCTTTACGTTCTCCTCTGCAATTTCCATGTCAAGCACTAGAATACAAAGAGAGTTCCTGTGCACAGTCCCAGTGGAGGCGATAAGGAGACCAATAACCGTAAGGTCAGGGGGGTACGGCAAGCGTGTAGAGGTCTGGGTCTAAGGTGATACGTATGCCAGGGGCTCAGGGAATGGGGTGGAAGAGGTGGGATTAAGTCACCGGTGAGGATGGACAGGGCTTTGGTAAGTGTCAGTGAGCAGCAAACAGGGAAGGGGTTCCAGGTGGAGGAACCAGCCTGAGCAAAGGCACGGAAGCTGGTTGGTCCAGTTTAACAACAGCGTAAGTAACCGAAGACAAGGCTTGAAAGGTCAGTGGGGGTGCGCCTGGGTGGCTCAGTGGGTAAAGCCTCTGCCTTCGGCTCAGGTCATGATCTCAGGGTCCTGGGATCGAGCCCCGCATCAGGCTCCCTGCTCAGCGGGGAGCCTGCTTCCCCCTCTCTCTCTGCCTGCCTCTCTGCCTCCTTGTGATCTCTCTCTGTCAAATAAATAAAATCTTAAAAAAAAAAGTAATTAGAACTGCAGTTTCTAATTAAAAAAAAAAAAAAGGTAAGTGGGGGAGATCACAGCTGGGGCTACAGCTACCAAAGTGAGAAGTCGAGCGTTAATCTCATAGATAAATGAGAATCCATTTTCACCTGGAGTGATATCTATTTGGTATTATCATCTTTACTAAATTCTGATGCCACTCACCTTCTTACTGAACTATTCTTCTTGGTAGGCAAATTCTTGATTCTGTTTTTGTGTGTGTGTGTGATGCAGAATTCTACAGCCTAAGAAGCTCTACTGAGAGAAAAGCCAGGATATTGCTGAACAGGGAGACCAGGGAGGAGGAAATTGCCCTTCAAGGTATCAGGGCTTATTATGAAGCTATTACAATTAAAACAGAGCAAGATGAGAGATAAGTGGGAAAAGCTACCCCACATCCCATGGAAAACAATAATATCAAATTCCTACTCAAACCACAGACAAAAATCTGCTTCAGATGAATTAAGGACTTAGTGTCAGAAATAAACTTTAAAACCAATTAGTGCAAAATATCAGTGAATATCTTTTAGAATTTGGAACCAGGAAAGATTTCCTAAACAAGATTCAGAAAGCACTGACTACAAAAGAAGAGAGAGATTAAAATTAGGAATATTGGTTCACCTTAAGGGTGCCTGGTTTAGTTGGTTAAGTGTCTGACTTGATTTCAGCTCAGGTCACGATCTCAGGGTTGTGAGATCGAGCCCTGCGTTGGGCTCCATGCTGGATGTGGAGCCTGCTTAAGCTTCTCTCTCTCCCTCTGCCCCCTCCCCCACCCCCTCACACACAGACATTCTCTCAAAGAAATAAAATACAATAAAATTTAAAACTAATGAAAATATTTTTTTTAAAAAAGAATATTGGTTCACCTTAAAGAAGTAGAAAGAAAAGTTACAAACTGAAAGATATTCATAGTATACAAGCGGCAGACAGTCTCTCACAACGGCTGCCAGCAAATCCTCCTCCGTGTGTGTGTGTGTGTGTGTGTGTGTGTGTGTGTATGTGTATGTGTGTGTGTGTGTGTGTGTGTGTGTGTCTGCCACTTCACACATCAAGAAGTGGAGGCGATTTCCCCTAGAGGTTATTCTCTCCTTTTGAATCCAGACTGACTTTGTTATTTGCAGAAGTATCATTCTGAGGTTTTCGAGCAGAGGCCGTAAAAAGACTGGCTAAGCGAAATAAGTCAATCAGAGAAAGACAATTATCACACGATCTCTCTGATATGAAGAATTTGAGAGGCAGGGCAGGGGGGTCATGGGGGAAGGGAAAAGTGAAACAAGATGGGATCGGGAGACAAACCATAAGAGACTCCTAAACTCACGAAACAAACTGAGGGTGGCTGGGGGGCGGGGGGAGGGATAGGGTGGCTGGGAGATGGACATTGAGGAGGGTATGTGCTATGGTGAGTGCTGTGAATTGTGTAAGCCTGATGATTCACAGACCTGTACCCCTGGGGCAAATAATACATTATATGTTAATGAAAAAAAAAAAAAAAAAACTGGCAGATCTTGCTTCTTGCAAACCAGCCTCCAGGTAAAAAGTCCAACTACCCCTAAATCACCGCGTTATGAGAAAGCCCACGCTAACCAAATGGCGAGGACGCACGGAAGAGCACCGAGATGCCAGACACGTTAGTGAAGCCTTCTTGTGCCACCCAGTCCTACCTAGGCAGCTACTGAATACAACTGAGTTATTCCCACTGACACCACCTGGGGCAGAATAACCACCCAGCTGAGCCCGGTGACCCCGCAGAACTACGAGAAAAAGAAATGATGGTTTTAAGCCAGTAATTTTTGGGGTGGTGTTACACAAGAATCAATACCTGAACAAAGAACATAGAATCAACAAAAGAATTCTCATCAGAAAGACATACCAAACTTTTGCAAATCAATAAGGAAAGTATAAACAGATCAATAGAAAAAAGGGTAAAAATAGGAATAGGCATTTTACAGAAGAGGAAACACATACATCCGTAAACAGTCGAAGAACTGTTCGCTTTCACCATCATGAGTGCTTGGGGCTGACCACAGTGTAACACTGTTTTGTATCCATTCAACAGGTCCAAGTTCAAAATTTGAGGATAACTAGCATTGGAAGGGATGTGGTAGGAATATGAATGGGTCTATGTAGAGACTTTAAAAACTATTTTGGCATTATCTCACAATGTTGAAAATTCACATTTCCTATGACCCAGGGATTCTACCTTCAAGCTCATAACCCATAAACTCTTGCACAAACTTGATGACATCATGTTCAAGAATATTCATACACGCACTGTTCACAAGAGCAAAATCCTGGGTTTAACCTAACGACCCAGCCACATCGATGTGAATGAATCACAATGGTATATTCACGCAATGAATGAGTAAATGACCAATAATGAATAAATGAATATATTTGACAACATGAAAGAATATGGATGAATCTTAGCAATATAGCAAACAGGGTAGGGGGGAAGTATGATATAAAGTTAAGAGCATCCGAAATGAGAAAACTTTTTTAGGAAGATAGATATAATAAAACTATATAAAAAGGAAAGCAAAGGAAAAATTAATAAAGGATTCAGGATGATGGTTACCCCAGACCGTGGGAAACAGAGGGATGGGAGGTAGGAAACCATATGGTTAGACATGAGTTATTTTCAAGGCCCTATTCTGGTTTTGGCATCAAGTACATGGATGCTTGTTACGTTATTTAAAATCCATCTGTGCACATATACGTTAAAGCAGACCACGCAAGGACCAATGATAAAGGCATGTCATAAACTGAGAGTTGTGGATAATTCATAATCCAACTCTGCATCTGAGGTCCAATATTTTAGAAATAGTCATAAATAAATAAAAGCAGGACCAGAACTGAGAGAAGTCGGAGGAAGACAGAGGGAACAGAGGAATCTTTCATGCTTGTGTTCGCTTATTCACCCATCCATGCGACACCCTTGTGCTGGTCACCTACTCTATATTCTAGACAGAGATGAGAATACCAAAAGACAAGGACAAGGGACTTATCTTGGAAACAGGGACAAGGGACGCATGCTCTGAATTGTGTCAAGACTATTATTAGCCTAGCCATATGGGAAATAGCAAATATAACAGAAGGGGGTAGAAGGAAAGGGGACAGAACAGTTCAAATAAATAACAAGACAGAGTTGAGATCTAAGGTCGGAAGGCTCTGGAAAATAAGCTAATCTTTCAGAGACTCAGGAAAGGACCTATGCTTTTCCAGAAGGATGGAAAAAAGTCTCTCCTGGTTCCTAACATTGTTGATGCTTCTCCTTAACTGGAAATCTCTCATATACAATGCTTCGCATCTCAGTCCACAGTACAACACTGTATGTTCTAAGAAACTAGAGGTTGATTACAGCGGTGCTCCCTAATATAACTGTGTGAACACATTCATTTATTCACCTTCTTAGAATTGCCTACAACGTGTAGAGCACTAATTTGGATTTGGGGATAGAAAGAAGCAAACAAACATGAAGAGTTGGCCCCTGGCCCTCAAGAAATGCAGCAAGTTGGAAGAGAAGCAGCTCAAACACCACATAGTACCAAGGGGTGCAGGAATCAAGTGAGCCCGGGGATATTTAAACCCAGGAGAGGCATGCTTTACTTTGCTTAATCTTCACTCCCCTCTCGGGCTTACAGCAAGTTATTCAAAACATAAAGGCAAATGAGAGAAGGCTCAGAGAGGTGGCGTGCCTCACCTCAAACCACACAGCCAGGACGTGCCGGGACCAGGACCCGTGTGTGGGTCTGGCGATGTCACCCCAGCCAGAACGCCTTCCATCCTGATCCAGCTGCTCTGCGAGCCCCCTCCAAGAGCCCCGTCTTACATTTGGATGGAAGGCGAGGTCACGCTGAAACAGCACTTACGTAACTTTCCGCACACCTGCCCACGACCTGGGAAAGAGACCCAGCCCAGGAAAGCACCCCGACTGACGGACGCGTGGATGCACGCCCTCACGGCAGGCTCAGAAAACCCGGCTTCGAGCCACACTCGGCCGCCAACAGCCCCATGATGCATCGGCACATTCATGCCGCCCCCAACCTTCCTCCCAGCCATCACTCGCCAAGGTTCCTGAAGCCACGTGCCATAAAGGCACTGTCTCAAGGGCCCCAACCCAAGCCAGCTGGAGCCCTGACGTGGAGAACATTCTGGAGTGCACCCATTCCAAACTTAAGATCGCTCCTTCCCAGACCTTGTTCAGAACGTCATCCCTTCTGAGAGGCCCAAAAGCACACGAGCATGGTTACCAATGATTAAGACGGGCGGTGGGCGTGTTTCCTCCAGACGTACATCTGCACGGATGGGCGAAGGGCGACTGCACAGCCCAGGAGAGTGTCCAGCTGTGGGGGGGGAGGGGGGGTGGGCAACAGATTTCACCCCACTGTGGGTGGAACACACATCTCTAGTGTGCTGGGCCCCTGCAGGTAAGGATTGGAGAGATCTACAGAACAAGGGACTCAAGGTTGATTCCAGGTATTTTTTTTTTTTAAGGCAAATAAGATGTCCGCAAAATTTACACTTATTACTCAAAAATTGTTTCCCTCCAAGCCAAATTCTGGGGGTTTTTTTGCTTTTAACTCATATCAAAGAGATGCATTTTGGAGTAGAATCTGGGCGTTTGAATCCTAGCTCTACGAGTTATATATTCGTCGAATTATTTAGCCTCCCTTTAGCTCTTCTTCCCCTTTGTTAAAATGGGTTAATCCTCCAATTGTATGTAGTGGTTGTGAAAATTCGCTGAGCCATCATCCAGGAAGTGATCACACTGCCATCGGGATTACCCTCAGGCCCCGGGAGTGTTTGTGTAAAATGCAGATTTCGGGTCCTGCATCCCTGTATCGAGGCTGTGTCTCTGGTGGGGGACCAGAAATTTTTAGCAAGCCCTGCATCTGATTCTTCCTCTTCTGTCCAATGCAGTCCGGGACCACAGAGCAGGCGTGACAGGGACATGCGGAGTATACCACTAGAGACCCATCTTACAGCCGCAGTCACAGAAGTAGCTGCATTGATGGCGGTGATGACAAAAGGAAACATCCACCTGCCAGACAGGGCACCTTGCACTTTGCACATGCTGACGCAATGTTCTCTACAAATCTATTAAGACGAGTGCAATCATTTGGCCCTTTTACAGATAAGGAGACAGAGGCTCGAACAGGTTGAGCAACTTGCCAAAGTGGTGTAGGACACAGGAAACCCAGGAGGGATGCTGGGGGGGTGGGAGTTGGGGGCGGGAAGGAGGAGCCCGGGGGAGGGGCAGGTGTGAATCTGCCGGCACCCCAGAGATTTGGCCTTGGCCAGAGAAACGTGTCCCGCTGGCCCACACCTGCCTGGGCGTCAGGTATGACCAGGTAAAGAAAGATGCTTTTAGGCTTCTCCACCCCCAGATAACTGAGAATTATGTTTTTTCTATATTGGCACAGGGTTTCACTATATTCCCTCTCTTACTCTCCCAGGAATTATTTCACACATTCTCGATGCTCCTCAAACCTCCTCCTTCTTCTTCCCTTCTCCGGATGAAGTCACTGAATTTGCTGATCTTCCTAATCCATAGAGCTCCCTGCATGTGTGCCCACACACCTGTCTTACGTCGCATTGCTGTGGAGAAGCTGGCTGTGCTCCAAAGTCTCCCCCTGCTTGCCCCCCTCCTCCCCATGCACTGAATCGGCCCCTCTTGCTGGCTCAAGGGCTTTGCATCTGCAATTACACCCCCTAAACACACACTGTCTCCTGCATCTCAGTGCAGTCCTCTACTGGATCACTCCTCCCAGGAGACAAACAAACAGCCGTCCGCTTTCCCCTGGCTCACTGCCCTCCACCCACACTGATGCTCTCCCTGTTCCTCATTCTCGCCAAGCACGTTCCTGCCACAGGGTCTTTGCACTTGCTCTTTCCTGTCCCAAGAATATGCTTTTCCCAGCCTTAAGTCC
This sequence comes from Potos flavus, assembly GCA_028534135.1. Taxonomy (NCBI): domain Eukaryota; kingdom Metazoa; phylum Chordata; class Mammalia; order Carnivora; family Procyonidae; genus Potos; species Potos flavus. The sequence goes on from CM052889.1 coordinate 42,331,662, forward strand.
CGTTTCTGAGAGGTCTTCCCTGTCCATTCCATCAAAATCAGTGCTACACTCTGCCATCTCTTTCTACTGTCGTATCCGCTTTCTCTTTCTTCTGAGCGGGAAGCACTTACTTGCTGGTTTTGCTGTCTGTCATCCTTATTATTATTATTGTAAGTGCCTTGAGTGCAAGGCCTCGTTTACTGCCTAGAAGAGTATCTGGCACAAGGTAGGCACTTACTATTTGTTCATTTAGTTAACAAATAAAAATGGCATAGGCTATTTTGTTACTCCAGGAAATATACTAGAAAGTGATAAACGAGTTAACTAGTGATGAGGAGGAGCAGTAATCCCAAACATGGCCCTCTCTCCCCAGAGAGAAAAGGGGTGTGTGTGTGTGTGTGTGTGTGTGTGTGATTTTAACTTTTTATGTCAGAAGCTAAACTGATGTTCAAGAACAACAGGAAATTGCAGACTTACACTCTTGTCACTAAACTCATTAGAAAGCACTGTGTAGGGAGCGCCTGGTTGGCTCAGTCAGTTGGGCGTCTGCCTTCAGCTCAGGTCATGATCTCGGGGTCCTAGGATCGAGCCCTGGTCAGGCTCCCTGCTCAGCGGGGAGTCTGCTTCTCCTTCTGCCTCTCACTTGTGCTCTCTCTCTCTCTCTCTCAAGTAGTAAATAAAATCTTAAAAAAAAAAAAAAGCACAGTGTAACTAAATCTAGACCACCTTTTTCTCCTCTAATGGAAATCTACTTGCTCCATTCTTCAGGGCACCCAGAGCCCATTCCCAGCTCCTAACCTTTGACCACTCGTCTGCTTGCCCACGAAGCCCCACTCATGCTCAACTCAGCTCTCCCATCTTTAGAGAGTGCCTCTCCCATTTCAGAGACTTCTCAGGTACTGACTTCCCTTGCTTATGTGGCCAAATCAGAGAGCAAAGAAAGACAGTGATGGTCATTCTCCTGGCCACAACAGCCTTCTGGCTGAGTTCCTTCCATTCAAAAGAGGTTTCACCAGAACTATGTCTCCCTTCCCTGATCCACATTTAGCCTCTTTATCAAGGCCTTCCTATTTCTACTTCCCCGACAACCTTTAATTAGAGTTAGCATTTATTAAACACTAACCGTGTGCCAGATACATATGGTTTACTTCATGTAATCCTCAGAACAACCTTGTGAACTAAATGGTATTGGATCCCCATTTTACAGAAGATGACACCAAGTCTCACAGAGGTAACATAACTCACTCAGGGTCACATCCTGAGGAAGAGATGCTTTCAGTGCAAGCTCTATTAATTCCAAAGCCCACGCTCTTAATTCTGACAGCATACAATCTGCTTTTGGGGATTCTAGGACCAACTGGTTTCTTCTTGAAAGAATCCTTGGGGACCCAGTCTGACCCTGACCTGATTCATTCCTCAAGCCACGATTTTTCCTTTCAATTCCGTTTCAGTTATCCATCACCTTCTGAAGTAATTATACTCTTCACGGCTTTATTTTCCCATTGTCCTATTCCCTCAACTCTTTTACTCAAAGTTTTTAAATTTCATCAGTCACCTAAATTCTTTTGAGGACCGGAAAGGGTATAAACACATACAAAAATAAAACGAAGCATTTATAAATTCTGGAAAGGATACAGAGGCCTCGCTCAGGCATAACATTCAAAATACGCAATAACGAGGGCAGCCTGGCTTTCCGAATTCTTAGGACACGCCGTGCATGTTTCCCCCTCACAGCCCCTGTACCTGTTGGTCCCCTGAGTGGAACACATCTTCCCACCCTCTTCATGGGGCTGATTTCTTCTCAACCCCCAATTTCTGTACCAATAACACCTCCTTAGAAAAGCTTCTCCATCTATCAAACCTAAAGAAGCTTCCCTTCATGAATTACTAAACCAAAATCCTGCTTATTCTCTCCAAGACCAACCACAGTCATTACTGTGTATGTTTACTCATTGGTTGCAGTCTCCCCATAGGATGTCACCTCCAGGCAGGTAGAGACCTTTCTTGCCTTGTTCGGATCTGTAGTCCCAGCCCACAACGTCCTCCTGGAAGTGGGTCTTCACCAGACATTGAACCTGCCCACACCTTGACCTTGGATTTCCTAGGCTCCAGAACCGTGAGAAATAAAATTCTGTGGTTTATAAGTTACCCGATCTATAGTATTTTGTTATGGCAGCCCAAAAGACGAAGAGTTACCGTATCAGTCTCCCAGGGCTGCCATAGCAAAGGACCATAAACTGAGTGGCTGAGAACAACAGAAATGTCAGGTCTCGGGTCTGGAAGCTGGAAGTCTGAAATCGCGGTGTTGGCAGGGCACTGCTTCCTCTGATATCTGTACAGGAAGGATCCTTTCTTGTCTCTTGTGGCTTCTTGGTCTTGGCTACTGCATCAGATATCTCTACTTTGAAATTCAACACATCGGGCCAGCCCTGCTTCCTAAGGACAGGTTGTTGAAATTCAGGTTTTTTGGTTTTTTGGTTTTGGGTCAAACGGCACTTCTATCCAGGTGTTGGTCCAGTAGGAAAATGCTATGAAAGTTTCTTCAGAAAGCATCTGTGGAGTGTCTGCGGCACGCTGCCACAGGGAAGACAGACGCGAGCAGGAAACCGCGGCCCCACCCTCAGAGAGCTCCCGATCTAGCTAATAAGGACAGCAGTCATGAAGATAAATGGTTGCAGGGTAACGAATGCAATTAGCAAGACAGGGCACTGTTTGCACTGTTTGGCTGCAGCTCGGAGGAAGGAGTAGTTAAGAGGGTGGGTATGAGCATGAGCTCTGCAGCCAGAGGCCCTGGCTGTACCACGTACTAGCTTTCCGCGCTTAAACAACTCCCGTAACCTCTCTGTGCTTCGGTTCCCGCGTCTGTAAAATGAGCCTGCGACAAGGACCGCCTTCACAAATGGGCGTGAGGATGAAGAAGTCAATATGCATAAGGTGCTTTAGAACAGTGCCAAGCGTCCGTAAATGTTATGTAAGTGTGTGTGAAATTAACACCTTGCACTGAGCAGGGGACTAAGTCCCCTGATCACTAGGCTGTTCCCCCTGCTCACCCTTCTGCCTCTTTGTTTGGTACCACTTCTGTACACAATATATGCAGTAGAGGGTATAACTTGGAAGTAGTGGAGAAGTCTTTTCCCCACTTCTCACAGTTAAGCTCTGCATAGATAATCTCATTAAAACCCAAATTTCTCTCTAGCTAATGTTCATTTATTAATTTCACATGTGTTTTCTGAGCATCTAGGATGGGAAAACCACTAAGAAAATACAATATGTTTATGACATTGAAAAAAATGGCAGGATACATGAGATTCAATGAGTTGGCTTTCCCCAAGGCATTTCTCACTTTGTTGGCGGGAGGGATCTAATCAAGGCCCTGCTAGCTCATGCAAAAAGCTCTTTTTTTTTTTTTATGAAGCAGAAAAAAGCCTCGCTGCCTCTAAGCAGACGCAGTCTTGCCCAGGCTGGATTTCGGCCTCCATGTGTCCCTTGGCCAGGAGCCCATATATACCGTCAATTCCATTGACTAAGACCACTGAGGTACCATTAATGAACATTTTCCTCACTAGGCAAATGGTTCCAAAATGTTGAGCAAGGGTTAATGCAGGTTTCATGAAAGCCTAAACCACAACCAGAAAAAAAAATTTTACGATCGGGAAGAATATATTATTACCACCAAAATTAACCTTAACAAATGACTACCTCCCTCCTCCATTTTTGGAATGCTAAATTTTGTTTAATGTTTGATAGACAAATTTAAGCTCATAAAGAATTTCCTTGAATTTAATAAAGATGCTGAAAGTGTTCTTTGCATTTTTAAAATATTCAGTTTCTTTTTTCCAAAGTTCCGTACATAGCAATAAATATGTAGAAACAACCCCATCACCTGTCTGCATCAGAAGTCCTCGCTGGTGGGTTCACCATTTACAAAAAAGACATCGTTCAGCACAACCCATCACAGAGACTGTCGTAGAAAACTTGAAGAACCATTACTAGATCTCTTTTATCAAGACTGTTAATCACCCAGAGGCCTTCAGCCACCAGCTAACAATTACCTATGAAATCAATGAATGCAGTCACTGGCTTTAGTGCAGTGTGACCAACCGCCCCTGTCGCTGATGATGTCTGTGTCCTACGCTGACATCAACCATTAAAGATGCAGGGGTAGAAAAGAACAGAAATAAGTCCACCGCCCCATGGCTGGTCACGGTGAAAAGCAACTGAATCGAGTGTTAAGGATTCATCTTGCTAATGTCAGAAGCAACACTAACAAGATTCTCAGCTTCCTCCAACCCGATGATGGGTCTCCAGGAGCAGGCTTGACCTCCTTCACCAGACAAAGGGTTGTAACTACCTCCCCGCAAAGTTTTTCTGTAACATTTTCGTTTCACGATGACCGATGAACTAGAAAGCCCCTCATTGTCTTCTTCTGGGGGCTCTCTTACATTTCCATTGTACCTTTTTCCTTCCTGCATGCTGTCCCACATTTCAATCTCTTTTTTTTTGTTCTTCGAGCTGTCTTAGTTTTTCCTTATACTTTTCACCCTGTGCATTTAATTCCTCTTGCATTGTCAAACAGGCAGCTGCAAAAGCCTCTTGTCCTTTAACGACAACATCAGTTTCCATGGCAGTCCAGTTGCCTCTGCCTCACGGCCCTCGGCTGGGTGGAAAGTTTCTGAAATACCACATAGAGAAGGAGGCAGCTGAACACCTTCAGCGGGAGATGTCCCAGCCATAGAGACAAGCAGGGGGCTCACCGGGACAGGCAGGAAGTGCAACCCCTCTGTCTTCAAGGCTGGCTGCGTGGACAGCAGCTCCTCATCCAATTCCATGGCTCCCCTCCCCCCAAAATATTTCTCTAATTGCTATAAAAATGTGTCCCTGTATAAACAAATAATATCTAGTTATTAACACAGTACTAAAATAATTTAACATTGTCATTCTATTCTATAAAAGTCATTCTATTCTATAAAAGTCACTATGCCTGTGGATTATTTAGCATGCCAAATATATTCAGTATATAATGCACCGTACACTTCATTATTAAAATAATTTTTGGGGCGCCTGGGTGGCTCAGTGGGTTAAGGCTCTGACTTCGGCTCAGGTCATGATCTCAGGGTCCTGGGATGGAGCCCCACATCTGGTTCTCTGCTCAGCAGGGAGCCTGCTTCCCCCCCCCCCCCCCGCCTGCCTCTCTGCCTACTTGTGATCTCTCTCTCTCTGTGTCAAATAAGTAAATAAAATCTTTTTTAAATTAATTAATTAATTAAATTAAATTAAATAATTTTTTAGGGGCGCCTGGATGGCTCAATCAGTTAAGTGTCTGACTCTTGATTTTGGCTCAGGTCATGATCTCAGGGTCGTGAGATCGAGCCCCATGTTGGGCTCCGTGCTCAGTGTGGAGTCTGCTTGGGATTCTCTCTCCCTCTCCCTTTGCCCCTTCCCCCACTCACTCACTCTCTCTCTAAATAAATAAGATCTTTAAAAGAAAAAAAAAAGAATATTTTACTCAAAAATTTTAAATGAGTATTGTGAAAAATCATTGTCGTCATTCACCACTTTAGAAATCTTACCTAACAGTTTCTTCATGCCATGAAAAAACACATTTACTGGGCACGATGTACCACAATATATGCTGAGTGCTTTTTATCCTCCCCATAAATAGACAATATTATTAATTCTGTTTTATATGTGGGGAAACTGAGGTAATACAATTTTCCAAGGTCAAAGAGCTGTAGAGTTATAATTCAAACTCGGCTCTATATGATTGGAGAGCCAGAGTTATTCACCTCTAAGTGAGAGTAATTTGATGATATATACAATGAGATGATATCCAATTTTCCCTCACAGGAATTTCCCTGGTCTTTTAAGAAAATTAGTCCACAAAAACACTATTCATCTTCAGAAAGATAATGTCTGGATCATTTTTCTATCCTCAGCATCAAACATGATGCCAGACATGTAAGACCCACTTAGAATTAATTAATTAATTAAAAGAAATTAAAGGCATACCAATTGGAAAGGAAAAAATAAAACACACGTAATTCTGTGTGTAGAAAATACTGCAGAGTCTACAAAAAAACTATAGCGAGGTCATAGGATACAAGATCCATATGCAAAAATCAATTGCATTTCCAGTGTAGATGTGCATGCACATAGAAATTAGTAGATATGCATATATTTCCTAGCTCTGTCCACTGACAAGTCTAAAAGCAATGATACACTAGTAACAACGAGCATTTACTAAACAGTACCTCATATCCAGATCTTGGTTTATAACACCACACCCATAATAAGTAAACAAACAAACAATGCTCCTTGAAAAACCAATTAGTTCCACGGCAGGAGCAAAAAAAAATTAAAAATGGCCTTGGAACGTGTTGTGGTACCAGAAAGCAAGGACGCACTCAAAAAAAAAATGTAAGGATGTCACCAAAAATGACAGAGGAAAAAGCTTCAAGGATCTGTTCCTCCACAAAGCAATAATTAATCTCCCAAAAAAAGCTGTCAAAATGAACATTTTCAGAACTCTGGCATCTATTCAAAAACCTACAACTTATAATCAGTGAACTTAAAGATAAGTTGATTAAAAATATCTAGCATGAGAATGAGAAAGAAAAAATGAACAAAAATAAACAAAGCTCAAGGCACCTGTAGGACCTTGATCTGTTCCAGACCAATATACACATTATGGGAGTCCCAGCAGAAGAGCGAGAAAGAGGCAGAAAAGATACTGGAAGAAATAATGTTTGAAACTTCCCAAATTTGATTAACAACATGAATCCACACATCCAAGAAACTTAACAATTCCAAGCAGGACAAACTCAAAGAGATCCCCACCAAGACTCATTACAGTCAAACTCTCAAAAGACAAAGAGAAAATATTGAAAACAGCAAAAGAGAAGCAATTTATCACATACAAAGATCCTCAATACGAGTAACAGCCTATTTTTCACCAGAAACCATGGAAGCCAGAAGGCATTGAGATGATATATTTAAAATGCTGAAAAGAAATAACCGTCAATCAAGAATTCCATACCTGGTAAAAATTATCCTCCCAAAATGAGGGAGAAATTAGGACATTCCCAAATAAACAAAAGCTGACGGAGATTGTTGCTGGTAGACCTGCCCTATTGAAGGCTAAAAAGCTAGAGATGCTAAAGGAGTCCTTCGGCTGAGATGAAAGGATACTAGACTATAACTCAAAGCCATACAAAGAAATAAAAAACACCAGTACAGTTAACTACATAGATAAATACAAAAGCCAGCATTATTGGATTTTTGGTTTGTCCCATATTATTTACAAAACAAATGCATGGAGCAATAATTACATATTTATGTCAATGGGCAACGGTGTGTAAAGATCTAATTTGTGAGGATAACATCATAAAGAGGGGGGACAGATCTGTATAGAAGCAGAGTTTTAGATGCTACTGAAGCTAAGCTGATAATCAACTCAAATTGGACTGTTGTAAATTTAGGATGTTAATTGTAATCCCCAGAGTAACCACTATGAAAATAATTTAAAAATATACAGAAAAGTAAACGAGAAGGAAACGAAAATGGTTCCTTAGAAAAAGAAATTAAACACAAAAGAAAGCAGTAACAGAGGAATTGAGGAACCAAAAAATATAAGACATAGAGAAAACAAACAGCAGGGGCACCTGGGTAGCTCAGTGGGTTAAAGCCTCTGCCTTCGGCTCAGGTCATGATCTCAGGGTCCTGGGATCGAGCCCCGCCTCGGGCTCTCTGCTCAGCAGGGAGCCTGCTTCCCCCTCTCTCTCTGCCTGCCTCTCTGCCTACTTGTGATCTCTCTCTCTCTGTCAAATAAATAATAAAATCTTTGAAAAAAAAAAAAAGAAAACAAATAGCAAAATGGTAGAAGTAAGGCCTTCCTTATCAGCAATCACTTTAAATTTACATGGATTCGACTCAACAATGAAAAGGCAAAGACTTGCAGAATAGATTTAAAAAAAAAAAAAAAAAAAACAACCCATGATACAGATCTACAAGAGATTCACTTTAGGTCCAAAGACATAAATGAATTGAAAATTAAAGGACAGAAAAAGGGGCACCTGGGTGGCTCAGTGGGTTAAAGCCTCTGCCTTCGGCTCAGGTCATGATCTCGGGGTCCTGGGATCGAGCCCCGCATCGGGCTCTCCGCTCAGTGGGGAGCCTGCTTCCCCCTCTCTTTCTGCCTGCCTCTCTGCCTACTTGTGATCTCTCTCTCTCTGTCAAATAAATAAATAAAATCTTTAAAAAAATAAAAAAAATTTTAAAAATTTTAAAAAGGAAAAAATAATAAAGGACAGAAAAAGATATTGTATGCAAACAGTAATCCAAAGAGAGCTGGGATGGTTATATTAATATCAGACAAAATAAACTTTAAGTCAAAAATTGTCGCAAAAGATAAAGACACTCATTACACATTGATAGAAGGGCCAATCCTTCAAGAAGATATAACATAGTAAATATATCTATACCAAACAAAAAAACCTCACATGTACGTGAAGCAAAAATTGACAGAACTGAAGGGAGAAATAGTTCCATAATATTAGTTGGAGACATCAGTGCTCCATTTCGATAATTGGTAGTTTCTCAAAAACCTAAACATAAATTTACTATGTGATCCAGCCATTCCATTCCTAGGAATCAACCCAAGAAAACTGAAAACACATGTCCACACAAAGATTTGTTTGTGAATGTTCATAGCAGCATTACTTATAGTAGCCAAAACCTAAAAATAGTCCAAATGTCCATGATTTGGATAAAGAGAATAAAGTATACAACAGCATACTATTTTCCACAATAAAAAGAAGCAAACCAGTAAATCGTACAACAATATTAATGAACCTCAAAGTCATTATGCCAAGTGAAAGAAGTCAGACACAAAACGGTGCTTGGGGGCACAGTCAGTTAAGCGTCTACTCTTGATTTCAGCTCATATCTTGGTTTCAGGGTGGTGAGATGAAGCCCCGTGTCCAGTTCCTCACAGGGCATGGAATCTGCTTACGATTCTCTCTCCCCCTCACCCTCTGTCCCTACCACGCCCTCACCGTCTTAAAAAAAAAGAAAGGTTAGGGGCGCCTGGGCGGCTCCGTGGTTGAGCATCTGCCTTCAGCACAGGTCATGATCCCAGGGTCCTGGGACTGAGTCCCTCATCGGGCTCCCTGCTCAGCGGGAAGCCTGCTTCTCCCTCTCCGACTCCCCCTACTTGTGTTCCTTCTCTCACTCCATCAAATAAATAAATACAATCTTTAAAAAAAAAAAAAGTTAGACACAAAAATCACATGTTGTATAATTTCATTTATATGAAATTTACAGAAATGAGAAATTTTTAGAGGCAGAAATCATAGTAGTGGAAATAGATGCAGTAATTGAGTGTGTAGACACAAGAGAACATTTGGAGCTGATGGAAATGTTCTAAAACTGGATTCTAGTGATTGTACAACTCTACAAATTTATTTTTAAATATTTAATTTACACCTACAATGGATGCACGTTATAGTATTATTTAAATTATGCCTCTATAAAACTGTTAAAAATGACTCACATACTTCAATCTAGTTTTGGTAAAAAAAAAAAAAAATATGGAGAAAATGTGTAGTTTTCACATTCATATATGCATTAAAGATGTAAAATGCACACAGCTAACTTTCTATAATGGATTAAGTATAGTTTTCTCATAAGTGAGGGGCTGAAATTAATCGCCTTTTGTCCTTCTCTTTCCCTATGACTATATACTTCTTTTTCTCAGATTAAATGATCCACGTTCTCAACCGCACAGGTAATTCAGAGCGTGAAGTAAAATCCTGCAATTCAAGGACTGAACATTCCCATTTCCAACTATTCATCTTCTACAACCCTGAAGATCCATGAGCTCCAGCAATCCGTGATTTGTTGAAGCAAAAATTTAAATTGCTGACATTCTGTGTGTGGAACCATGTTCCTCTGCTGGTAAGTGAACATGGCTCTCCAAAGGGAAACATTTATGTTTGTCTTCTTCGAATGATTTGCACATAAACTTTCATTGCTAAACTTTGGCTAATGTTCACACAGAACTATTAGGAAAATCATTTTTTAAAAATTCATCTTTAAATTGCTGACTGTAGTCATTTGTCTGAAGTCTCAAAATAACTCTTATCGCTAAGAATTGTTACAAATATATCAATGGAATAGTAAATGTCTGATTTCTCAGCCCTTGCCCAAGACTTTCCTATCAGTTTCACAAAGGAAAAGGCCCTTGTTGAAGCTAACAAATGGTTTCTCTTTCACAATGGTTCTATAAACAGCCTTAGTGAAATTGAGTTTCCTGTTTATGGCCATTAGTCCAAGTTACACAAACACACAACCTAGACTGCTTTGTGACAAGCATTCTTGCTCTTGGCTGTAACTCACATGTGGGCACTTCTCTACCACTGTCATTCAGGCTAGATACACATTCCTGTGCATAAATTATAATGTAATGAAGGAACATAACGAAAGATGTGTTGAACTGTCAATGTACAAAATCGACATCGTATGTTTGGTAAATATGTTCATTTCATTTTTTGTGAGTGTTGTGCTTATGCCAAGCTAAACCAAACACAAGGTTACATTTTCAGTACAGCCTTCCACTTACATTTTACCATCGTCTCTATCAGATGTCAGTAAATAATGATTTTTTTATTCCATAGGTAAGGCAACATTTAAAATTGAAGCATAAAGTGTGATAGATTTCAGTGGTAGTTAACTTCTTAGCAGAATAGAATTAATTTGTACATTTTTCTTGTCTGTTCTTTACATTGATTTCTTAGCTGTGTCTTCATTCCACTCTCTTTTCCTTCAGTATTTTCTGAGCACACATACTGTTCCAGGCTTTGTGCTAAGCACGGGATACAACTATGAACCAGACCGTCAAAATCTCTGAATCAAAGAGCTCTCGAACACCAAAAACTTAATGTCTGAGCAGTAACAAGTATATAAAATCTTATTTAATGAATTTTAAGTCCAGAGAAACCACAGTGAACATCTTTCACACAATAAACAAAATTCAGACTTTTAAAATGTCCTGCCTGTTGGCACCCGCTACCATTCAAGAATCGGCATTATTACTATAGAGTCAGGACCATACACCCAGGCCCTATTTTAAGACGTGACTTTTACTCATTTGTTTGTACATTTTTTGCGAAATCCTTCTGGCCTGAAATTCTAAATCCGCAGGCCCTAAAGATTTATTTTTAGAAAGCTCAAGAAACAGAACTATTTTAGTCACTCTTCTCCATTTCCCATCTTGAGTATAAACAGATTCAAGATAATCATCACTCGGATACAACCAACTGATTGGTCATAAGCTCCCACCCTTCTCCCATCACCCCTCGGTCTCCTGAAAAGCGGGTCTGCACCAGCGGCTGCCAACACTGGGCTAGAGTGAGCCTCTTATAGCCCAGCTTCTAGAACTCCCCTTCCCCGTCTTGTCTCCAACACACTTCTGTCCTCATTAGGTAAGAGCCTCTCACGCCAGCAATCAGCACATCGTCTCAAGCCCTCAGCTGTGAAGGCAAAAAGCACTATTCAGCAGCGCTCTTGTTCTCCCCTTATTTTTCAGGAAGAACGCGGTATAACAGCAGATGGCATTCTTTTTCCACAGGCTATAGCTTGGCCTAGAAATGCAGTCTACTGAATGACCTCAGAAAAGCCACTTCCTACTCTATCTAGGACTGTGCACCAAGGTTTAAGGACCTATCCTGGAAACTCGATCAGCACAAAAAATATGACTTTTATGGACCTCCAAGACTGTAGTATCAACCTACGGTCAATAGAAAATGCCAGATGAAGAGAATGAAGGTTGGCCCATTCCCGGGCAAATCAAGGGGAGAGGAGATACTTGCAAAGGTCTTCCCCTTGCATTTCCTCTTCCCATAGTCAGAACAGCTCTCTCCAAAGTTGGGTGTGCCAGGCCATCCCGTGGGGTGCTAGAAGGGAATATCAAAATGTGTTTTCTTACTTAAAAATGAAGAAATTCAGTTTGACTAGTATTTAATGTGCACACTGCTTAGGGCTTTTACCCCGTCCACGAGTCAGCCGGTCACAATGGTCCTGAGCGACTCTCTGCCCAAGGGAAGAGGAGGAGGGGTGCCACCGGGCTCTCATCTGACCAGGACACACCGAAGCTTCCATGGGCCTGGTTGAGTGGCCATGCGGGCTCTATTCTCCTAGACAGCAGAACAGTTCCAACCGTGTCCCAAAATGAGGAGTGACAAAGAAATTCTTTCCATGACACACATTCACTGCTTATCTCATGGTAAAGTACTTAAAAGACTTTGAAATTTAAAGATGAGGCGCGCTTTTTTTTTTCCGCAAAAAATTCCACATTTGCTTTTTCTGGGATGACAAGTAACTGCCAGTAATGCACTACCTGACGCATATTTACAAAAAAATAGAGGTGCCTACCAAAGTAAAGGTGTTGTTTCAACAATGTGTGAGAAAGTAGATACTATTCGAAAGAAATGTATGCTTTGCAAAGAGTGTTTTGGAAAACAGATGTTTGGAAATGTTTCATATTTTTGTTGCTGAAAAGACGGAACTGGGGTACTCTACAAGTTCACCTATTTGCACAGTTTTAAAACCTGGACACAAAATTTTGTAATGTATTTTAATATCTTCCAAAAAACTACTTGCAGTGAGTTTTGAATCTATTTTTTTAAACCATTGAAACATAACACCTTCCTACCAGGAAGTACTGAATGCCACCTGAAAAGTAAACATTGACTGGCCAAGTGTCTACTTTAAAAAATTTTTAGAATAATTGAAGGATGGGCCAGAAATATGAGTACCATGATTTAGAGAATTCAGACAGTATCAGACCTGCGGAGTTACACAAAATCCCATGCTCCCAAAGGCCCCTCACTTAATTTGAGGCTCTGCTATCACCAGCTTGAAATTCATAATCTTTGAACAAGGGGCTCACATTTTCATTTTGCCCTGGGCTCTGTGAATTGTGTAGCTGGTTCTAGAGCTCAGTGGTCAATGCAGTGGTCCTTCTCCTTGAATCTACAGATTTTTGAGCCATCTTTTCAGCTATGACAACTACTAATTTCAACTATTAATGTAAAACCAACCTTGAATTGCCCGATCGTAAGTGCTAAACTAACCTTGTCAAAATTAATGACATACATAATTACATTTGTATATAGTTACAATCAGAAATTAAATATTTAGAGAAAGCAAACATATTTGGCGCTGTCAATATAGAAAATTAAAAGGTATTTTCACCATTATTTTATCTTTTAATTTCTATTCTTGCCTGTCTTCTAGGACACACAATATATTAATAAAGCAATACATGCATATAGTTTATGAATAAATAAGCACGTATTGGCATTGCATGTTCAGCAATCGTCTTTTATGGAAGTGCGCAACCAAGAGTTCTAAAATCCTGACCTAGATTCTCAATGACAATCTTTTGCTTGTGGAGCCCAAGTTCCGAAATTACTCCCTCTTCCGGCGGCACTTTCCCATTCCTCAGCAATATTTCCCAGTAGAACGAGGGAGGCAATTCTGAATTACGGCAAAGTGTAAAGAGGATTGCAAGTCAGGACTGGGTTCAAATCCCACTGCCTTACTTTAAGATTCAGGCACGTTTCTTAACCTGACCACCCGCTCCGGTTCCCAGCGCTGTCGTGAGGGTCCGTGTGTGACGACCTGGCACACCTCCAGATGCTGATTAAGCACCAGCAACATTATCATTTACTCCAGGTCATCGCGGGATGAGTCTGATGGACCCTGAGCGCCGTGTCCATCTCTGCGCACTTCAAGTCTCATTCGCCCCAGTGACCCTGAACGGGGGCACCTCGGGCAGGGCGGTGAGATGCATCTTTTCCGTGACACCGGAGGGGTGCTACCGATACAACCTAAAAGTTCTCTCCAAACACGCCACGGAACCCCACTGCTACCAACTTCTCCCAATAAGGTCGGGGAGACAGAAGGGCCTGGAAGGAGGCGCGCCGGTGAAGCCGAGGGGCACTCATGGCCGGGCGCTATCTGAGTAATGGAGGCACGATGGGCGAAGGTTCCATGCACGCCGGAGCGCACCTGGGGACTTTCTCCTCTGCGCCTGCAAACTTAACCTCAGCCTTCACTTACCTCGTGTGCCCTACTGGTCCCGGCCTCTGGCGGCGAATTGGCAAGGGCGGAGCTCCCGCAGGATCGCCCCGGGACACCGAGCCCACCTCCCAGGGTCGCCGGCCCGCGCGGGGCCTGGGGGAGCCCTTCCCGGTCGCCTGGGATCGCTAGCGCGCGCGGGGAAAGAGCCCCCTCCTTCTGCTCCGGGCCGCCGGCCAGCGCGGGGAGCGGGCCCGCCCCTCGTCCCCCCTCGCTTGCTCCCGGGACCTTACCTGGATGGTGTGGCCGCTGCCGGGGGCGGTAGGTCCCCCCACCAACTTGCAGTAGAGCTCGGGCCGGGGCCGCGCGCCGCCGGGCTCCCGCTCTCCGCAGGTGGCGGTGGCCCAAATCCTCGCCGCCTCGGCCAGGTTGAAGTAGGGCGGGTGCAGGCTGAGCCCGGCCGCGGCCCGGGGTTCTGGAGCGGGGCTCACGGCGGGCGGCGGCGGCAGCAGCAGCAGCAGGAGCAGCAGGACCGGCCTCGAAGCCCAGCCTGGAACCCGCGCGGCCGCCGCCATCCTGCAGCGCATGATCCTCCGGGGAGGAGCGAGCTCAGCCCCGGGTGTGGGCGGTGGCCGATCCGCGCCCGCGCCCCACGCGCCAGGAGCCCGAGGCGTGCCGGCGGCTTCTCTGGTGTGGAACCTGCTGCGGCTGGAGCCGGCACCCAACGGAGCAGGAACTGACAGCGCCCAGCCTCGGGCCAGCCGACCAGGTCTCTGCAGCGCGCTGCGCCCTGCAAACTTCGCGGGCGGGGAGGGCGAAAGGCGTTCCCGGGCTCTCACCCTGGCGGCCGAGGCGGGGGCGGAGACCGCCCCACCTTCCCCCACGCCCCGCTCAGCAATCAGATCGTCCTCCCCTCCAGCTGCTCGCGGTCTCAGACCAACCATGAAAGCCAGCTCGGGACCTCGGACAGGGGGAAGGCTCGGGTGAGACATCCGAACAAATTGGCACTGCCTGCAGAACTTACATCAAAGACCCTGTGGCTTCCCGGACGTCTCAGTTGTCAAAAGACAAGTCCCGTCAATTTCTCAAACACTGTGCGCCAACAATGTCTGTGGCACTACAGCCCATTCGGAGTCTGGGAGCGAAGGAGCTCACGGGGAATGGGGAGTGGCGGAACATATACATTTAAAAGACAGCCAAGAGCGCAGGTTGTCGTTTGCCAAGCTGCCAAGACACCTTGGGGGGGAAATCTTTAGATGCCCAATCTGCTAAATTTTACAGATAAACTGAGAGATGTTGAGGGAATTTCTGGAACTGTCAAGCTGGCGTCAGAGCAGAGGGTACGCCCGTCCCGGGGCCGAGATTTGGTCTTTTTTGCAGGATATCTCCCCCAAACTGAGCCCTCTTAGGCGCTTTAAGCAATTCAGGGAGAGTGCCCCTGCTGCTGGCCAGGACCGACCGGAGTGCCTCAGAGGAAGTGGGGTTGCAGCTGTGAAGGAAGAAGAAGGGAAAATGAAGCAGGGTGTGAGAACATTGCTTGAGCAAAGATTGAGATAGCCGTAAAGTTGAAAGGAGAAGTGACCAGCATATTTATTAAATACTGGGATATGTGCTAGAAAGAAGGCAGTGTACCTATTTAATCTTCTGTTCTTCAAAAATGAAAGGAGAGGGAAAGGAATTTGTGAGTGTAACATCAAAAGGAGAAGCCACAAAGATTGATAAGTTGACAGAGAAGCTGAAAGTTTTGTACATCCAAAAGCACCCTAATTAAACAAAAATGGCAAACACGTGAGGCGAAAATGTTTACCGTAAAGGACATAGGATTAATTAATATACAAATTGCTTTCACAAAACTATAAACAGTGGAATACTCAAGGCTAAGAAACCTCAGATAATTAACAGGAAAAAAAAACCCACTTTTCTAAGCTAATAAACATATGAAAAAATTTTTGACCTTCCTGGGAATTCCAAATGCAATGCAAACAAAGCACCAATTAGACTTGTCTTTCACCTATCAAACTCAGAAAACTTTTTTTTGAAACAACAACAATAAAGCAGAGAATTAAGGGAATCAAGTATCACAGACTTGGTTGAACTAAAAACCTTAAAACTTTTCAGGTGGGCAATGTTTGCAGCACTTAGCGAATGACTTCAATGTGCATATGTTTTGCCCTAACAACGCAACTTGTGCAGATTTATAACCAGGAAATAATTAAGAAAGTTTGCAAAACTTTAGTGGCAAGTGTGTATCAGAGTTATTTTAGGGGTTTTTAAAAAATTATTTATTTAAAAGAAACTAAATGTCTAATAGTAAAGAGCTGTTCAGATAAAATATTACAGCGGACTTTTAATTAAGTATTTTTTATTAAATAAAATATTAAAGTGAAATGTTACAGGGTCACTAAAATGATTTTATAGAACTATATTTTCTGACATAGAAAGATGTTCACAATATTTTAACAGAAAAAAATATAAAATAATACATGTACAAGAATTAATTGTATTTCTAAACACTAGCCATGAGCAATCCCAAAATGAAATTAGGAGCAATTCCATTTACTATAGAATCAGAAAGAATAGTATTCTCAGAAATAAATTCAACAAAAGAAGTGCAAGACCTGTACAATGAAAACTAAAAAAAAATCTTTGAAAGAAATTAAAGAAGATCTAAAGAAATGGAAAGACATCACATGTTCGTGGATTGAGAG
This sequence comes from Potos flavus, assembly GCA_028534135.1. Taxonomy (NCBI): domain Eukaryota; kingdom Metazoa; phylum Chordata; class Mammalia; order Carnivora; family Procyonidae; genus Potos; species Potos flavus. The sequence continues at coordinate 42,348,428 of CM052889.1, forward strand.
ATAATATTGTTAAGATGGCAGTATTCCCTAAAGCAGTCTATAGATACAGCACAATCCTACCAAAAGCTAAGGTGGTAGTTTTGCAGATCCCATTGACAAGGTGATCTTAAAATTCATGTGGAAATGTGAAGAACCCAGAACAGCCAAAACAATCCTGAAAAAGATTAACAAAATTGGAGGACTCACACGTTCCCTATTTCAAAACTTAACACAAACCTACAGTAATCAAGAGAGTGTGGTACTGGCATAAGGGTAAACATATAGATCAATGGAATGAAAGTAGGAGTCCAGAAATAAACCTTTATATTTATGGTCACTCAATTTTCACCATTTTTACGATGCCAAGACCATTCAGTGGGGAAAGAGTAATCTTTTCAATAAATGATGCTAGGACAGCTGGCTATCCACAGGCAAATGAGTGAAGTTGGATGCCTACCTCACACCATATACAAAAATGAACTCAAAATGGATCAAAGACCTAAATGTAAGAGCTAACACTATAAATCGCTTGGACAAAAACGTAAGAATAAATCTTCGTGGGTTTGGATTAGATAGTGGTTTCTTAGATATGGAATCAAAAGCACATGCAACAAAAGAAAAAATTAATTGAACCTCATCAAATTTTAAAACTTTTGTACTTCAAAGGACACCATCAAAAAGTGTAGAGACAACCCAAAGATGGAAGAAAATATTTGCGAATCATATATCTGATAAGAGTCATATCCAGAATAAAGTACTCTAGTAAGCCATTAAAAAAAAATTGGATGACTGAAAAAAATTTTTTGAATAGACATTTCTTCAAAGAAAAAATAAAAATCAGTCGATAAGCACATGGAAAGACACTCAACATCATTAGTCAGCAAAGAAATGCAAATCAAAACCACAATGTGGTACCACTTCACACCCACTAGGTTGGCTGTCATCAAAAAGACAAATAATAACAAGTGTTGGTGAGAATATGGAGAAATTGGAACCCTCATACATTGCCAGGGGGATGTAACTGGTGCAGACACTTCATAAAACACTTTGGCAGTTCCTCAAAAATTTAAACCTAATATTGCCATGTGACCCAGCAATTCAGGTCCTAAGTATCTACTCAAGAGAACTGAACATCCACACAAAAACTTGTGTATTAATGTTCATAGCAGCGTTTATAATAGCCCAAAAGTAGAAACAACACAATGTTCACCGACTGATGAATGAATTAACAAAATATGATATAGCCATACATTGGAATATCATTCTATCATAAAAATGAATGAAGTTCCGATATATACTATAACGTAGGCGAACCTTGAAAACATTACACTGGGTGAAAGAAGCCAGACACGAAAGGCTACATACTGTATGGGGAGGAACTGTTAATGGATATGGGATTTCCTTTTGCAATGATAAAAACTTTCTGGAATTAGATAGTGCTGATGGATGTACAACCCTGTGAATACTAAAAACCACTGAATTGCACACTTTAAAAGTGAATTTATGGCATGTGAATTATATCTTAATGCAGCTGTTATTTAAAAAGAATTTTGCAGAACCGAAATATATCTTACATGTTAAAAGTACGTATGAACGTGTGCCTACGTGTGCACATGCAGTCATGTGTGTGAAAGCAGACTCAAAGAGATTTTGAAAGTTATACGATGGAATGTTCAAGAGTGAATAGATGGGATGGAGAGAAGGGACTTTTTGTTTTTATTCTTTTTTTATTGTTTGTATTTTTTTTCATTTTTCCAATAATGAGCCTATATTGCTTTGCCCTTATAAGAACTTTCATATTTTAATAAATCAACTGAATGAATGCCTAGTACTACCTGGAATGGTCCAGCCCAAGGTGGTATGGTCCTATCTTAGTTGACAAAAGAAGACTGAGAGAAAGTGAGAAACAGTTTACATCTTTTTTATACCGTCTTTTTTATACATCTTTTTTATACAAGATTACTTAAAGGCAAATATCCAACAAATGACTAAGATTCTAACATTATTGTTATTACCATGCAAATGTAAAGCAAAATCTAAATTAAAGAAACTGTTCTCCACCCAGCCAGGAAGTTTCCCGCATGCCAGGCCATTTCACTGAGATGTTCTACCATCAGAATCCTCAGCATTAGAACGGACCAGCTGTGCATTCAAATCCAGGCTTCTTCCTCACAGAGCTCCATATTTTACAATGAAGAGCATGCCTTGCAAATTTTCTTTATTGTACAGGGACAGTAGTTCCCCTTGATATGTTTTATTATATTCCTCTTTCAAAAGATACATAGTATCATTGACTTTATATTGTCATTGCTGTTTAAAAATAACTTTGTAATGTCAGAGTGCGGGCGGTTTTCCCCCTGAGAACAAGCTTTGAAGATGACCAGGTAAAAACTACATATCTGAAGCTTGTATTTATTAATTATCTTTCTAAAGATTATGTATCTGGGACGCCTGGGTGGCCCAATTGGTTAAGCATCTGCCTTGGGCTCAGGTCATGATCCTGGGGTCCTGGGATGGAGCCCTGTGCAGGGCTCCCTGCTCAGAGGGGAGTCTGCCTCTCCCTCTCCCTCTGCTCCTCCCCATGCTCATGCTCTCTCTCTGTCTCTGTCAAATAAATAAATAAAATCTTAAAAAAAAAAAAAAAAAGATTATGTATCCAAAATGAACATCTCGGGAACACCTACCCTCACAGTCCCAGATATCAGAGATATGATGAGATTAATGACACTTCGGCTGGGGGAAGGGAGAGAGGCTGCTCTGGAGTTTAAAGAAAGGCATGTATGAGCAAGTGCTTGTAAACACGAAAGCAGAGGATTTAAGGCACACCGTGTTTTCATGGCAAGAGGGGGCCGTTCTGTTCTAATGGGGAAAGATGATGCTTGAGGAAATTAAATGTCTTGTTCATGTTTTTTTTTTCCTGCTGCATGAAGCTCATTCTTGTTACAATGAATTAGATCAGAAAATATTTTCCATTAGCTACATTTTACTCTCCTAACATAGATCTGGGATATGACCCAGTGCTTTGATGAGATCTGGGACAGGCATTTGCAAACTGTCACTGGTGTGTCATTTAAAAAGAAATCCAGTCCCAGAAATTCTAGGCCTTTTTAGGAGTTTGGACCATCACTCCCATCACCCATTACATGTCAAGTTTTGGGTTATTATTATTATTATTATGTTCAGTTAGCCACTGTATAGTAGTATATCATTAGTTTTTGATGTAGTGATCAACGATTCATTAGTTACCTATAACGCCCAGCGCTCATCACAACACGTGCCCTCCTTGATACCCATCACCCTGTTACCCCCTCCCTCCACCCCCTTCCGCCCTGAAACCCTCAGTTTGTTTCCTGGGGACCATAGTCTCTCATGGTTTGTCTCCCTCTCTGATTTCTCCCCCTTCAGATTTCCCTCCCTTCCCCTATGGTCCTCCACACTATTGCTTATGTTCCACACATGAGCAAAACCATATAATTGTCTTTCTCTGCTTGACTTACTTCACTTAGCATAATCCCCTCCTGTTCCATCCATGTTGATGCAAATGGTGGGTATTCATCCTTTCTGATGGCTGAATAATATTCCATTATCTCTATGTACCATATCTTCTTTATCCATTCATCTGTTGAAGGACATCTTGGCTCCTTCCACAGTTTGGCTGTTGTGGACAATGCTGCTATGACCATTGGGGTACATATGCCCCTTCTTTTCACTACATCTGTATCGTTGGGGTAAATACTTAGTAGTGCAATTGCTGGGTCGTATGGTAGCTCTATTTTTAACATCTTGAGGAAACTCCATACTGTTTTTCCAGAGTGGCTGTACCAGCTTGCATTCCCACCAACAGTGTAGGAGGGTTCCCCTTTTCCACATCTCACCAACATTTGTTGTTTCCTGTCTTGTTAATTTTTGCCCTTCTAATTAGTGTAATGGGATATCTCATTGTGATTTTGATTTGTATTTCCCTGATGGCTAGTGATGCTGAGCATTTTTTTCATGTGTCTGTTAGCCATTCGTATGTCTTCTTTGGAGAAGTGTCTGTTCATGTCTTCTGCCCATTTTTTGACTGGGTTATTTGTTTTTTGAGTGTTGAGTTTGAGAAGTTCCTTATATACCTTGGATACCAGCCCTTTATCTATAATGTCATTTGCAAATATCTTCTCCCATTCCGTGGGCTGCCTCTTAGTTTTGTTGACTGTTTCCTTTGCTGTGCAGAAGCTTTTTATCTTGATGAAGTCCCAAAAGTTCATTTTTGCTTTTGTTTCATTTGCCTTTGGGGACGTGTCTTGAAAGAAGTTACTGTGGCCAATGTCGAGGAGGTTACTGCCTATGTTCTCCTCTAGCACTTTGATGGATTTCTGTCTCACGTTGAGGTCTTTCATCCATTTAAAGTTTATTTTTTTTATGGTGTAAGGGAATGGTCCAGTTTCATTCTTCTATATGTAGCTGTCCAATTTTCCCTGCATCACTTATTGAAGACACTGTCTTTTTTCCATTGGATATTTTTTCCGATTTGTCAAAGATTAGTTGGCCATAGAGTTGAAGGTCCATTTCTGGAGTCTCTATTCTGTTCCACTGGTCTATGTGTCTGTTTTTGTGCCAATACCATGCTGTCGTGGTGATCACAGCTTTGTAGTAAGGCTTGAAGTCAGGCAATGTGATGCCGCCAGCTTTGTTTTTCTTTTTCATCATTCCTTTGGTGATTCAGAGTCTTTTCTGGTTCCATATAAGTTTTAGGATTGTTTGTTCCAACTCTTTGAAAAATGCCAATGGTATTTTAATAGGGATGGCATCGAAAGTGTAAGTTGCTCTAGGCAGGACAAGCATTTAACAATGTTTATTCTTCCAATTCATGAGCATGGAATATTTTTCCATCTTTTTGTGTCTTCCCCAATTTCTTTCATAAGTGTTCTGTAGTTTCGAGAGTATAGATCCTTTACCTTTTTGGTTAGGTTTATTCCTAAGTATCTTATGGGTTTTGTTGCTATTGTGAAAGGAATCGATTTCTTAGTTTCTCTTTCTACAGTTTCTCTTTCTCTTGTTAGTGGATAGAAAAGCAACTGATTTCTGTGCATTGACTTTGTATCCCGCCACATTGCTGAATTGCTGTATGAGTTCTAGTAATTTGAGGGTGGAGTCTTTAGGGTTTTCCACATAAAGTATCATGTCATCTGCAAAGAGGGAGACTTTGACTTCTTTGCCAATCTGGATGGATGCCTTTTATTTCTTTTTGTTGTCTGATTGCTGAGGCCACAACTTCTAGCACTATGTTGAACAATAGTGGTGAGAGTGGGCATCCCTGTCATGTTCATTGTTTTAAGAAAAGTAGGAATAGGGGCATCTGGGTGGCTCAATCAGTTAAGCATCTGCTTTCAGCTCCAGTCTTTAACCCGGGGTTCTGGGACTGAGCCCCAAGTGGGGTTCCCTGCTCAGTGGGGAGTCTGCTTCTCCCTCTCACTCTGCCCCTGCTCATGCTCTCTCTCTCGCTTACTCTCTCTCCAATAAATAAATAAAATCTTTTTTTAAAAAAGAGAAAGAAAGAAAAGTAGGAATAATGAGCAGGACGTAGTATTGCTGACGCCAAGTTTGAGCTCCTAGAAGGACTCTGGGAGGACAAAGGAAAAAGCTCTCAGGGGAGGCCCATCTGAGATGCAAAGGCTACAGAAGGCTGGCATGCAAGGGAAGCCGCTGGGTTACTTAGTCCTACAGGGATGGGTGCGACAGACATGCATAGTTGGTTATGAACAAACGCAAATGAACACAAGTGAATTTGGGGTTTGGCTGGCCTCCCAATACTTCAGAAGTGATTCATGCATAGTTATGTCCTTCAGATTTTAAGATGGAAATGCAACTCACCACACCACCATTGAAAAGAATTTCCCCAGAGTCAAGAACCTAAGCATGCAAGGGTGATAAACTCACTGCGTCTTACCAAGGGGATAATCAAACTCAGTAATGTCCCTTTAGCACAGGGATGGGCCTAAGATCAGATTCGGGCTGATGCTCCCGTAAGCAAAGCATAGGTTTTCTCCTTCTCCTTCCTTTTCCCCCCTTCCCAATGCGGCAACTTTGTCCTTCTGTCCTCCCAAGCCCTCCTAAGAACATGAACTGGGATCAGAGATCTCGGGTCCTGCTTACTATTGCTACTCTTCCTTGAAATGTATTGTTAAATACAACGACTTGCCTTTGGCTCGGCTTAAGGGGAAGGTTGCAGTTTTCCTTTTCATGATCGCTTCATAGAGAAAACAATGTTGTTCTAGGCTAAGAGTGGTATATGTATTACCAATAGCAATGAAAAGAATACAAACAAAGCAGGAAAACAAAGGCATTTCTTACTTCTTGTGCTATCACACACCTGGTGAGGCCTCCCCCTTAAAAGCCAGGTGCAATTAGATAATGAAGAAAGTTCTGCCATCCAACTGGTTGGCGTCATTGCAAACCCTAAGATAGAAAGTATCTTTTGGAAC
>CM052889.1:42355370-42374969 GCA_028534135.1 Potos flavus
ACACTTGGGACCCATGACCCTTTTTCTCCACCCAATTTCTCCCTTTTCGAATAGGAATGTCTATCCAAGTTTGTTCTCTCACTATATTTTAGAAGCAGGTAACTTGTTGTCTGAGTTCACAAATTCACAGATGGAAAAGAGTTCCTGATATAGATGAGATTTTGGGTTTAGAGTTGATGCTGGAATGAGGTAAGACTTTGGGGGTATTGTTGGGACGGGGTGAATATATTTTCATGTGAGAGGACAAGAGGGAAGACTGTTATTGGTTAAACTGTGTCCTCTCCCAAAATTCATAGGTTGAAGTCCTAACCCCTAGCACCTCAGAAGGTGGAAATCAGGTCATTGCAGACATAATTAGCTAAGATGATGTCCTACTGGAGTAAGATGACCCCTTAATCCAATATTACTCATGTTCTCAGAGTAGGGAGAAAGTTGGACACAGACACATGTGGGAAGAACACCCCGTGAATATAAAATTAGAGATCAGAATGATGTACCTGTCAGCCAGGGAATGCCAAAGTTGGCCAGCAAACCACCAGAAACAGACAAAAGCATGGAATAGATTTTTTCTCACGTCTTCCAGACAGAAAGCAACCCTGCTGAGCCCTTGATTTCAGGTGTCTAGCTTTCAGAACTCTAAGACAATGTCCTTTGTTTAAGCCAAGAAAATAATATCAAATCTATTACCATGAAACTACCTATTAACAAAATCTCTTAAAAATGTTCATTAGGGGTGCCTGGGTGGCTCAGTGGGTTAAAGCTTCTGCCTTCGGCTCAGGTCATGATCTCAGGGTCCTGGGATCGAGCCCCGCATCGGGCTCTCTGCTCAGCAGGGAGCCTGCTTCCCCCTCTCTCTCTCTGCCTGCTGCTCTGCCTACTTGTGATGTCTGCCTTGGGCTCAGGTCATGATCCCAGGGTCCTGGGGTCAAGCCCCATGTCGGGCTCCCTGCTCAGTGGAGAGCCTGCTTCTCCCTCTTCTTCTGCCTGCTGCTCTCTCTGCTTGTGCTGTCTCTCTCTCTCTGTAAAATAAGGAAATAAAATATTTTTTTAAATATTCATTAATCAAATAAACTATGTAAGTAGGTAGTAAGTGTATTTTTCAAAATCCCACTGCCTATACACCCTTAATTCTCTTTTCTCACCTCCTCCATACAAATACATATAGAAAAGTAGATCTTCCCCTTAGGATACAACTCACGTTCAAAATGTATGCAGTGGAACAAGGCTAACTATGCCCTTTTCTTGACCAGTGCACTTCCATCTGTGACAACACCAGTTTGTCTAGCGACCCACAGAGAAGGTTTTTGTGAAAGTATCTAGGATAGTGCTTAATCCATAGGTGCTTAAGAATCATGAATTCACTTTTCCCTTTCCTTTTCCCTGTCACACTGGAAAGCATGGATTTCTCATTGACTGTTCTCTTTCCCGTATGTTCAAATGATGCTGGGGCGCCTGGGTGGCTCAGTCGGTTAAGGGTCTGCCTTCAGCTCAGGTTATGATCCCAGGGCCCGGAGATCGAGCCCCACGTAGTGCTCCCTGCTCAGCGGGGAGCCTGCTTCTCCCTCTCCCTCTGCGGCTCCCTCTGCTTGTGTGCTCGCTCTCCCTCGCTCTCTTTCTCTCTGTCAATAAATAAGTAAAATCTAAAAATAAGTAAATAAATAAATAAATGGCGCTGATTAGCCTTAGCCTGGCTTCGCCCATTCATCCACCCTCCCGCTATCTCCACCTTGTCCAGACCACTCTCAACCGTGCCAAGGTCAGCTTTCCAGCTGTTCTCTCTGTCTGCAGTCTCTCTCACTTATAAACTATCTTGCACAGTAATGGGAGATCAGCATTATGTGCCAGATCAAGGTGTTTTCACAACTTTCTACTGCCTACCATATCAGTCTGAGCTCTGTGGCTCCACAGGCCCTGGACTTGGCTTCATCCTCTTGAGTATATTTATGTGTCCCTACTCCTTAGTACCCATCTTGTTCTCGTGATCAGGGCTGCTCCCTCATTGCAGAGAGGATCCCAAATTCTGCCCTGCTCATTTCCTAAGTAGTCCTCAAGTTGGCCACCTCCAAGCATTCCCACGGCCCCAGCCTTAATTTGGGATCACATCATTTCACACCTGAATTGTTGCAGAGTCTTCGAAGTCCTCCAGTCACGCCCTCATCCAATCCATCCTCCACGCCGCTGCTCTGGGGATTTTTCTAGAGCTGAGCTATCCAATATGGTAGCCGAGAGCCCCATGTGGCTATCTAAATTCAAATTAAAAAATTAAAAATTTACTTCCTGAGTCACACTGGCTGCATTTCAAGTGCTCAGCAGCCACATCTGGTTAGCAGTTATCACACTGAACAGAGGAAATTATAGAACATTTTCATCATCTGGGCGGTGCCATTTCTAAGATGCAAGTGTGATCACCTGTCTACTCTGCTTAATGTTTCTTAGCGCTTAGGATAAAATCTGACCTCCTCAGTAGTGTGGTTTATAATCTGGCCTTAGCTTTCCTGTCTGTCCGATCTCCTTCCCCTGTCTGCACGGTACCTTATTCTCCAGGCTACTCAAACGATTTCCCATTCCTGAGTGTATCTCCATGCCTTTGCTCATGCTGAATCTTCTGTCAGGACTGCCCTTCCCCACCTTAGCAACCTGTCTAACTCCAATTAATTCTTCAAAATTCACCTGGGGCATCACCTTATTTGGCAGGCTTTCCCTACTGCCAACTCTTCCCTTCCTCCTCAGCCAGCCATGCTTGTCCTGATGTTTGCATGGTATATTATTCATGCCCCTATTGTAGCATTTAGACCTGCCTACTTACTAGACTGTGGGATTTGGGGAGCCAGGCACCAGGTTTAATTTATTTTTATCCCCAGGGTCTAGCAGAGGGTCCGGAACACAAGTTGGTGCCTAGAATTGAACTTCTGTTCTTTCTTCCTGGTTCTTCGGGATCTCATATCTGAGATAATTTGCTGTTCCCGATGCCATCACATTCCTCACCATTCAGCACAACTACTCAGCTGTTACAAGTGCCTTCCCAGGACACTTGAATGTAGCACCGTGGCCAGATTATAGATTACTAACGACAGGAGAACCAGGCAGATGCTGACAAATTGTCTTGCGAGGCATCCGCTTTCTTGAAGGACAAAAACTCAAGTTTGAGAAAGTTTAAGCACCTTTCTTTAAGTAGCTGAGTTCTCTTGTTCTCTGCATTCATGAAGCCAGTGTCTTCCATCCCCGAGAGGAGAATCAGGAGAGTCAGATGGTAGAGTCAAGTCTACATGCTCAGACTTGGATTATTATTGGATTATTATGACTCTTAGACCATGTCTCTATGTGTTGAAAGCCTCATCAGAACAAGGCATAACCAAAGCTTTGAAATTGTTTACTTTTTTATATTCTATATGGCACAACTTAGCACTTTGTTATATTCGGTCTTACAGTGTTTGCCACACTGTTACATTACTATTACTATTTGTATTCTCCAACTCCTTACGAGTACCCTGAATAAAAGAAAAATGTATCTTTCCTACCACTTTGCATAGTGATAATGGGTTAATAAGTGTTCAATAAATATTTGTGAATTGATCAGCTGGCTTGGGTGATCTAATCTGGTGAGTTTTTATAGCCCCACAAGCCATTAAGAGGATCCCTAAATACAAGTGCCATTTTACAAAGCTCTAGAACATGAGCTGGATTTTCCAAGTAACCTAATTCTGTCTTATTAAGAAAAACAGATTTCACATTTATATAATTTTTTTTTTTATTTTACAACGGACCATTACATTAGTGGTCCCCAATGAACCATGCCTCTGAGAATTCCTGCCCTGTGTTGCTCCATTCTACACTGTGTCTGAGTTTGCGCATGTGACTTGGCTTTGGCAAATGAGATATTAGCAAGCGTGATGCAAGCAGAGATTTGATAAGCCCTTGTCATCTTAGAATTCTCCCTCTTGGAACACAGATTCCATGCCACAAGGAAGTCCAACTGTCCCGCTGGAGAATGGAGAGATTTAGAAAGAGACGTGAGACCATGCAAGGCACACTGTGAAGCTAGCTTAGTTATTACAGCCCATCAGATAAAGGCACCTGCATCAGAGACCCAGGCAAGACCAGCAGAACCGCCCTGCTGATCCCAGCCCAGGTTGCTGAGTCACGAACAAAGCCATACAGATCCTCCTTGACTTACAACGTGACTGCATCCCAATAAACCCATCATAAATGGAAAGTATCATAAGTCAGAAAGGCATTTAATATACTTAAAGTACTGAACACCGCAGCTTAGCCTAGCCTACCTTAAACATGCTCAGAACATTTACGTTAGCCAACGGTTGGGCAAAATCAGCTGACGCAGAGCCTGTTTTGTAATAAAGTGTTGAATAACTCATGTAATTTATTGAATCCTGTACTGAAAGTAAGAAACAGAACGGTTGTCCTGAATGGTTGGGAGTGTATCAGTTGTTTCCCCTCACGATGGTGCGGCTGCCTGGGCGGATGTTGCTGTCACTGCCCAGAGTCCCGTGGGAGCATGGTACCTGCCCACCGCTAGCCCTGGAAAAGATCAGAATTCACAATTCCAAGTACAGTTTCTACTGAATACGTATCACTTTCAGGCCATCATAAAGTCAAAAAGTCCTAAGTTGAAACATTGTAAGTCAGGGACCGTCTGTAGTTGTCTTAAGCCCCTGGGTTTTACGGTGGTCTTTTATGCACCAACAAACAACCACAATACCCAGAATCTCGTCTCTTCTTATTCATCAATATGACCAGTAAATATCACCTACTATTTGCACGTCCCGTTCTTAAATGCCTTGAGTTAGCGTTTGAAGTGAAATACAGAAAACACTGTAGGGTGAGGAAGTTTTTCCTTCAAGACACTTCTAGGAAATTGAGATTTTAGAAGGGATGACTTTCGTATTTTGAATATTTTTCTATGAAGTTAATGTCTTTAAGATAAATTAAGTCAGTCTCCTCTTACTTTTTCTTTTCTGGCTTTTGCTCGTGGGTAAGTATCTAGGGAAAAGAAAAATTTGATCTCATGAGTTTCATGCCCTGTTTTTCGCTCTTGCCAAAATTCTCTGTTAACTTCATTCCAAGTAAAAAAAAAACAAGTTCTTGTGAATATGCCTTTTGCCACGGCATCAAGAACGGTGCCAGAAAGGATAATTCTATAAAAATAGATTTCTGCATTCTGTATCTATGTCAATCCACACAGTCAGATTCTCTTTTTGTAGCTGTCTTATGAGTCATAGTTTTCCTCTGAAAGTAACTTTTTGACCATTTGTGATCCTCCCTTGTAAGCATAGCCATAGCCTCATTTTTTCCCTCAGCTTGGTGTTATATTTTATATTTCTTTCTTTCTTTCATTCTTTATGTACCTCTTATAGGTTGGTCTTTGAAGGAAGCCTTTCTCTCTTATCTCTCAGGTGGGGAAAGTGTAGTTTACCTTGAGACAAAGAGTTTCTTTAAAAATCAACATCAAGCATTGGAAATTCCATGAACATGATAAGCAAAACGAAAAAAATGGAAAGAAACAGCAGCAAAAACTAGTTTTGCAGTTGTTGAGATGGCTTCAGAGTGGTCAAGCCTCGTTTAAACCAATGCTACTCAAAGTGTGGTGTGTGGACCAGTGCCAGTCCGCAAACTGTAATGAAAAAAGTACAAAAACTGAGAGTGTTTATAAACTTTTTAGCAAGTTGATATTGCCATGACATCCAACTATGCGATCATTTTTCTCATAACCCAGTTTTATTGTACATTATGAAATATTGGTCAGCAATGGATTAGAATGTTTTTAATGGTCTTTCTTCACAGAGAGTCAAAGAGGCACTAGTCTAAATGACCTCTCCAAATGACCTTTCAACCTAACACCTAAAACAATGCAGGACCCAGAGTGGGCGGTCAAAAAACGTTTGTTGATTGACTGATGGTTACTTGATGGATAATTTCTAAACCTCTGATTCTCCAACATTACGTTGTCTTTACTGTTCACCCAACTGTACATACAAAAAATATAAAGAGTCAAAGTTCCACGGTCTTTTTTAAAAGGGCATGAAATAACCTGCCTAATTCCCTTCGCTTGGTATGAGTAATAATTGCACCCGGGTTTAGAGAACTCAAAAGAAATGACACATAGCTGACGTTAAAATTAGCTTTCACTTATTCTATAATAGCACCTACTGATTTAGCTGCCTTTGAGCAGAGAGATGGGTGTAAGGTGTTGAACTCAACGTAAGGACTAAATCCATGACTCATTCATTCTGGAGACGAACTGCATCATTGGGTTATATCAGGTGAAACCCACTCCTTACACTAGAACAGGAAGTCAGACTCCTTAAAGTCATGAAGGCTCACAATTGCTCTCTACCCTAGAGAACCTTTAGGAGCTCAGCCTTAGGATTAAGGAGGCCTGGATGTGTAGCAGGAATTACATCCTGAATTCCTTCCCCGGGGCCCATCAGCCTCAGGGCAGTCTTGCTGCTGGCTTTGCTCTGACATGCAGTCCCATTAACTGGGCTATTGCCTTTTTCCTCTGTGGTTTTAGGTCAGCCCCTTAGTCTTCATGTGTTTGGATCCCTCATCTGGAAAACAAAAAAGAAAGGACAAGGACAGCACGAAGGTTAAAGGACATAATGTATGTGAACACGTCTGCTGCAGGGCTGGACTGAGCCCCAGTTGGTGCTCAATATCATTGCCCTTCACCTTGTCCCTGCTCCCCGACCAAGCTCCCACCATGCCGTGTACCAGCCTTAAACCCTTAAGCCATAGGGTTACAGACATGGGGTTAAGCCAGCCCCCCCATCTACTACCTTCTGTGATCTTTGACTTTGGGCAAATTAAATAACTCCTCTCAGTCTGTTTCTTCATCTGAAAAATTTTACCCTTGGCATGAGCTTCATGAATGTCGAATGAAGTCATCATTATAAAGGGTCTAATACAATGCCAGCTCATGGTGTGCTTCTAATTTAGCAAGCTATTGTTATTTTTATGCCCCGTTTTAGAAATAGTCTTGACCCATTGTGTCTGAATTTCTGTCCAGGGTCCTCCTTGGGATCCTGGTTTCTCAGAACCTGAACACCTTCCTTGGTCCTGCCATCAAATGCCAGTCCTTAGCCTTTGAATTTCTGCTTCTACCTGCTGCCCACTTTTTACCTTGCCAGAGCCCCAGCGTCTTAGAGGGCCTTGTCAGGACTTCTGTCGAAGCTCTCAGCGCCCTAAGATCCTCTGGTTAGCTGGTCTACCTTGCCCACCACCTACTGTCCGTCCCCACCCGCGCAGGACACTGCACCAGCCTCCAGGCACCTGCGCTTTCTGTAGAGAGCTCCCTGGATCCCTCCCCCCTCAGCGAGCCTGACTAGCCCCAGGAATGAGCCCCAGTGGACTGGCCCTTGGGCCACCTGCTAAGCCCAGCTCTGACAGGACTTACTATGGGGCAACTCAGGGCATTGATCCCATCCCGGGTCTGGCACATCACCGTGGTATTATAATGCTGGTACCAGATGAAAGACAGATGTTCTAAGAACCACTTTGTCTAGAAACTGTGTTTGATTGTGGCTCTTCCCAGCGCTTTTGCTTACATTTCTCTTTCCAGAAATCACTTGGATTTCACCCCCATACCCTTCCACTTTCTGCTTGTGGTTCCATCTTCAGCCCTGTTTCATTCGTCGCGGGAACTGAGAATCCTACACTTGCACAGGTTGCACCAAAGCTGACAGTGCCCAGTGAAGGGCTGTGATCTAAGCTCAGCTTGAGCTGCACCTCTTGGGGAGTGGGGAGTGGGAGGGGACATCCTGTGTACAAGGACAAGGTCCCTCATTCAACGTCATAATTCCAGAGCACCCCCCCACACACACATATACATACACGGAGCACCAGGTGGTTTAAAATACATACAAACACACACACAGATGGAGTCACAGAACGTCAGCAGTAATTTTCAGGACCCTCGGGTTCCTTCCAGCCCCATGTTGGCGCCAGTGATGAGAGATCTTTGGGGAATGGGCAGGAAGGCTCTGCTTTTGGTGAAACCACGATGGGGGCCCTCATGGGACAATAGGATAATGTCCTTTATTGTTGCCGGTCCAATGGCCTCCCTTACAAACTAGAAGCACGTGCTTTAGATTCCTGAATAAAAGAACCACACAAACATAAACTCCAAATCTCATGAGAGAAAAGAACATCAGAAGCTTTGGTTCTATATCTGAGAAGCTTGTGGATCCTCAGATAATCTGTGACCATTCATTCATTCATTCAAAAATATTCAGTGAGTACCTACTATGTGCTAGGGGCTGGATGTGGCATTGGACTGGGAAGAGAATGAGACAAACACGGTTTCTGATTCCATGTGGCTCCCAATCTCATGCTCAGTCTCACTGAAGTTCCTGTAAGCCATCCCGCCTCTCAGCTGTAAGAAGCCCACCAAGGGGGATGCCTGGGTGGCTCAGTCGTTGGGCGTCTGTCTTCGGCTCAGGTCATGATCCCAGGGTCCTGGGATCGAGCCCCATATCGGGCTCCCTGCTCGGCAGGAAGCTCGCTTCTCCCTCTCCCACTCCGCCTGCTTGTATTCCCTCTCTCGCTATCTCTCTCTCTGTCAAATAAATAAATAAAAGCTTAAAAAAAAAAAAGAAAAGAATCCCACCAAGGAACCCTCGCTGAAATAATGAACCTCCTGCCACACTTGAGATTTGCACAATTTTTAAGATACAGTTGGTCACATGACATCTAATGGCCAAACAAGGGCCCCCAAACTCAAATGTGAATAAAATTTTATATTCTGCATTTTCAACCGTGGAGGGAGGGAATCTGTTTTCTCCGCAAACAAGATCATCTTGCTCCCATGTAAGGCTGTGAGAGACTGTCCATAGCATGAGAGTCCCTAGTCCATTTTCCTTATGGACTGAACCCAGCTTTTTCTGGCTTCTCTTAAATGGCTTTGGTGCAATTAAAGATTAAGTGAGACAAGTGCCAACTTTGTAAGTAATTTGGAACTAAGTCTGTGAGTACGCGTCTGCTACACTTTTGCCCTTTATGGGTTTAGCAAGTGGATAATAAAATGTAAGGAGTCAGCAAAGGTACATTAAAAGATAATGCTCTCACACGACTCCTCCATAACCCCAGTGGAATGATAAAAACAAACAAGAAGGATGCACTTCTTCTGGGCGCATCCATAGTAGGAGCTTTTATTCCCCAGGGCCAAATCAGTGAGACGGTACTTTCCAATTATTAACCCAACTGTCTTTAAATAAATGTTAGACGCTGAGGAAGCTGGGAGAGTTACGCAATCATGCTAAGCCTCCAAATGAAAATCAAACACTTCAGGCAAAAATCTAGGCATCTGGCTAGGAGGTGAGAGCTGCAGGGCTGGCCTTTCCATGACAGTGCTTGGTCCACTGGGTCACACATGAAGCTCCCTGCCGTGTAGAGCTCATGGTTCACGAGTTTTAACTCATGCAACTAAGTATTTGATGGAACTTTGCCAAAGGCAACTGGCCCCCAGGAAAGCAACATCAAACCCAATCATGGAAGGGAGGGAAACCTAACATTTTGTTGCATCACTATGATGAATAATAAAAGCAAAGATATTAGAGTGTGCCAAAAAGCAAAGTATAAAAAAGGCCTGGGTGGCTCTCGGCTTCTCAGGGGAAAGTGGGGCCATTTTGCGAAGTTCCTCTATGTCAGCGTGGCTCTCCTCTCTCTGGGGAAAAGAGGTACAGTGGAATCTTCATGCAAAGACAAGCCAGGACCAGGAGGACTCCAAGTGCCACTCGACCTGAGGGAATATTCAGATGCCCCACGCGGAAGGAGAGAGAGCTCGCTTCGGCAACCATGCTGAGCACAACTTTATTAATTCATCAATGAACACTAGAAAAATTTTAGCAAATGGGATTCCAAAGAACATTCTTTTCAGAAAATACGATAAAGAAGAATAGATTGTCAAAGGAGGAATCTCTTAAGAAATGGATTCAGAGGAAATATAGCTAAATCAACAGCAATATCTACAGTAGGCTAATTACAATGAAAAGACCCTGCAAAGTAGATACAGCCTACCAACAGTGTCCCTGGCATCCTTTAATATCAGACTCAATGTTTTTTTTAAAGATTTATTTACTTATTTTAGAAGGAGAGAGAGAGAATGAGTGAGCAGGGGGGAGGAGTAGAGGGAGGGGGAAAGAGAGACCCAAGGAGACTCAGAGCTAAGCCCCGAGCCCAACGCAGGGCTCGATTTCATGACCCTGAGATCACGACCTGAACTGAAACCAAGAGTCGGTCATTGAACTGACTGAGCCACTCAGGCGCCCCCAGACTCAACATTTTAAAAATTATTTTCATCAGAGTAAGAATGGCATTTATTTTTCCCCTTTTTTTATTAAGGTATGATTGACATAACATTATATTAGTTTCAGGTATTCAGTGTCATGAATCAATATTTGTATATATTGCAAAATGATTACCACATAAGTCCTGTTAACACCCAACACCATACATGGTTACAAATCTTTTTTCTCCTGATGAAAACTTTGAAGATCCACTCCTAGCTACTTTCAGATATGCATTACAGTATTATTAACTAGAGTCATCACACGGTACATTACATCCCCATGACTTACTCATTTTACAACTGGAAATCTATACCTTTTGACCCGTTTCACTCATTTTACCTGCCCCCACTGCTGGCAACCATCAATCTCTTCTCTGTATCTATGAGCTTGGTTTTGGTTTGGTTTGGTTTGGTTGGTTTTTAGTTTTCACATGTAAGTGAGGTCATACAGTATTTATCTTATCCTTTCTGATTTATTTCACTTAGAATAATGTCCTCGAGCTTCATTCATGTTGTTACAATGGCAAGATTTCATTCTTCTTTATGGGTGAGTAATATTCCAGTGCACGTGTACGTGTGTGTGTGTGTGTGTGATAGTTCTTTATCCATTTACCCGCTGATGCACATTTAGGTGGTCTCCATGTCTTGGCTATTATAACTAATGCTGCAATGAACACAGGGGTGCATGTATGTTTCCAACTTAGTGGTTTGGTTTCCTTCAGATGAATAGCAGAAGTGGAATTGCTGGATCATATGGGAGTTCTATTTTTAATTTTTTGACAAACTTCCATATCGTTTTTCACAGTGGTTTCTCCAATTTACATTCCCACCAACTGTATGCAAGGTTTTCTCTTTTCCACATCCTCGCTAACACTTATTATTTCTTGTCTTTTTGATACCAGCCATTCTAATGGGTGTGAGGTGACATCTCATCATGGTTTTGACTTGCATTTCCCTGATGATTAGTGATGTTGAGCATCTTTTCAAGTACCTGTTGGCCAGCTCTATGTCTTCTTTGGAAAAATGTCTATTCAGATGTTCTGCCCATTTTTTATTTTTTTTAAAGATTTTATTTATTTGAGATAGAGAGTGAATGAGAGAGAGAGAGAGAGCATGAGTGGGGGGAAGGGGCAGAAGGAGAGGGAGAAACAGGCTCCCCCTGAGCAAGGAGTCTGATTTGGGACTCGATCCCAGGACCCTGGCATCATGACCTGAGCTGAAGGCAGCCACTTAACCAACTGAGCCACCCATGGGTTCCTGTTCTGCCCATTTTTAAATCAGATTGTTTGGTTTTTGTTTTGAGTTGTATGAGTTCTTTATATACTTTGGATATTAACCTCTTATCAGATATGTGACTTGCGAAAATGTTCTCCCATTCAGTAGGCTGAAGAATGGCCTTGATTTTAGATTATTTTCCATTCACACATTCACTGATTCATTCAACTAATATTCTTGACATAATCATAGTAATAGCAATAATAACACCTAGAACTTAATGGGCCCAATGCTATGTGCATTATATGCATTAATTTAATCGTCACAACAATCCAATGAGGAAGATCATATTATTATCTCCATTTTACAGATGAGGAAACCAAAGTGTAGAGAGATTAGTATTAGGGTAAAGCATATGAAACTGCTGATATTTGCCAAACTTGATCTGCTAAATGGAAATTTCATGGTTTTGACCTGGAAAATAGGCAATTTCTTATAGGTCAACCTAAAAACTTTCCCAAGATTAAGAAGTTAGTAGGACATCCAAACTCCTGCTCGTAACAAGCATCAGTACCACTTAGTATGTGCCAGAAACCATGAAAGGTTCTAGGATATAAGTGTGAGTGGATTTATTTTGATGGATGTTAGCCATCTATACATTATGCTTTTAAGAAATGCCTAGTAACATTTTATACTGCTTTCTGTTTATTCTCCTTCTCCTAGTCTCCATGTCAAATAAGATAAGCTAATGGGTTCTAATTGTCATTCAACTTAGAGTAACAATGCACCAGGATGTTCAAAAATCACTTTGTTTTCTGGCAGGTTGGTTTTTGCTGTTGTCACTACTAATGATGTCATTTTAGTTTCCCTTGGTCTTCTCTGAAACACATCCAGCTCAAGTCCAAGACAAGCATCATGGTCGTAGGCACATCCTACTTGGGTGTGTTGGGACAAAAATTGTGTACTTGTGTCTTGGAGTAGTTCTGCTCTTCTCTTCCTGAGGTTCATAAGCAAAAAGTTCAAGAACATAAAACTCATAAGGCCAACTATGAGCAGTACCTGGATTCCACAAATATTCCCCCTGCCCCACTGTGTAACAATGCCTCCCTCCTCCTGATGACCAAGGTCAGTTACCTTGATCACTGCCAAGATGGTGACTCATCTTCTCACCTGCTGCCTCTAGACACATGTGCTCATCATGCCAGCACTGGGGAGGCCGATGATAGAGGATGGTTGATGTCAACTGGTTAAGTCATTTTGTCTATTGGGTGATTTAGCATCTCTCTTATGGTGAATGCTCTTCACCGAGAATTAGTATGTAATACAAAACTCTTCACATTTCCTGCCTACTCCAATAAGTTCACCCACAGGCCTCTACCCCAGAGCTCCTTCTCCCCCATCTTCCAGTCTAACTCCTTCCTTGGTCCTGAGCACGGGTCAAGCCATTCTCCTCTGCCGATGAGTCATATATAGTCTAGCCTTGGGCTGCTTCTCTCCATACAAAGCAGATGACCACATCTTCCACCCGAAGTTCTGTTTTTCCAGCCACCATCAAGTCCTAAGTGGGACTGTTGTGCAGCGACCATCCATTTTCAGCTTACACCCATATCCATCCCCCATTGTAACAGGAAAGCCACTAACCAAGCTCCAGCTTTTCCCTTCTCCATCACGTTGTCCTAAGGGCTTGCCACAAACAGCAAGTGTGAACTGGAGGAGAGGTGCTAGTGACCTGCTCGTGCAGGTTTGCTTGTGCCCTCTGATCCTGCTCAGACTTGACCCCAGATAGGTCACTCCCTTCTCATGGTGCATTGTTTCTGGGTCCACCAACCTTAGGACAGAGCCTAGTCCAGGATGGGAAGTTCCGGCCATGTGGCCACTAGATGTCCACGGTCAAGCCCGCCATCTACCAGGGCTCAGTAGCATCCTGCCATGTGTTCTTCCTGGGCTCTATCTACCCCCGGGCTGTGTGGGCAGTCTCCCATTTAAGTTCATGTCGGGCTTCCGAACTATTATAAGAGGAGAGTTCTAATTCCTCATTCTACTGTTGTTTACGTGATTTAACCTCACACTTAAGCTAACTCTGCTCCAGGAACTTGCTGGAGGATAAACCTCAAACTGAGCCACTTGATGATTCAAGGAGAATGGTACTTATGGAGGACCATCCAAGGGTCAGAAGTGCACCCATTCCCCTGGAAGCCAGCCCAGCAGATGCTGTCCATAAACTGCACTATTTTGAGGTTTCCTGAAGTCCTTTGACATTAGGTTGTCAGTTTACATAAAGGACTGTCCCCAAAAGAGTTCCATGAAATTCACTGATGCATTTGCCATTAAGATGTTATTGAGGAACAGAAAGTTAAAAATAAAACTACCCTATGATCCAGCAATTGCACTAGTAGGTATTTGCCCCAAGGATACAAAAGTACAGATTTGAAAGGATTTATGCACTCCTATGTTTATAGCACCATTATCAACAAGAGCCAAACTATGGAAAGAGCCCAAATGTCCATCGACTGATGAATAGATAAGGAAGATGTGGTGTATATACACAATGGAATATTACTCAGCCATCAAAAAGGATGAAATCTTGCCATGTGCAATGACGTGGATGGAGCTAGAGTGTATGTACTAAACAAAACAAGTCAGTCAGAGAAAGACAAATACCATATGATTTCACGCACATATGGAATTTAAGAAACAAAACGGATGAACATAGGGGGCGGGGAGAAAAAGAGAGGCAGAGAAACAAACCATAAGAGGCTCTTAAAGATAGAGAACAAACTGAGGGTTGGTGGAGGAAGGTGGGCAAGGGATGGGCTAGATGGCTGATGGGTTTAGAGGAGGGCACTTGTTGGGATGAGCACTGGGTGCTGTATGTAAGTGACGAATCGCTGAATTCTACTCCTGAAACCAATATTGCACTGTTTGTTAACTAACTAGAATTTAAATGAAAATTTGAAGTAAAAAAAGATTATTGAGGAAACTGTATTGTTCTATACGGTTTCACTTTTCTCTGCAATAGCTGGCCTTCTGTCGTGCAATTGGAGAGGTTTGGTCTTATGGACACTGAAGAATCATAAAAATGATCCTATCCCTCTTCTGCATTAGTTGCTAAAAAGCTTAGAGCTAACTGTGTGCCTTTCCTGTTTCCCTTTTTATGTTTTCCCTCATTCTTGGCTGTTATCTTTCCCATTTTCAATTTTCTCCATCCCACTTTTAAATTTCTTATTTTATTTTTATATTTATTATATATTATATATACATATATAATATATTATATTGTTATTTATATAATATAATATATTATATTATTATTTATTCAAGAGAATTTAAGTATTGTCTGGCAGGGTTATAAAATAGCAAACAGATATATAGAAAGCTTAGTGCCTATAAAGTTTGCTTGCAGAGAATCATTGGGAGCTTTGAGAAAAATCTCAAATAATAATTTAACCAGCCTGGATGGAAGTATAAAATTGGCGTAGCATTTCTGAAAAGCAATTTGTGCTTAGGAATTAGCAGCTTTCACAATTATTTCATACGTTACGGCTCTGGAATTCCAGAAATGTATCCCAAGGAAATAATAAGAAATGTGGATAAAACTTAGGTACGAAATAATTATTAGCATTATTTTTAATAACAAAAACTAAAAGGAACTTATACTAAGAGAAAGGTCTTACAATAGGAGAAATGACTTAAAGGTGTTATAATAGGAGAAATGCTAAATAAATTACAGTATAGCTAATTTTAAATGCAGGATTTTCAAAGAATTTTTAATGCCAGAGTAAAATGATCACATGATCATGTTTAATAATAAAAAAACAAGTATACATACTTCCAGTTATGTTACTACATGCTTAAGAAGAGATCAGGGGTGTATTCAACTCCCGATGACTCAGGGAAATTGTATTACAGTTTATTGTTCTCTTCTTTTTTCCCTTCTTTTTGTATTCTGGGTTGGTAATTGGGAAAAAAAAATTCATTTGACTAGGTTAAAACTTCCACCTTAAGAATATTTATTGAGTAGACAGGCAAAGATATTGCCTATCAAACGCAATAATCAAAATCTATACGTATCACTTAGATTTAGTTATAGGTTGGGATATTGCCTGTGAAAGGCAAGGATATTGCCTATCAAAAGAAATAATCAAAATCTATGTGTATCACTTGGATACAATGCTCCAGCCCCTTCTCACAGCACCCTGTCGGCAACTCATTTATTTTGAGGGCTATTATCTGTAACCCTAAGGTTGTAAAATGCAGAACCGGAAACTTCATTCTGACATTTACTCAAACATTTGTGTACAAACCCGGTCAAACGGCATGGTGGAGAGAGAAGTTCTACTCCCTTTGCCTGGGTTCAAATACCACTTTCCTACTTCCAGTCCTTGTGATCATGAACAAGTTTTGCATCCACTCTGAGTCTCAATTTCATCATCAATAATACGTTTCAGAGGAGGTTGGAATAAGAATAAAATCAATGACACATTCAAAATGCTAGCACATAATGAGCACTAATCAATGTGGGTGACATTCTTGACCCCTTGTCCCCCCACTCCTCGTTTCCACTCTCACCCTGTGTCAGAATACTTGCTACAGAAAATGGCTTACAATCCTTTTTTTTTTTTTAAGTGGCTTACAATCCTAAAAACAAACAGACAAAAAACAATATATAGGCACACAGACATGTCTATACTACCTGACATAATGATGTAATCATATGCTTGCATCTACTTATAACGATTTTACAGAATATAATAATAAACGTTTTTTCACTTACACTTGACATTTCAAAAAAGGACTAAATATATTGTGCATAAATACATATCACAAAGGTATATATATGATAAATGCACATACTTAATATGATATATATGCCATGGGTGGAGACTAATAAAAATGTATTGATGACTTCAAAAAAAAACCCCAAAAAACAAAACAAAATGAAAACAACAACAACAAAAGAAAGTGGCTTACACAGCAAGAAGTCCAGGGGCAGGGCAGTCCCCGTTTGTCCAACATAGACCTTAGTGACACCAGCTGTTTGTCCTGCCACCCTCAGGGAATAGCTCCCCTCATGGTCAGAAGGTGGTTGCAGCATTCTAGGCATCATATCCATACAGGACAGTGTCCCAAGGAAGAGAGGACCTTCTCCAGGATCTCTCTCCTAGAAGGAAACCTTTGTTAGAAGCCCCCAGCACACCTCCTCTTCATCTCAGAGGTCAGGATTCGCCACATGCCCACACCTAATCCAGGCACTGGCACCAGCTTAGATCAGAGAGCTTTGGACAGCAAAGGGGGCTGGGCCCCCCTGAAGCATATCCTAAGGTGGAGTCTGGTAGATGCCTGAGCAAAATTAGTGTTCAGATAGGGGAAAAGAAAGGGGCCACGGACGCCGGGGCAGATTATGCAACGCTGCGTTGCTGCACTCTGCATTGCATGAAGCCTCGTCTAGTGGAAATCCCAAGAGATGAGACTGAGCTAACCAGCTGGGAGATGTGGTGGGGGGAGGCACACAGGGAATGCAGAGAAGGCAAGTTGTCCAGAGCTGACTCTTCATCGGGGTGAAGGGGCCTGATCACAAAAGAGAGGAGGGAGAGGGCTCAGGAGACCAGTCTAACCTACGTCACGGTTCTGTCTAGAGCAAGTTCTGCTAGAGCATAAACTGGGACAGGTGCCACATCAAGAGCAAATGCAGGACAGTCTGCACTGGTGTGAGCAGAAGGTGACAACAAATATGGCCTTATCGGAGATGAACGCTGATGTCTGGGCATGTGAATCACAGAGGCCTGTGGAGAGGCGTGGTGCGACTTCTGAGCGTGGAGATATGGAGAACCCAATCCCTTGACTCTTCTATTGAACAATTCCTAAACGTTGGCTACTGATCATATCTCCACCTGTGAACTAGCCCCTGGAGAAAATTAAAGATAGAGTAGAAGATCTGGGGTTTGCTTTGAAGAATTTAAACTCTGCTGGAGGAGTCAAAAGGAACCAAAGTGGAGTCTAGAGCTCCTAACGCTACGGAAGCAGGAGCTCAGCAAAGCTGGGAGAGAGATGGCCGAGGGGCCGGGTGCGGGAGTGGGGCTTGAGCTGGGAGCAACCCCTGGGAGGGCCACGGTCTGAGTTAGGGCAGACAGAAGAGGAGGGAGAGACGAGAGCCGTAGGGATGGGAGGGAGGGTGATAACAAGGAGAATCTCTGACAAATATGGAGACACTCCGGTGGGTCGTGAGAAATTAGTTGGATAGAGAGAGTAGGGCCATGGGGATTTAATTTCACGTGTTAGGCCTGCTAAGTTTTGGAGGGGGCCTCTTTAGATGGAGTCACCTGGTGGTGATTATGAGGGTGTCGTTCTACTTGGGGGCTTTATTGTGAAAATGAACTTAGCCAGGCGTGTGGGCTGATCGACAGGAACATTCTTTCCTGTGACTTTGACAAGAATCCCATCAGCAGCCTGGCCAGGGACTCATGGCCAAAACCAACTTTGAGCAGCAAATGTGGTAGTGGAAAGGAAATAGGCTTTGGAGCCAGATAGACTTCATTAAGGGTCTAGCACCATCGCTCATTAGCAAATACCTGCATTTCTCAGAACCTTAGTTTTTCAGGCTGTGCAATGGGCATAATACCTACCTTACAGACAGCACTCAAAATATATTCTCTTCCCTCCTTTTGCTTAACAAAACTATTAAAGCAAAACCTCTCATGCTCAATCTTACATAATGATGTTGCATTGCAACGTCAGAACTGTCTCATCCATTAACACCTAAGGCAGGGAAAAGTTTCAAGTCTTTCTTGATTTAAAACTTGAAATTTTCTACCAAATTTTGGAACATTCTTGTTTTAGAATTAAGCACAAAGTGGGGTGCCTGGGTGGCTCAGTTGGTTAAGCAGCCGACTCTTGGTTTCAGCTCAGGTCATGATCTCAGGGTGGTGGGATGGAGCCCTACGCTGGCCTCCGAGCTCAGCAGAGTCTGCTTAAGATTCTCTGCCTCTCCTTCTCCCGCTGCCCCTACCCCTGCTTGCACGCTCTTTCTCTCTCTCTGTCAAATAAATAAATAAAAACCTTTAAAACAAATTAAGCACAAATACAATTTATCTACAACGGATAAACATTTTGATTTCATCCTGAACTTTTATTTGTTGTTTTATTTTTTCTACTTTTGAATTAAGTATTCATTACCAATTCAACTGAGAAGAGAGGAGACATGAGTGAGGAGAGAATGAGTAGATTCCTATTGTATGAGCATGTGGGATGTCTACTTTAGCATTTGGAGTTTCTAAAAAGGCTATTATTGCCTTTTATATTTTAAAAACAATATATATTTTTAACTTAAAAATGCAATTCTCCCACTTTTACTTCCCCAAACCAACCCTGGGCAAGCAACAAGGCAGTATACGTGGGGAAGTGAACAGCTACTGAGATACTCCAGCTGTCCGCCCTAAGCGGGAGGCGACTGGTATAATCCAAAGGAGAGGGCCATGAGTAACATTCCCAATTTTGTCCTTAACCTTCAAAAAGGGAAATACCACATATCGCTCATTCAATCAAAAGGCTTGTTTCCCAGCTCTTTCCCAGGAGGAAAACATAACATAACAAAACAAAAATACATTATTAGAAAAGAAAAGGAAGAGAAAGAAAAGAAAACCTAAAACGACTGAAATAAAAATGAAAATAACTATTTGTAACGGTGGTGGGAGGATGGGTGAATTTTTTCCTACTGTTTCATCCACATCATCAATGTCCTTGCTGTACTGAAGGTTGGGGGGTCCTCTGATGCAGACCACGCTCTTTTGGAATATGTGTGAGGTGTGGGAGGGGGGTGGGTGTGTAGTGTGTATACGCGGATGTGAGTGTGGGAGTATTCTGTGTGCATCTGTGTGTGTGTAGTCTGGAGTGTGTGTGTGTGCGTGTAACAGGAATGCGGATGCGCATGGAATGTGTGTAGGAGAGAGGGTGGATGCTTGGACGCCAGTGTAGACCGCTTGTGTGTTGAACGTGGAGAATGTTCGCAGCGTGGCGCGTACACTGGTGTGTGTGAGACTGAGGATGTGTGAGCAGTGTGGTGTTTGTGTGTGCATGCAGAGCGC
>CM052889.1:42375469-42395434 GCA_028534135.1 Potos flavus
ACGGATATCTATCTATCTCCAGATAGAGGTGCTGATTAGACAGATCTACAAACTGGGAACCCTGAGAGTGTAGTTGAGGCAGGAGGTAGAGATGAGATGTAGGAGTGAGTAGTGTTAGGTGGTAATTAAACCCGTGAGAATGAAAGTGATTGCCCTTTGGGACCATGTAAAAGTGGAAAACAGAGGACTGAAGACAAAATCTTGAAGATCAAGCCTTGAGAATGAGCAGAACAAGAGAAACCCATTGAGAAAGCTGAAGAGCAGCCAGCAATGTATGAGAACGATCAAAAGCGTGTGCTGATGTGTAAGCCAAGGATCTCTAATCCTTTGATAAAGATGGGGAGGAACCCAGTGATAACTACTACAGAGAAATCAAGCTGGGAATTGAAAAGTGTCCATTGTGTTTAGGAACAAACAGCCACTGAGGACCTTGCTCAGAGCAGTTTCAGTGAAGTACTGGCTTCAGGAGCCTGATTACAATAGCTTCAAAAGAGAGTGGGTAGGAACCACCAGTGTCCAGAGCTGTTTCAAAAAATTCTGCAAGAAACAGTGGCGGCAGCAGGGATTTGGAGTTGGCCAAGGGTTTGTTTGCTTTAAAATGGTAGAGACTTGACCATCTTTAAATGATGACAAATATCTCAACAATAAAAAGACAAATAACCCAATTTAAAAATGGGCAAAGGAGATGAATAGACATATCTCCCAAGAAAATATACAAATGGCCAATAAGCACCTGAAAAGATGCTCAACGCCTTTAATCATTAGGGAAATGCAAATCAAAACCCTAATAAAACACCACTTCACACCCACTAGGATGACTATAATCAACAAGACAGACAATGTCAAGGGTTGGCAAGGATGTGGAGAAAGTCAAGTCTTCATACCTCACTGGTAGGAATGTAAAATAACGCAATCATATTAGAAAACAGTCTGGTTGTCCTTCAAAAAGTTAGATGTAGAGTTACCATATGACCCAGCAATTCCACTCCTATGTATATACCCAAAAGAAATGAAAATGCATATTTACACAAAAGCTTGTACACAAATGTTCATTTAGTTATTCATAATAGCCAAAAAGTAGAAACAACCCAAATGTCCATCATTTGTTTATCATTGATAATTAACAAAATGTATGTATTAGCTTGAGCTGCCATAACAAAATACTATAGACTGGGTGGCTTAAACAGCAGGCATTTATTTTTTTTTAAATATTTTATTTATTAAAAAAAAGATTTTATTTATTTGACAAAGAGAGAGACAGCAAGAGCAGCAATACAAGCAGGGGGAGTGGAAGAGGGAGAAGCAGGCCTCCCGCCTAGCAGGGAACCAAGTGTGGGGCTCGATCCCAGGACCCCGGGATCATGACCTGAGCCGAAGGCAGACGCTTAACTACTGAGCCACCCAGGCGCCCGAACAGCAGGCATTTAATTTCTCACAGTTTTGAAGGCTGGGAAGTCCAAGATCAAGGTGCCCGCAGATTCGCTGTCTGGTGAGAGCTCTCGTCCTTGCTTGCAAACAGCCACATTCTCACTGGATTCTCATATGGAGAAAGGAATCTCTGGTGTCTCTTCTTTTTCTTGTAAGAACACTGATCCCATCATGGGGATAGTACCCTCTTGATCTCATCTAACCTAATAACCTCCCAAATGCCTCACCTCCAAATACTGTCACGTTGGGAATTAGGGCTTCAACATAAGAGTTTGGAGGCGAGGAGGGGCACATATCTTCAGTCCGTACCATGGTGTATCTACACAATAGAATATCATTCACCATAAAAAAGAAGGAAGCTCTGATACATGCTACAATGTGGATAAACCTTGATAACGTTATGTTGAGTAAAAGAAGCCAGACCCAAAAGGCCACATATTGTATGATGCCGTTTATATGAAATGTTCAGAATAGGCAAATGCATAGAGACAGAAAGCAGATTCTTGGTTACCTGGGGCTAGGGAAGAATCGAGGGATGGGGAGAGATTGTTAATAGGTATGAGGTGATGAAAGTGTTCTGGAATCGTGACAGTTATGCAGCCTTAGGAGGACACTAGAAACCACTGAATTATGTGCTTTAAAAGGATGAACTTTATAGTATGTAAATCAGAATATCAATAAATAAGTATTTGAAATGATGATAGGGAGGCTCAATAGAGGGGATGATTGAGCTGAGTGAGGAAGCATGCAGGAGGTGGGCGAGGCAGAGCGTGAGAGCATGGCTTCATTAGTTGTAGGGGTTCCCCCTAGACAGGTGGAGAGGAAACCCTCTTCCCTTGGGGTTAGAGGAAAGGAGGTGAGGTTGAGCAACCTTATCCATGTTTTGTAAAGTAAAGGCCAGGATGAGATCAGAATTTGGGGTGGGTAGGAAGGAAGGTGCCAGAATTTGCCTTGAAGAAGGGCGAATGACCAGGAGGCGATGGCTATTAGGTGAGGTGAGGCACAGGACAAGCAAGTGGGATGGCCTGAGTCGTGAAGGAGCAGAGATTTGTATACTTGACCAGAAGGGCGGCATCTCAAAGACGAGTGAAGAGAGCCTAACGGCATTTTCCACTCCGGGGCTGGTGTGGGAGAAGGCTCAGTCCCTACCAGCTGGGAGACAGAGGAAGCACTGTGCCAGGTTAAGGACAAGGAATCGGTTTTCCATGAAGCAGACTTCCAAACAGCACACAGGGAAGGCCTGAGGGCAAAGGGAGCAGAGTCGCAGGCCCATCAACAGAGCCTACACTAGCCCTAGCAGGCATGCTATCAAGCATATTAAAATGTGCCCGCCGCCCAAGATAATAGACCTTTTATTGTACATTTTTGGAAGGGTGTTTATTATATTGCTATTAAAGCCACTTAGCCATGAGTAGCATTTAATTTACATTTTTCTGCAACGTTCATATATAGTAATTCCTGTGCAGGGAGAAAATCAGACCTACAAATTATTTTCATGTACCATCAATATTTTATGAATACCAACTTTAGCAGTGAATAGAGTTGAGAAAGATGGTACATTTTCTAACTATTTTATTCATTCACTTTGATTTTACAGCCATAGATTAACTTTATTTTCACGGGCCCCTGAAAGTCTCATAGGCCTTTGTCCCTGGGTCTCCAAAGCCGTTGTTTAAAAAGCCGTGGCATTGTTGGCCGAGTCTGTGGGAGGATCGACTGGGCATCATTAGTCACAAGTTAGCCTCGTATTGATGACTTAGAGTCACCGCATGTAGGGCTCTTTGCTTCTGAGCCACACGGACCCCTTTGCAGCTACTTCTCCTTGCTCCATTAAGCTATCAGCAATCACCAGTCTGCCTCCAGTAAACTTCCTCTTTCGAAATGGGCAAGTCCTCCTTTGTTCTGGTTGGGAAAACAGACACATGTTTGTTAGCATTATTTTTAAAGTAAAAGCAAACTCAGGGTGCAGGTCTGAGCCTTTTTGTGGCATAAAGGTCACGGATTTCAGTACACCGCCTTGTGACTCTTAACGGCTGTATCAGGACTTACTCTTCAGGTCTGAGGTTGCCAAAAGCCTAACACAATGAGGAAGGAGACTTTTCCCACGGTGAAGGAGATCACCACAGCAGAGGAAACATTGCTAAAGAACAATGCCTGCATCTTTCTTGAGCGCATCTTCCCCGAGAGGACAGAGTGTCTCAATACCGTGTTTCACCTTGGTGATAGAAGCTGCTCATGGCTGGGCTAAAAGTAGGGGGACTTGTATTTTCCATCCTTGTTCTGAAAGTGCGTAAATTATCTCGTAATCGGCTTTAATTCACCAGTCAGCTAAAATTATTTGAACTATAGGAAAATAAATTTACAAAGCCACGTATGTTTTTAAACAGCTTTATTGAAATACAGGTCACTTACCATACAACTCACCCATGGAAAGTGTTCATTTCAGTGGTTTTCGGTATATTCTTCAGAGTTGTACGACCATCAGCACAATCAATTTCAGGATATTTTAATCATCCCAATTAATCCCAATCCCAATTCCAATAAATCACATACCCATTAGGAATCTCTCTATCCCCCACCTCCAAACATCCCAGCTTTAGATAACTGCTACTCTACTTTCTATCTCTATAGATATGCCTATTCTTGATATACATGTCTTAGACCTTCCACATGGTCTCTAGTTCTGAGTTTGGAAATGCTGGTGTTAAATGATCCTACCTCTAAGGCAGAATGCTTGGGGCAAATCATGTACTTTTTCTCTTCAGTTTCCTATCACCTTCAGAAGTGTAACAATACTGATAACATAGGATTTAGGCTTCTCTAATGTTTTTCAAGCATTCTGAAAATTTCAAGTACTTAGCATGAAGGGGACAATGGATTAGAATAGCCAGTGACAGGGCGCCTGGGTGGCTCAGGCGGTTAAGCATCTGATTCTTAGTTTCGGCTCAGGTCATGGTCTCAGGGTCCTAAGATCAAGCCCCAAGTCGGGCTCTGCACTCAGCACAGAGTCTGCTTGTCCTTCTCCTTCTGCTCCTACCCCTGCTCTTACTCTCTCAAATAAATAAATTTTAAAATCTTAAAAAAAAAAAGAATAGCCAGTGACATCGCAAAAGTGTCCTTTTGCTCATGGCTTCTCAGTCCTGCATTCTATCCTTATTTAATGTGGCCGCTAACATCAAATAAATTCGTTACTAATGTTCTCTTGATGGAATTAACAATCGAAACCCACAGTATTCTAAACCCTTTTTTAAACTAATGGTTTAAATCTCTACCCCCTCTTAGCTTTTAATCAGAATTCCAGTTCTGTACAAGTAACAATTTCCCTTCTGTGTTCCCTCTTCCCGTCCTTCCTGTGACTAATTGCTGGTAGTGTAATAATGAGCAGAGCATGAGCCAAAATCCTGGCAGTAAAGGGGAGTAAAAGAGAAGAAAGTATGGCATGTGTGGAAGTTTATGCTCAGTTTTTCTCCCAGGGTATAAGATATAAAACCTCAGACTCTGGACTTGGAGTTGAGTTCGAATGCTTGTTCTATTACTTCCTAGCTCTATGACCTTGAGTGATTCGTTTCTGTGCCTCATTACCTCATCTTAAGAATGGGATTATGTGTGTACATGGGTGGCTCAGTCAGTTAAATGTCTGCCTTCGGCTCAGGTCATGAAACCAGGGTCCTGGGATCCAGCCCCGTGTCGGGCTCCCTGTTCAGCGGGGAACCTGCTTCTCCCTCTTCCTCTAACCATTCTCCTGCTTGTGCTCTTGATCTCTCTCTCCCCCCCAAATAAATAAATAAATGAAATCTTAAAAAAAAAAAAAAAAAAGAATGGGAAGAATAAAAAACACCTATGTCATGCGGCTGTTCTGGGACTTAATGCACCAGAGCAGTGGAAGTGCTTAGGATACCCAATACAGAGCAGGATCTCAGTGTTGGTTGGTGCTGCTGTTCCTCCTAATATCACAACTAATATCACAACAGTGAGCCTGAACGAGGCTCACTGGCCTCATTGTAGAGATCAGAGAAATCAAGAAAGAGGTTAAATAGTAAAGCATTTCCACGTGCATCATCTCCTTCGAAGGCTAAAGGGCTTGCCCCTGTTTCACTCGCCACTACTTACAATGATGTGGGTATCGGGCCCGGAGGAGGTTTGGAAGTTATCCAGCCAATGCAATGTGCCTCGACCCCCAAGAGAAGGAAGGTCAGGGGACTTTCCGTCTTGGCAGGAGCCGAGCTTGGAAGGAGGCCATCGGGGTCATTACTGCCTTATTCCTTGCCGTCTGCAGAATTCCTCCACAGGCTGACCAGGGGAATGGCTGAAAGGGCATCCCTGAGCACCAGGCTGCCTGGGTCCGAAGCCTGCCTGTCCTCTTTCCCTTACCTCACCTGAGCAGCGGCATAGCGACAGTGCACCTCACCGAGCTCTGGTGGGGGTTCAGTGGGGTAGTATGTGCGGAGCAGATGCCGAGTGGTACAGAGCAAGCACTTAGTAAGTATTAGCGCAGCATACCTGCCCTCCACTAACCGTGTCCGCCGCAGCGTGGTAGGAGAGCTTAGCCATGTTTATGGTAGTCATTTCCCCCCCGGAAGCCCCTTAAGCACTGAAAGTCAGCGCGTTCACAGCTGAACTCATCATTTTTCCCAAAGCCGGCCCTTCTTACGGTGTTTCCCACTCTCGGGAATGGCACCACCGCAACCAGGCACTCAAACCAGACACTGCAACCTGGAGTCAGTCCAGGCTCCTTCTCCCACCTTCTCCTGCATATTCGGTCGCGGACAAAAACTGTTTAGTTTGGTTCCTTAAAATTTCTCTAGTCTCTCTCATCCTCCCGCCCCACTATTTTTGCTTGAGCTCGGGCCCCCATTTTCTCCTGCCCTGTCTATGCAGTAGTCCCCTAACCCTTGTAGACACTGACCTCAGTCTGGCTCCAGGCATCAATCCATTCTCCCTGAGGCTGCCACAGAGATATTTCTAAAACACAAAACCGATACTATCTCCCTACCTTAAAACCCTGCCTTGGCTCCCCAGTGCCCAGGCAAACCCCATAGCATGGCACAGTAGATCCATTGGGCTCTGGTCCTGCCTGCTATCAGTCCCTTGACCTCTCTCCACTCCCATCCTTCAGTCCAGCCCTTCTGAGCTAAGGACAGTTCCCAGAATGCTGTGGTGAGCCTCCATGTCTTTGCTTCACTGCCCTGTCTGCCTGGGATGCTCTTTACCCAGTTCCCTGCTCATCTTTTGAGACTGTTCTCAAGAATTCCTTCTCTTTGAAGCCATTCCTGGCTACCCCCCTTGTAAAGGCTCGGCCATTCTCTGCTTTCACACGTAGCCCGCATTCCTGCTTTAGCACCTGTAATTACTTCTGATGCCTATTGGCATGACTTGCTTCCCTACTGGGCCATATAAAGCCATTAGAGCAGAGATCAAGGTTGACTCATACCCCTGTCCTAGTCCCTGGCCAGTACCACTGTCCCTAATACAGCCCAGTGACCAAGCAAATGAATTTCAAAGAGCTGTGAGGACTGTGCATTTATAGCTAGCATTTCTTGAGTGCTCATCATCAAACTGAGTTGACATGTATTCTTTCCCTTAATTCTCCAACAACACATGGAAGCGGTACTACTCCTGGCATTATTATTCCCATTTTACCGGGACAGAGAGAAGTTAAATAACATGCTCCGGGTCACAGAGCTGGGAAGTAGCAGGCTCAGGACTTGAACTCCGCTCTTTCTTACCCCAAATCAACTCTCTTTGCCTCCACCTCCCAGTAAATCAGACACTTGAGGGAGAATGAAATCTGTACGGCTTTTCACAAAGCTCAGTTTCTAAAACCTTATGGGAAACCAGGAAATCTAGCCCTGATGGGAGAGAAAGCCCTGAGGCCATCCTCAAGGCAGGAGAGCTTATTATGACAATAGAAGTTTGTGGTTTCCAGATGGTTTTTGCAAATAATTTGGGGTTAAAGAGAAACAACAAAATCACTAAAAATGATTTACAATTGATTACTCTCAAGTCTTCGTGTCTCAGGAAAAGCCAGCAGAGCTATTCCCTGGTGCATATTAAGTTCTCTTCCTAATTCACCCTCCAGGCTTCATTTTGGCCTTGTGCAATCTCCCTATGGAAAGGGTATTGTTTCGTGATTTCTGATACAAGTCAGACCTGCCTGGCCATTGCTTCAGCCAGTCACCGACAGCTGTCATGGGGGACCCAGCCCCGTGCAAGAGCCGCCAACCCTGGGTGTGAAGGTCACCATTGCAGTTTGGCCTGAAAACTCCTGGGACCATAACATTTATGCTTTTGGGGAAAGCAAATTGTTCATCTGGAATTTGAGGGGATTTTTGTTTTCCTCCTACCTGAGCCAGGAAACTATTCAGAGTATGTTTGCAACCTGCTTAGCACTCCCCACTTGGCCACGCTCTCCTCCAAGAATGCACGAGAGCACTAAGTCGTGGGTGAGCTAAAGGGCTGCGGAAAAGAAATCCTCATACCAACAAATGCCCCCTTCACGGCGCGCTCACCTGTGCTTTCACTTTAGATGGCTCTGTGGACAGATGCCTGGCTGGCTCAGTGAGTAGAGCATGAGACTCTTGATCTTGGGGTTATGAGTTTGAGCCCTGCAGTGGGTGTGGACATTACTTAAAAATTAAAAAAACAAAACAAAACTTTTTTTTTGATCATTAGATGGCTCCTTGTTGTGGGTGACATTGTTGTGTTTTCTTTTAACTTAGGATAGGTAGGTAAGATATTGAATTTACTACCTTATCAGTATACTTAAAAAATAATAGCATGTAAAAGGGCTTTGGGGTCAGATGTTTTAAGCCCACCTAAAACATGCTTTTGTTAAACAATCTGAATGCTAGAAAATTTCCTGAGGCCAGCAAAATTCTTCATAGTACCAATACTCAATTTAATTTTGCCTACTGATTCTAACTTTGTAAAGAAAAGTAGACAGAGGGGAAAAAGCTAGCATCTGTAAGCATTTATGATGTGTTGGGTACCGTATTCGCCAATTAACCTACATCGTTTAATCCTTACCAAAAACTTCAAGGCAGGTGGTATAAGACTCACCAAGGCCAAGTCACGTGCCCAGGGCTGGGGTTGAAACCCAGCACTGTCTGGTTTCAGAGCCTCCCCTCTACCCCCACCTTCCCCTGGCATGAACTGTTCTCTATAGACCGAAACTGTGGTGTTTTAGGAAAGGCAACTGTACTGCAGTCAACTCTCCCACTCTGATTTTTGAAGAACTGTTTGCCAGCTCTATTCCTTCCATAGGATGGTTCCAACATTAACTTTGCAACTTTAAAATAAGGCAGCAGTGGAAAGAAGGATCCATATGAGGACATGTAGCAGTGTTTTCTGCCCAGAGTTCCTCATTCTTCACTGGATCCTCTGGCAAGTTTCCAGCAAAGAAAATTAGGTGGAGGGGAAGGGAGACCTTGACCCAGAAAGCTGGAATCAGGTAGAAAGCTGAAGGCATAGAAAAAGTGTGGTTTGGGGAGGTCAGAATTGGGAGAGATTTCTCTCTGCTTAAAGGTGAAGAGGGATTTGGGAACGTTTCAGGGAGGAAATAGCATTTAAGCCGAGCCTTGGCCTTGAAGGATGGGGAAGAACTCCTTTCAAGCCAAAAGGAAACTGTGAACAAAGACACAGAGGCAGGAAAGTGAGAGCACTGGTGGGAAATAAGGTATTAATAGTGCTATATTATCAACAACACTGCTCTTCGTAACAGCACTCCAGTGTCTGGTACAAAATAGAATGTGTTCCATACCAAGTATGTTACAATCATCTGTTGCTGGAGGAGCAGTCTTTCCATGCTACGACACGTCGGGAAATTCTGCTTTCTGAATGGCATGTATTTGTGTAGAAGCGGTCACGTTAATGAATGTGAAGTTTAAGGTCCTGTCTCATTTTGCTTCTGCAGAAGGAAACTCCACTTGCCAACGCCGCATTCTGGGCAGCAAGGAGAGGCAACCTGGCTCTGCTCAGGCTGTTGCTGAACAGCGGCCGGGTGGATGTGGACTGCAGGGACAGTGTACGGATGGATTCCTTCGGTATATGCATGCCACGGGCATGCCATTTCCCCTGCCAGCATGAGAGCAGCTCCCGAATACGTTGCCCTTTACAGTACTGATCTACTCTCTGTATGCTTGCTTTATCCTTTACAAAGTCCAGAGCACCCTGATGAATATAAAAAACATATTCAGGGCTGGGGGGGGGGGCGCCTGGGTGGCTCCATTAGCTAAGGGTCCAACTCTTGGTTTCTGCTCAGGTTGTGATTTCAGGGTGTGAGATTGAGCCCCGAGTCAGGCTCTGTGCTCAGTGGGGAGTCTGCTTGGGATTCTTTCCCTCTGCCTCTCCCCCGCCCCACTCACACACTTTACATGCATACGCGCTCTCTCCTCTCTCAAGTAAATAAATATTTTAAAAATTTAAAGACATATTAGGGAAACCATTATATGCATAAAACGGAAGGCACCCACAGTAAGGAAAGAGGCGTTTCACTAGGAATTAGAATTGGCAAGTTCCAGGAAAGTGTTTTTCATCAAGGAATTCAAACCAACTGCTTCCATGGAAAGTGGAGATAATTCAGAGCAGAAGAGGACTGCTGTGAATGTGTAGGTTGGGTTTTTCTACAAGGAGAAGAGAACTGAGAACGGAAGCCGCCACCCAGCCTCTCACCTTTCATTATCATTGCAAACATCAGTACACTCACTGGCGAGTAAGGGGTCTAGAGATGGATACTACTGCCCACTGGCAGGCATCATCGGGGGAGCCCTTCCCTCCCCAGACAAGCAGGGATTCCTCTGTACTCGGCAGGACGATGCATCTTTAGGGATTAGGAAGTCCGAGAGAGAGAGAGAACAAATACTTTTATTTTAGGAATAAAGATGTTTTGAAGGGAGCCTTATTGTTTTCCCAAAAGCAGGATGTGGCATTTCCAGCTTTTATGGCACATATTTGGTAAGTCTGATCAGCCGCCAGCCGAGATATCCCTGTTGGCTCCGCTTTGCCCACTGGGGGCATTGGTGTGCAGTGTCTTGGGTCTGCACCTCCAGACCCTCCCAGACCCTTCTTCAGCTTGCTCTGTGTCCCACAGCCTGAAAGATAGGGCCTGGTGGACTTGCTTCCGTCTGGCCTCCAGTTGGGTTGGCCAGTGGGAGTGCTGGTAGGAATCAGAGGGTGGGAGGACAGGGACATCAGGGAACCTGGTGTTCCCTGCTGTCTGGCAGCAGCACTCTAGCTTTGTGTCCTGGGAGTCACTGCCCTCCCCCGCCACCCAGTGCCTTCAGGCTGGGCTGGCAAGGGAACCCCGCTGCCACTAGCTCCCAGTCCCACATTGTTCTTGTAGTGTCCCTATGCCCAGGGCACAGCTTTATAAATCACTAAACTTTCTTCCAACTATCCCAGTGTGACTATGCCCTCTGCTTCTTGCTGGGACCCAGACTGATGGGAGGTCAGGCATCTGTGAACTGGCTGTCCCAGTCATACATGGGTCTTTTAGGCAGCAGTGCCACACTGGGCCACGCTGGAGTAGGAGCACTGGTTTTCACTGGGGCTTCACCCCCTGATCGCATTGATGACCATGTTTCCTCTTTTCCTTGAAGTCACCCTTTCTCAGCCACCCTATAACTTTTTCCCGACTTTCAGTGTCCTGGGGGCCACCTCACAGCACCACACACATTCTGCCCCCGAGATAGTAAGTATCCCGTACTCTCAGCCTTCCCAGCGCCCTTTCCTCCTCGCTGTGACCTGTCCTGTTGCCTCCTTTCCCTTTCGGAGCTCATCCTCGGTGTCTCTTGGTCTGCTCTCTCAATCAGAAACTTTGCTTCTGTGAACATATACTAATATGTTTACTCTTCCTCGCTTAAAATAAAAACTCATTTTTTTCACAGCTTTCTGAAAGAATGATTCCTTAACCCAAAGGAGTGAGTCTAATTGCTGGGTAGTAGGGTAGCTCTATTTTCAACTTTTTGAGGAAGCTCCATATGTTTTCCAGAGTGGCTACACCAGCTTGCATTCCCACCAACAGTGTAAGACGGTTCCCCTTTCTCCACATCCTTGCCGACATCTGTTGTGCGTTGTTAATTTTAGCCATCCTGACGTGTGAGGTGGTATCTCATCCGTGGTTTTGATTTGTATTTCCCTGATGATGAGTGATATTGAGCATCTTCTCATGCACTATTAGGTATTTACCCAAAGCATACAAAAATACAATTTCGAAGGGAAACATGCACTCCAATATTTATAACAGCATTATCAACAATAGCCAAACTGTGGAGAGACCTCAAATGTCCATCGACTGATGAGTGGATAAAGATGTATGTGCACGCACCTGCGTGTGCGTGTGTGTGTGTGTGTGTGTGTGTGTGTGTGTGTGTAATGGAATATTACTCAGCCATCAAAAATGAAATCTTGTCATATGCAACAACATGGATGGAGCTAGAGTGTATTTCGCTAAGTGAAATAAATCGGTCAGCGAAAGACAAATACCATCTTGATCTCGCTCATATATGGAATTTAAGGAAGACAACAGATGAACATATGGGAAGGGAGAAAAGAGAAAAAGGAGAGAGGGAAGCAAG
The DNA here is from genome assembly GCA_028534135.1 of Potos flavus. Lineage (NCBI taxonomy): Eukaryota > Metazoa > Chordata > Mammalia > Carnivora > Procyonidae > Potos > Potos flavus. The sequence continues at coordinate 42,387,472 of CM052889.1, forward strand.
CCATAAGAGACTCTTTTTTTTTTTTTTTAAAGATTTTATTTATTTGAGAGAGAAAACACAAGTGGAGAGGAGGAGCAGAGGAAGAGAGAGAAGCAGATTCCCCACTGAGCAAGGAGCCCAATGCAGGACTCGATCCCAGGACCCTGGGATCATGACCTGAGCTGAAGGCAGACACTTAACCAACTGAACCGCCCTGGTGCCCCAAGAAACTCTTAGCAGTAGAGAACAAACTGAGGGGTGATGGGTGATGGGTATTAAGGAAGGCACTTGCTACGATGAGCACTGGGTGTTGTATGTAAGTGATGAATCACTGAATTCTGCTCCAGAAACCAATATTGCACTACATGTTAACTACCTAAAATTTTAGTTAAAAATAAATTATTTAAAAATTTTAAAAAACAAAGGAGTGAGTCTAAATGATGGTAATTTCAGACAGCTTGTTGATTTTGAAAGGGTCTCTAAGATTGGTGGCAACAGAGACAGAAAGATGTTTGGGAATAGTACAGGTCTTGGTTCCCCTCGAAATTTCACTGGGAAGCTTTCTACCTCCTTCAGGTGCCACCTGAACATAGAGTCTGGGTTACAGAATGACCCTGGTGGTGAATGACCTCTGACTAGTCCTGCTCTGGCCAATGGGCCCGGCATCTGGTCCACCTGGAACTCCTAGGAGAGCTGATGGAATGCAAGGAGAGGCCCTGGGGCTCTCTTGGGAACTGCTCCCAACCTCAAGTTCATGACCATGTTCAAACTTCCAACAAAAACATTTAAAGAATGAATACCTTATCTGTAGGCCACTCACCACACAGCCAAGCATTGATTTGCTAACATTCACCTTCATTCCTAGATTAACGTGTTCTTCCCATGATGTTTACATTTTTTGCCTCCTTCATCTCTCTGGTGCACACTAACCACCAGATGTGCAGTGGCAAGCTCCCTCTAGCCTTTTGAGATGTACGAATGTATGCATGTCGTTCGTTGTAGTCTTCACCACATTTATATCCACTGTATCTTCTGTTCAAAAGCAGCTAGTTTAAAAAAAAAAAAAAGCAGCTAGTTTTAAAAGGTACATTTTAACATCAGCCAATGAAATAAATTAACCTTAATCTTTAGGAATTACAGTTTATCCAACTGATAAGTTTCGAATATAAAGGAAATACTTGTATCTAGCTTAATAAATACATTGACAGATACTACTTTTTTATTCTCTTTCTCCTTTGTCTCAACCTCTGACTTTTTCTCAATTGACCATGATGTGGAGTCGAAATACAATCTATATTTTTAAATTTGTTTCATTCATGGCTCCTTCCCTTAAAGCAGATGCACATAACATTTTTTATCTTTCTTTTTAAACATCAAAATTAAATTGCTCTGTGCTCCTTGTGCCTCATGATTGATTTTTATTTTGAAACAAGTATAACCTATAATAAAAATTTTTTTTTACCTCTCATGGAAAGGATGTATTTATAACTATTCAGATTGGATTTCTTTTTAAATTTTAATTCCAGTGTAATTAACGTACAGTGTTAGATTAATTTCAGGTGTAGACTATAATGATTCAGCAAGTCTATATATTACTTAGTGCTCATCAAGATAAGTGTACTCTTAATCCTCTTCACCTATTTCACCCATCCCCCCACCCATCTCTCCTCTGGTAACCATCAGTTTGTTCTCTATAGTTAAGAGTCTGTTTCTTGGTTTGTCTCTTCTTTTCTTTTTGTTTGTTTGTTTTGTTTCTTAAATTCTACATATGAGTGAAATAATATTGTATTTGTCTTTCTCCGACTGTCTGATTTTGTTTAACGTTATACTCGCTAGATCCATCCATGTTGTTGCAAAGGGCAAGGTTTCGTTCTTTTTTTATGGCTGAATAATATTCCTGTGTGTGTGTGTGTGTGTGTGTGTGTGTGTAGATAGATATATAGATAGATATCTTCTTTATCCATTCATTTATTGATGGACACTTGGGCTGTTTCCATATCTTGGCTATTGTAAATAATGCTGTAATAAACATGGGTGCATATATCCCTTCAAATGAGTGTTTTTGTATTCTTAGGGCAAGTACCCAGTAGTGCAATTCCTAGGTCATAGGGTATTTCTATTTTTAATTTCTTGAGGAACCTCCATACTATGTTCTACAGTGACTGCACCAATTTGCATTCCTATCAACAGTGCATGAGGGTTCCTTTTTCTCCATATCCTCACCAATACTTGTTTTTTCTTGTGATTTTGATTCTAGCCATATTGACAGGGGTGAGGTGATATCTCATTGTGATTTTCATTTTCATTTCCCTGAGGATGAGTGATGTTGAGCATCTTTTCATGTGTCTGTTGGTCATCTGGATATCTTCTTTGGAGAAATGTCTGTTCATGTTTTCTGCCTATTTTCAAATTGGATTATTTGGTTTTATGGTGTTTAGTTGTATAACTTTATATATTTTGGATACTAACCCATTATCAGATTTGTCATTAGCAAATATCTCCTCCAATTCAGTAAGCTTTTAGTTTTGTCTGTTGTTTCCTTTGCTGTGCAGAAACATTTTATTTTTATGTAGTCCTAATACTTTATTTTTCTTCTGTTTTCCCTTGCCTCAGGAGACATATCTAGAAAGATCTTATGGCTGATGTCACAGAAATTACTGTCTGTGCTCTCTTTTAGAATTTCTGTGGTTTGAAGTCTCACATTTAGGTTCTTAATCCATTTTGAGTTTATGTCTGTGTATGATATAAAGAAGGTGGTCCAGTTTCATTCTTTTGCATGTACCTGTCTGGTTTTCCCAACACCATTTGTTGAAGAGACTGCCTTTTTCCCATTGCATATTCTTGACTCCTTTGTCAAAGATTAATTGACCATAACACCATGGGTTTATTTCTGGGCTTTCTATTCTGTTCCATTGAGATATGTGTCTATTTTTGTGCCAGTACCACACCGTTTTGATTCCTACAGCTTTAGGATATAACTTGAAATCTGGAATTGTGGCATTTTCAGCTTTGTTTTTCTTTTTCAAGATTGCTTTGGCTATTCTGGGTCTTTTGAGATTCCATAAAAATTTTAGGATTATTTGTTCTAGTTCTATGGAAAATGCTCTTGATGTTTTTACATGGATTGCATTCAGTCTATAGATTGGGGAAATATGGACATTTTAACAATATTTTTTCTTCCAATCCATGAGCATGGAATGTCTTTCTATTTGTTTATGTCCTCTTCAATATCTTTCATCAATATTTTATAGTTTTCAGAATACAGGTCTTTCACCTCCTTGACTAGGTTTATGCCTAGGTATTTTATTTTATTTTTGGTGCAATTGCAAGTGGGATTGTTTTCTTAATTTCTCTTTCAGCTACTTCATTATTAGTGTATAGAAATGCAAGGGATTTCTGTACATTGATTTTGTATCCTGCAAATTACCAAATTCATTTATCAGTTCTGGTATTTTTTCATTGGAGTCTTTAGGGTTTTCTATGTATAGTAGCATGTCATTTGCAAATAATGAAAGTTTTATTGCTTCCTAATGAATTTGATGCCCTTTTTTTTTTTTTTTTGTCTAATTGCTTTGGCTAAGATGTCTAGTACTACGTTGAATAAAAGTTGTGAGAGTGGACATCCTTGTGTTGTTCCTGATCTTAGGGAAAAAGCTCTCAGTTTTCCCCATTGAGTATGATGTGCACTGTGGATTTTTCATATATGGCCTTTATTATGTTGAGGTATGTTCCCTATGTTCCTACTTTGCAGAGGGTTTTTTATTATGAATGGATGTTGCACATTGTCAAATGCTTTTTCTGCATCTATAAGAATGATCATGTGGTTTTTATCCTTTCTCTTATCGATATGACATATCACATTGATTAATTTGCAAATATTGAACCACGCTGGCATCCCAGGAATAAAGCCCACTTGACTGTAGTGAATGATTATTTTACTGTATTGTTGGGTTCTGTTTGCTAATATTTTGTTGAAGATTTTTGCATCTGTGTTCATCAGACATATTGAGCTGTAGTTCTCTTTTTCTGTGATGTCTTTATCTGGTTTTGGTATCAGAGTAATGCTGGCCTCACAGAATAAATTTGAAAGTTTTCCTTCCTCTTATATCTTTTGGAATAATTTGGGAAGAATAGATATTAATCCATCTTGAAATATTTGGTAGAATTCACCTGTGAAGCCATCTGGTCTTAGACTTTTGTTTGTTGGGAGTTTTTTGATTACTGATTTAATTTCATTGCTAGTAACTGATCTGTTCAGATTTTCTCTCTCTTCCTGATTCAGTTTTGGTAGGATACATGTTTCTAGGAATTTAAATAATTCTTTGTATTTCAGTGGTGTTCATTGTTATTTCTCCTCTTTCATTTTGATTTTGTTTATTTGAATCCTCTCTCTTTTCTTTTTTTTTATGTGTCTGGTTGAAAGTTTATCGATTTTGTTGATCTTTTCAAAGAACCAGCTCCTGGTTTCATTGATCTGTTATTTTTTTAGTTTCTTTATCATCTATTTTTGCTCTAATCTTTATTATTTTCTTCCTTCTCATTTGGGGTTTTGTTTGTTTGTTTGTTTCTAGCTCCTTTAGATGTTAGATTAGGTTGTTTATTTGAGATTTTTCTTGCTTCTTGAGATAGGCCTGTATTGCTGTGTACTTCCTTCTTAGAACCACTTTTGCTGTATCCAAAAGATTTTGGACCTTTGTGTTTTCATTTTCATTTGTTTCTGTGTTTTTTTTTTTAATTTCTTCTTTGATTTCTTCATTGACCCATTCATTATTTAGTAGCATGTTATTAACTTCCGTGTATTTGTACTCTTTCCAGATTTTTTTTTTCCTGTGGTTGATATCTAGTTTCATAGCATTTTGGCCAGAAAATATGCATAATAAGACTACAGTCTTTGTGAATTTGCTGATATTTGTTTTGTGGTGTAATATGTGATCTAATCTGGAGAATGTTACGTGTGCACTTGAAAAGAATGTGTATTCTGCTGTTTTAGGATGGGATATTCAGAATATATCTGTTAAACCCAACCAGTCCAGTGTGTCTTTCAAAGCTGCCGTTTCCTTGTTGATTTTCTGTTTTGATAATCTGCCCATGATGTAAGTGGGGTACTCTTATTGTAGTACTATCAGTTCCTTTATGTTTGTTATTAATCTTTTTATATATTTGGGTGCTCCCATGTTGGGTATATACATATTGACAATTATTATATCTTCTTGTTGGATTGTCTCTTTATTATTATGTGGTGTCTTTCTTTGTCTCTTGTTATAGTCTTTTTTTCAAAGTCTACTTTATCTGATATAAGTATTGCTCCCCAGGCTTTCTTTTGACATCCATGTGTATGATAAATGTTTCTCCATCCCCTCACTTTTGATCTGCAGGTGTCTTTTGGTCTGAAATGAGCCTTGTAGGCAGTAGATAGATGGGTCTTGTTGTTTGGATTTTTTTTTTTTTTTAATTTATTCATGTATTTGAGAGAAAGAGAGAGAGCATGAGTGGGAGGGGCAAAGGGAAAGAGAGAATTTTAAGTAGGTTCCATGCCCGGTGCAGAGCCTGACACAGGGCTCGATCTCAGGATCCTGAGATTCTCAAGTCCGGTGAGTATCTTTTGGACTATTACTTTAAATTCCCTATCAGGCATGTTACTTATCTCCATTTCACTTAGATCTGTTGCTGTGGTTTTGTCCTCTTCTTCCATTTGGGACATATTCCTCTTGTCTCCTCGTTTTATCTAATTCTCTGTGTCTGTTTCTGTGTTTGGAAAATCAGCTAAGTCTCCCACTCTTGAAACTAGTGGCCTTGTGAAGCAGAGGTCCTGTAGCGTCCTGCAGTGCAGTGTTCCTCGTTCCCAAAATCTGGCGCTTCAGGGGGGGTCTCCCATGTGTGTTGTGTGTTGTGTGTGTTGTGTGTCCCCTACTGTTGTGACTGAGCCACTTTTTCCTTCAGCCCAGGCACCTGCAGTGGCTCTCCTTGCTGTTTGGGGCAGTGTTTGGTCCTGGTGGTGTTAGTGGGCCAGTCTGGGGCCAACCCAGGCTTGAGTTGAGTCAGACGAGGCATTTGCCAGACATGCAGTAGCACCAAACTGCAGGGTGCTTTCCCTGTGTTGTCCCCTGAGATGCTCTCACTGGCGGGCAGGGCCTGCAGTCAGACCAGCTCTCTGCACCCAGCCCACTGCTGCGGCCACAGTATGATTGCTTGTGTGGTTGTCTTTCCTCTCCCCAGGGCAGGGGTCACTTTGGAGTGGCGCTGACCCTTGCTGGGGCTGCTTGCACACTGCCCTGCCTGTGGCCCTGGTTTGGATGGGTTCCAGCCAAGAGCACACTGCGGGGGGCAGATCCACAACCTGCACAGGTGTTGGGTAAGGGCAGAGTGGTGTCAGCCAGTTAGGTAGTGAATATCCATGCTGCGCTGGTTCCTGCAGGTAGTCTGCGATTTTCTTGGGGGGCAGGGGAAGGAAACGGTGCCTACCAGCTCCTTTGTTTCTATAAAGTCTTCCAGTGATCCCTGCTCCTCCAGCCATTTCTGAGACTAGTAAACAAGTCTCCCTTCCATATACCCCAGGCATTTTTTTAAACTGCTGCTTCTATGCTATATCTCTGTGGGCTGTTTGTGGTGCTGTCTCTTTAAGGGTGAGGACCCAGTTTCCTCTTGCCCTCTTTCCTCTCCCAGAGCTGAGCCAGTGATTTTTAAAATTCCAGGGCATCTGGCTGGGTCAGTCAGTAGAGCATGCAACTCTTGATCTCTGTGTTGTGAGTTCAAGTCCCATGTTGGATATAGAGATTACTTAAAAATAAAAATCTTAGGTTGGCTCTGGGTGGCTCAGTTGGTTAGCCATCGGACTCTTGACTTCAGCTTGGGTCATGATCTCAGGGTCATAAGAGGGAGAAGCAGAGTCCCTTCTGAGCAGGGAACCCAATGCAGGACTCGATCCCAGGACTCTGAGATCATGACCCAAGCTAAGGCAGAGAGAGGCTTTACTGACTGAGCTACCCAGGTGCATCTCTCTCCCTCTGCTCCTCCTTCCCCTGCCCCACACACATGCGCTCTCTCTCTCTCTCAAAAAAATAATAAAATTAAAAACAAAATAAAAACCTTAAAAAAATAAAAATAAAATTCCAGGCTTTCAGTTCTGCTGGTTATAAGAACTCATGAAATTTGGCTCCTCTAGTTTTCAGAACCAAATATCATGGGGATTCATCTTCCCCCATGCAGGCTCCTCAGTGTAATAATCTGTCTCCTTCCCTTCTCCACAGCTCCCTCCCCACCCAACCCCCCTCTTCCTGCATATAGCAGTGGTCCATTTACCTCCCCACTGCATCTCTGCCCTTCCTACCCTCTTCAGTGTGACCTCTTTTCTACCTTTAGTTATGGATTTGTTCTTCTAGTCTTTGGGTCGTTTTCTGGGTTATCTACAATGATGGGAGTATTATCTATTGTAACTCCCATTGTATATCTATCCATACTCCCATTTTATCTATCAGACAAGGTGAGCTTAGGGTCCTCCTACTTCACTATCATCCCAGCAATCTTCCAGATTGGTTTTAAATCAAAGATTCTTCTATCTGTAATCTGAATAAAAATTGTTCACATTCAGGAGGAAGTTAGTAATACCAACTTCCACATGCCATTCTAATCCTGGAAAATACAGAGGAAGGTGTTCCACTTAATAATGGATGGTACAGCTTAACAAATGTCTAACATTCAAATACCAAATACAGTCACATGGAAGTAAAGAAAATATCATAGAACGCTTCTCTGAAGCCACTAGGTTGTTTTTTTTTTTCACTCTACCTGTACTTTTCATTCATAGCAAACAAGACTTTCCCAAAATTAGTATTGAGATTCACAGAAATCAACAAAAGCCAGATGATAACCTAACATTTACTGAAGTATCATATTTCAATATCTAACACTTACTGAATTAATATCTAACATTACTATGCTAAGCACATTGCCTGCATTATCTCGTTTACCCGTTTGATTTAATCCA
>CM052889.1:42395934-42464975 GCA_028534135.1 Potos flavus
TCAGCTGAGGTCATGATCTTAGTGTCATGAGTTCAAGCCCCGCTTTAGACTCCACGCTGGGCATGGAGCCTACTTAAAAAATAAATAAATAAAATAATAAAAATAAAAGGTACCAGCTCTTCTATGACAATCACCATATTTTATCTATTCTCTTACCTCATTAGGCAAAGAGAAAAAATGACAGAACGAAAGTCAGAAACCTTGGTGTTCCTTGCTGCTATTGCGATTTGTGTTGCCCATACACCCCACCCACACCGGCCCCCCCCACCAGCCTCAGCCCTGCAGTCTCTGTCCTCCCTTCTCCACCCTTCACATCACAGCTCCAGTGCCCACCTCCCTCTCCACACACACACACAGCCTGTGAACAAGGGGGCTCTTCCAACAGCATTTCTCCAAGTGAGGCCCACCTGCCACCTTCACACCACAGTCCCCTCACATGACTGGTCAGAAAGCCTGTTTCTGGGCCTCACCCGAATCAGACCCTGTGAGGGTGGGAGTCGGAGAGCGGGCATTCTGGATAAACACTCTGTGCCCGAGATTTAGAAACCACACTCTCTTAGAGTTAGGATTTGTATTTCAGAACCAGATGACATGTTCTTGCATTATTTACAACTAGCACAGATGCCCGCAGACCAGTTCACAGAGCCAAACAACTCCCCAGTTGTAGATGGGAAAAGATAATGCCTTGGCTGCAGCACCTGAGAAAAACCATCAAGGGTTTTCGTTGACCACAGACTCCGTGAGTCAGTAGTGTGATGTGGTTGACATGAAAGCTAATTCTAATTTAGGCTGTCAAGATAAAAGTAGAGTAGATGGAACAAAGGAATATCCCATTCCCCATCAGACCACATCTACTCTTCCAGGCTCCAATTTGTTCTAGGGCCCACATTTTAAAAGAGATCTGGACAAACTGGCTCATGTTCAAAGGAAAATGCTCAGTAGGATGGTGAGAGCTCACGGGGTGCGTGCAGTTATCCACTCTTAATGGACGCACACCTTGTCCCTTGAAGACAATGGCCCCAGATGGTTACTTCATACATCACCTTAATCTCAGAGGCCCATAGCTGGGGGAAACCACAGGGAGAAGCCAACAGTTGTCAAGCGGGTCTCTAGACAGAAGACACAGGAGACTTTTCAGGTAATACCAAGACAGAACTGACTGATACAGGCTTTCTAGTCTTCATTTCCTTTATTGAGATACAAGTAGATGATTCTGCATTTGACATGGGCAATGACTCCCAATAATACAGTCCAGTAACTGTAATGTATCCCAAGCAAGTCATCCACCTATACAAGGAGGAACGCTGTCATGACTATAAAGAGAAAGAGATGAAAAAGAAAAGGTGCGTTTGTTCTTATCTGTGGGGAAAGTGTTTCCCAAAGCTCTCTGTCCGTGGGAGCATCTGCTCGGGAAACATGTGTCTGCACCCTTCCTAACGTGGTCCTACTTTGCAGGATGGGGGCACAGCCCTGTTGGCCGCCAGTCAGTACGGGCACATGCGGGTGGTAGAGACGCTGCTGAAGCATGGAGCCAACATCCACGACCAACTCTACGTGAGTGCGTTTTCGAGGGGACGTTAGGGGGACCCTTGCCTACCCCCTCCTCACCCATAGCATTGCAGTCTAAATTCAGATGCCGGAAATGCCCACTTCAAAAATACTTTAATGAACGGTGGGACTTCAATCTGAGAAAAAGATAGAAGTAACCTGATGAGCTTTTTCTGTGGAGAAACACATAACCTTGTATACCCACCTTTGTTCTACCCTTTTTAAATCTCTCGTACACATGCAACAGCTCACATAACGTATGCGGTTAGGATCTTCAAAAATCACGGGACACGTACTTACCCGTAAGATCACCAGCCCAGCATGTGGACTTGCTGAAAAGCAGAATAATGCTACTGTTGTAGAGTTATCTATCTGGGAGGAAGAGCACACGTAAAGGAGAAATCAGGTTACTCGGAAGAGAAGTGAGATGGGGGAGGAGGGTGAGGAACTGAAGTGCACACAACCACTGGCCTTCGAGGGGCGCCTGCTGCTGCGAGTGTGGGTCTGTTGCAGCTAATTGACAATTAGCTCATGGCCCAAAGGCTCTTTCCATCGTCGCCGTCATTCCATAGGATTTATGGGAACCATTATTCTGGTTTTGGACAACAACGACACAAATTACCTAAGAGATGAAGTGACTCGATAGAGTCCCCTCGTGAGGAGGGGAAGGATTCCTACTGCTGGTTCCGGAGGAATCGTATTTCAGGCTCTCCCACCAGCAGACATTGAGCGCTGCGGTACAGCACCCTCACAGACGTGTGGGGAGATGCGTCAGTGGGAACTTTTCTGCTTGAACACCCTTCCCTGAGTTTACACGACTGACTGCCCATCACAGGCCTCTTGGACGTGCAGAGCAGCTCGCACCACCCTTTTACACTTCAAAATCTGTAACATCCTGTGAACCCGCGGCTTTCTCACCGGAGTGCCTGAGTTACTGGATACGTGTCTGAGGGAGTGATTCTCAGCTCCGGCTGCCGTTAGAATCACGTAGGGAACTGGGGTCGGGGGGAGGCTTCCAGGCCCATCCCAGACTGAGCCGGAATCTCTGAGGGCACAACCTTGTGGCAGATGGTTCTGATGGGCGGTCAACTCTAAGAATACGGGTCTACAGCTTTGGCTATTTCTTTGGCTACATATAATGAAGTCTGTCTGAGAGCATGAATGAGTCCGTGTGTGTGTGGTTCAACAGGAAGAGCCCAAGTCTTTGGAAAAGGAAAATGAGTTGTGATTTTCATCCCATTACCATTAATAGCAGTCCAAATATCTAAATGGACTGGCACATTTGTACTGTTAGACAACATTCCATCCAAAAGGCTCACCCCAGAGTGGCACATAATCTTAGAAATGCAGAGTTTGGGGAGAACCCATTCCTGTACTAAATTCTTCTCTGTTATGAAGTGACTCAAGAAATTTCATGCACTGAAACTTCCATTTTATGTTAAGACGTTTACCCTCACCCAAACCGTCCAAACGTAAATGTTTCCACTAAAACAATTGAAACATGGAGGATCCCCGGTCGATGACTCCTGAAAGCTTCTAGGAACAGAAATGTGTGGTGCAAAGTAAAAACTGCAATGCTTGGATATGCATTTTAGAAAATTTTCAAGGGTTAACGGCTGCTAAGAGCACGGTGGATTTTCTGTGGCAACACAGTAAGGAGCAGCTGAATATTTCATCCCCATATCAAACATCTGCTTAAAGATCTATACAGGCTGAGTAATTTTTTAATGATTGCCTTAAGAGGAGTCTGGCAGCTCAGCTGACACCGACCAGAAACCCAGCACCCTTCACCTGGTTGGACTGGCAGGGAAAAGCGCTTTGCATTTTAACTTGCGGTTAAGATTCGATGGGAGGGGTGGTAATTAACTGGGTTAGCGAGGTGTTTTCCACTAGATTGTGTCCGGGTTTTCCACTGTGGTCTAAAAATAATGAAGCTCAGCACGCTCTGTGAATGCTGTCTACAGGAGGTGAGCCTCTGGGGAGGAGGCATGCTCTGAGCCAAGTGCTGTGTTTGCCGCCATTGCCAATGACACGTCTTCAAGAAAGAAATGCCCAGAAGACATAGACGCTCAGTTAAAAAGAAAACACACTAAAGAAAACTGGAAGCAAGCACTTACTTTGAGCTTTCCCGCAGGACTGCTTCGTTCTTTATAGGTGTCGTTGGTGTCTACTGGGCTGTCGGGAAGCAAGTTCATGGATGGTCTCACCAGGGCAGTTTTTCTAGAAGCATCTTTTGTTTCAAAGCTTAGAAAAATGGCGTGTTGGGGGAATGTGGAGAAAGGGGCAAGAAAGAGAAAGGGGTAGGAAGGATCTAATTAAAAGAACACTTTTATTTCTGATGCATAAAAACATACCAAACAGGTTTGGGGGACTTGTTTGTTGTTTTTCATTGATAGACTTTATTCTGTGTTTGTTTTTTAAACTAATGCTGAGCCCTTACTAGACAAAAGAACGGAAGTGGAAAACTGTATTAAATGTACGTATTTGTTAAACTAATCAAAAGGGCATAACCCTGAGATCCCACAGTGAAAGCAGGCAGCAGCTAATGAGAAGTCTGTGCAGACAAGAGAAAAATGATGACCAGCTATGTGGACAGCTTGGGTGCCGCTGCCAACAGGGGCGGATGATCAGCAACATGGTCGAGATTGTGTGGAGTGAACAGTCATTACGTTTGTTATAACTTATCCTTTACGACTCTTTGAAACGTTACCTTTCCACCCGACTTACTGTGATATTTTAGACCTATTCTTCAAAGAATAAAACACGAACCATGAATATGAAAACAAAGTGGGGGACGGAAGTGGAAAGTTGTATTAAACTGACGTATTTTTAATTGACTTTCTTTTAAAATAAACATAAAAGATGATTCGAACCCTTTCATTTTGACATCCCTCAGGATGGAGCCACTGCCCTCTTCCTCGCTGCCCAGGGCGGCTACTTGGACGTGATTCGACTGCTGTTGTCCTCGGGAGCAAAAGTCAACCAGCCAAGGCAGGTAATGTCCGTGTGGGCAGGGCCGTGCGGCAGGGAGGGCCTGCCATTCTGTAGCAGCTCCTGAGATAACTGGTCAACTCTGGGCGTCTTTCAACCCTTCCGCCTTGGTGATGAAGTCATTGTTGGATTAAGGTTTCTCCTGTCCTTTGTTTGGCCTCACCAGCAAGGCTGTGATACCAGGCTGACTGCACCATTTACTGTTTTTGAAACTTGGCTGTTTGGTGTCTGAGGTCAAGTACATACTCGGCCGCCTGCTGTTCAAATAAAATAGGGCTGCAGTGAGGTCATGAGAGTGGGCTAGCCTGGGACATAGGTAAACAGAGGTGAGTCAGGTAGCCTTGCCCCTCTCCAGTGCCTCTGCTGATACTCTGTCTTATCTCTTACCCCTGCTTCTTCTTCCACCACACCAAAGACAAGCCCATTAGCCCACTGGGAGTCATTAGTAGGTTCTACACCTTCATCTCTCACAATTATAACACTATTGAGACTTAATTTACCAAAAGCAAGCTAGCATCTAGCAAAGCAGTTGATACCTAAGGAACAGAACTCCCAAGTAATGTAGATCACACTTTATGGATAGTAAAGAACCATCCAAATCCAAGGCATTATAATTAGCTTCTCTTATATAGGAACGATTTCTGCACTAATTAATTTGTTTTTAACAAAATATTTCAGATTAAGGTAACATTACTTTAACGGTAGTTTTCTCGGGGAAAAGTCAAGCTGATTTCTTCCCGATGACACCCAGGCAGATTCCCACGGTAATGTAACCTGATAAGTAATGTAACATATGCCTATATGTTCACATAGGGAAGGTTGGTCTGAGCTCTTGGACCCAGGCTTCCTCAGTCTTTAGAAGTCTAAGTGCATAGGAACCTAAGAAGAGAAAGGGCCTTGGGGCAAAGTTGGTTCGAGGTCAGGAATCCTGAGTTCTAGATCCAACTCTGCCAATAAGTAGTTCTGCGGTTTGGAACAAGTGAATCAACCTCTCTGGACTTCTCTTCCTTCATCTGAAAATTAGGAGGCTGGACAGGATGACCCTGACAATCTCTTCAAGCTCCCCCTTTTTAATAACTGTTTTATTCAATACTCAATCAGTATTTCTTAAGCACTTAACATACGCCAGATACTGCTATGTGAGATTAAATTTTTAGAATTCCAAAGATATTCTTAGATTTAGATGGCCCCAGGAATACTCTGGGGGAGAGGAGGCTTTTAGAAAAAAGTTTCACTTCCATACCTGCCAGGGTTGATGTTTGGGGATTGGAGTTTAGTATTTTCTTGTTGGTTCTCCTTATTTTGGAAGTGTTGATTGATTCTGAATCAGATGCTTCATTTTGCCGAAGTTAATCAACAGAACCGGTCATTTTTGGACTGCAGAAGTTTGATCTGGAGGCCATTATTGAGGGAGGGTACCACCGTGAGCTTAGAAATGAAAGATTGTCAAGATTATCAGGCTTCTCTATCTGTACATCTTCCTGAAATAATCTCTGGCACTTTGACAAATCTATTTATAAAGTGAATCGTACTAACCATATGCCTAAGGTACTACTCATAAAAAAACAAGTTGATATAAGAGATTATATTTCAAATAGTGCATGCACGGTGGGCACTGGAAGCTAAGTTGAGTCATAAGATGATGCCGAAGCCAAGAAATTAAAGAGTGAGCCAGCAGTACCGGGCTGGCCACACCCCCACAGCTGCTTTCATTCCTCCCGGTGAGGATGACCTGGTCAAAGATGACCTAGTCCGGCCGTGGGAGGACCCCTCCCTTGGATCAAAGCACAAGTGACATGCCCTTCAAAGACTGCATCCAGTGCAATTGTTTGGAATTATGAACCCAGCTCTGAAGAGACTGTTATTCAGGAAAAGGGGTGTTTTATAAAATAAGAATAGCTTTGGAGGAAAAAAAGCAATGGAATTTTTCCTTTTTATAGGGGACATTAACCCCACTGTACCTTTAAGCCATAATCTTTTTATTACCTGCCATGAGCTGATAAGGAAAGGTTATCTAGCCAGGTCAGACTAGCCCAAATCCTGTCTTCTTTGAAACTGTAAACTCTGCAAAAAAAATAAATAAATAAACTCTGCATATTTAATTCCCTTCCTCGAAAACAAGCAGTGTCATAAATATGGCAAAAGCGATAATAATCTTGGATGACTTTGTCACAAGTTATGAGGAACTTTAAAAAAAAAGTAAAATTGAAAGTTTCCATTAAAATGGCCCGTGAGTGGTACACTATTATACCAGGGTGTTTGGAAACCAGTTTAGTATTCTGAAATCTCAGCTGACACATGGAGTCCCTGTCAGAAAATTCTTGAATTTATAAAACAAAGATAAGGATGTTTGCCCAAGTTCATTTCTTAATGTTTGTAGATAAATCTGATTTATGAATTTTTTTCCTTGCCATTCTCTGGGGTCCCAACATGTTATGGTACCCCTGGGACAGCATGTTCACGGAGTTGCACTGAAATTATTCAGCAGACTTTTGATCTGAGCTGCAGGGAATCTGAACAGTAGTAGGAATGGCTTTTCCTTGTAACTCTGTCATGAATGAACTAACTGAAAACCTTTCTAGGGCTTTTGTGAGAAGGAATCAGAATCACAAAGTCATAGGCAGACTCTGGAAAGACTAAGCTCTTGATTTGAAACTTGAAAAATATTTCCTCCTAGTTTGTCCTAGAGAGGTCAAGGGTCACCGAGATCACTGTACTCTATAGTCAAGCTAAAAACTCACCGTCAGTTCTTTCTATGTGACCACAGCATGTAGAGTTGATACACCTCAAGCCTTTTTAATCACCAGCTAAGATGGCTATTTAGTCTGTTTTTCTATCAGCAAAATGCTTTGAAATGTGCTTTTCCTAACGCAACTCATCCACCTTATGAAACAGTGCTTTCATGGAGTGGCAAAGGTCTGAGTGTTTACCCAGGCCTGAGTCTGGCCTATCATCACTCATCTCTAACTTGTCCTCTCAATGTGCTAATCGGGATCTCTTTGAAGCCTGAGAGAAAGGTCATCTTATGAAGTGTCTTCTCTAGCCTTGGTTTGCACTTGCATGCAGAGATGCTGGGGCCCGGATAGTGCTGGTCCTCCCAGGTTGCAAGCTTGGAGGGGTGAACCCAGTGGTGGCCAATGGGAGAAAGTAGGGCTAATGGATTTTTGCAGTGTCCTGAGGGCTTGGGGGTGGAAGCGGACAGCAACAGGGAGGCCCCACTGCTTTCATGCCCTCTGCACATGGTAGGCACTCTGAAAAGGCATATTGACTCCCAAAGATACCCCAGGGTTTGAGCAGACCTCCAGTGAGGCCTGGAAGGCCGAAGACATAGTGATCACTGGCTGCAGAACAAGGCTCAGATGTAGGGCCTGGGCTCATGGCCAGTACACCAGTTCCAAGAAGACTGTAAAAGCCAGCTACGGAGCCAGATCCACATCTTTGGGTTGTGAGTTATGGGGATATGGATAACTTTAGGAGATGAAACATAGTCCATTTTGCTTATTAACTGCATGACCTTGAGCAAGTCACTTACATTTCCTGAATGTCAGAGGTTCTTTTGGGTTTCTTTTATTATTTTAATTCTAGTACAGTTAACGTACAGTGTTATATTAGTTTCAGGTATATAATATAGTGATTCAACAGTTCTATATATTGCTCAGTACTCAACACATGAGTATACTCTTAATCCCTTCAGCTATATCACTCATCTGCCCCTCACCCCCTCTAGTAAGCATCACTGTGTTTTCTATAATTAACAGTCTGTTTCTTCGCTTGTCTTTCTTTTTTTTATCACTTGCTTGTTTGTTTTGTTTCTTAAATTCCATATATGAGTGAAATCATATGGTATTTGTCTTTCTCTGACTGACTTATTGCACTTAGCATTATGCCTGCTGGGTCCATCCATGTTGTTGCAAATGGCAAGATTTCATTCTTTTTTATGGCTCAGTAATATTCCTTTGTGTATATATTATATATACACAAACCACATCTTCCTTATCCATTCTTCTATCGATGGATATTTGAATTGCTGCCATATCTTGGCTATTGTAAGTAATGCTGCTATAAACATAGAGGTGCCTATATCTTTTCACGTTAGTGTTTTCATATTCTTTGGGTAAATACCCAGTAGTGGAATTACTGGATCATACAGTAATTCTATTTTTAATTTTTTAAGGAAACTCCATACTGTTTTCCACCTTGGCTGCACCAGTTTGCGTTCCTACCGCTGAACAGTATAAGAGAGTTCTTTTTTCTCCACATCCTCACCAGCACCTCTTGTTCCTTATGTCGTCGATTTTAGCCATTCTGACAGGTGTGAGGTGTTATCTCATTGTGGTTTTGATTTGCATTTCCCTGATGATGAATGATCTTGAGCATCTTTTCATGTGTCTGTTGGCCATCTGTAGGCCTTCTTTGGAGAAATATCTGTTCATGTCTTTTGCCCATTTTTTAACTGGATTATTTGTTTTTTTGGGTGTTGTGTGGTATCAATTCTTTATATATTTTGGATACTAACCCTTTATTAGATATGTTATTTGCAAATATCTTCTCCCACTTAGTAGGTTGTCTTTTAGTTTTGTTGATTATTTCCTTTGCTGTGTAGAAGCTTTTTATTTTGATGTAGTCCAGGATTTTGTTTTGTTTTTTCATCTGTTAAACGAGGATAATTATGGTGCCTTTGCTATGATTTCTATTTCATCCAGGCCTCCTTGGAATAGAAACTCACCAGAAATCAGGGTTGCACCCTTTCTCTCGTGAGCCGTGTAGTCTCTGTCATCTCGAAGTCCCCTCTTGCCTCTCTTTCTCTCTTCCTACTCCTTTTTTCCCTAGCATCCTCTGCCTACTCATCTTGTATATAGTCCCTAAGTTTAGGTCACACTACCCAACCCTTGGGATAACGATGTCACGGTTCCACTGGGCTCTGCACACTGAGCCACAGTGGACTGGCTGGCCTGCCCACCCTTGGTCTGAGCACCTGTGGACGGGGGGGAACGGGCTCAGGCTGGGCAATCCAGGCATCTGGTATCATCTTTTACAGACCTATTTTCCAGCCTGGAGACACCAAGCAGGGACCTAGTAATGGGAAATGGGCTCCAGGTTAGTGTAGGGCTGGTAGCAAAGTTGTCTTGGTATTGAACCCCCTCTGTTACCGATGAGGTTCCTTATATTTCTTGGGCCTCCAACTTAGCATAGGATTAATTGGTCCCCAAGACTTTCTGTCTGGCTTGAGCCTATAGATGGAAGTAGCCTAAGTGTGAGGACTGGAAGCAGCAGAAGCAAAAGCTAGTGCTACAAAATGTATTCAGTCCCATGGAACAAAATAATTTTAATACATTTTCTAAATAATCTTTGGGACCCTAACTAAAATGATCCAACATTTAGTTTCTAAAACAAATCATGCCATATGCCCCATCTCATGCTATGAACTATCTATAAAAATGTATTAGAGGATGAAAATACTCTCTTTCATCTTACTTGAAAATACTATCTCAGAAGGAGGGAGGGGATAACGCAGCCAGAAGAAACTGTACAAGTCACCTGTGTAACCGTCTATCACAGACATGAATCCTCTCTCTAACAATCCTGCTGAGTGGTAATCAGCCACTGCTGAACCCCTCCAGGCACGGGGGACTCATTACTACTATTGAGTCTTTGACCGGCCCTCACCACCATCTCTGTCTTACACTGAGCCAAAGTCTCGCATAGCTTTTACCCATCAGCCCTCTTTGTGCCACTTGGTATGCGAAATGGGTCTAAATTCATTTCTGTTTGGTTTGCACACAAATAGTAAGTGACAGCTGTCACAACCCTGTAAATCTCATGTTCCTCAAGCTAAGTGTCCTGTTCCCTTTTTTAAAAAGGTACCAGAGAGGTCCTAACTTCCTGTGATTTGTTTCACTGCAATTTATCTGATTTAACATATTTTAAAACTATATATTTTTGTCAGGATGTATCCAAAAACATAAATGTTTAAATGTTTTTCCTGCTCCAATTCCCTCAAATCTCAACAAAAAGGAGCCAAGTTGACTTAATTTCTACATTTTTATTATGAAGTCATCTTTATAATGAAGACTCTGACCATTAGAGTAGTAAGGAAAAATAAGACAAAAACAGGAACTGAGGTGTATGGAAGGAGGGTAAAACCTCTCTCCACAAACTAGATAATCAACTAATAAATGCTTTGATTTGACAGTAATGCTCCAACTCACATTCAACTTCCCAGGTTTCACCACAAATTTCAAATTTTACCAATCATTCCCACCTGTTCAATCAGTTATCTCACAGGAAAACTGGGAGAATCAAATAAAGAATATGGAGTGTTTTATAAACAAAAGTACAAATTAAGGTGTTTATTGTTTTTCATAAATACGCAGATTCAGTGACTGTATTTTCTAAGCACACGCTAGCCAGTCCTGTGCTCAGCACCTTCCTACATGTTTCCATGAGTATCTCTGGGAGGCTACATTTTTGCAGAAGAGAACTCAGGGTAATCTGCCTGAGGTCTCATAACCCGGAAGCGGCGGGTTTTTCCACCTACCATGACTATTGCAATTTAAGTGATAAAAGTTGAGTGTTGGCATTACTGTTATGAATTGATGCTATTAATATTTGTTCCCGATATACAACCTCTCAACATTTTTCCACATCTTAGTGTCAATTAAGATCATTTTACTAGCAAGCAAGCCCTTGGAAGGCATATTGAACAAGCCACCAGCAGGCCTCTTTGCGCCTGGCTGCCTTTCCTTGCCTGCCCTCTGGTGGAGATGGTGACAAAGAACAAGCAAGCCCGGAGCAGGCAAGGACAGACGAGAGCTTCCAGCACCCGCCTCCTTCTCCTGCCCCCTCCCATTCCACCGCACACCCCTTGGACCGCAGTCCACTGGATTTCCCACTCTGCTTGAACCCACCACACCTGTCCAAGCCCCTGTGACTGTAAATGCTCTTCCTTCTACATGGAATTTCCTCCCCCCCCCCCCCCCCCCAGCAAAATCCTAGTCCTCCTTTAAGGCCCAGCTCAGATATCACCCCAGCTGACCCCCGTAACCTCTACACAGTAAACACGCCCCTCTCCCGGTTCATCTTGGGCACTTTCGTCCATACTGTATTATAGCACTATAATCATCTTGAAATTCCCATGTCCCTTCTCCACTAGACTGAGTTCCTTTGAGACCAGAGAGATGTCTTCTTTAATTTTTTTTTTTTAAGCTTTTATTTATTTATTTGTCAGAGAGAGAGTGAGAGAGAGAGCACAAGCAGGCAGAGTGGCAGGCAGAGGCAAAGGGAGAAGTAGGCTTCCCGCCGAGCAAGGAGCCCGATGTGGGACTCGATCCCAGGACCCTGGGATCATGACCTGAGCCGAAGGCAGCTGCTTAACCAACTGAGCCACCCAGGCGTCCCGAGATGTCTTCTTTAGCATTCTGCCAGAGACTTAGGAGATACTTAATAATTGTTGGTTGGTTGAGTGAATGAAGGAATGAATGATTCTAAATTGGGAGAATCAAATTAAGTAATGAATGTAGACATGCTTTGTAAATGAAAGTACAAAGTAAGGTATTATTTCTATTGCTAATAATAATCTTCACATTCAAGAATATTCCCACGAAGCCCTTGTAAAAGCTTGAAGTGGCTCTAGGTGTTCATCCTTCTTCCACCCAGTTTCATTCAGCACCTCTTCCCATCTCTCCCAAGACACGGGGGTACCAGTGTCCTCCTACCACCCCTGAGCACCCCTGGATCCTTCTAGGCTCCTAATTTGACTTCACCCACCACCCCACTCAGGCCTCTTTGTTCTCTATCCCTTCGCCTGGACAGCAATGGGCAAGAATCCTGTGCCTGCTGTGGCTAGTAGACTGGAGTTGAAATTATATGCTGCAGCAGAAAATGAAGCTTTATGTTCTCTAACTGAATCATCGTGCTCTTTAGCCCGCATTCCCGCTGATGAGTAATTCAGTCTTATCTGACCAAAACAGTCCCTTGGGGCCATATTACTCTCATTATGTCAGAGCCTAAGTTTAGTGAGTTCTGGTTCCTCCACCCTCTTCCTTGCCCTTCCCTCCAAAGTGGCCTAAGTCCTCAGAGGTCAGACTATCACCCTGGCATTAAGGTGGAGTGGGGACACCCATGTCTGGTCCTTGTGCTGGTTTGCCCAGCCTTTCCTGTCTGTGAGTATCCTGCACTGGTACCTTGTTGGCCTGTCATCATGAAATCATGACTTTCCATGGCCTTATCTTCCTACCTCCAGTCTGACTCCGGACCATGGTTTACCCAGCACTTTCAATTTTCCACGGGCAGGCAGGGACTCCTGGGTGCGCAGACGCCTCGTTGATGGGGACCAGGGGTACTGGGGGATGTCTCAGGCCCATTGGCCCAGACTCCCTCACCGATTTCTGTTCTCTCTCTCAGGCACCAGCCAGAAACAGAGCTTCTCTAAGAGGCTTGCAGTTTTCCTGGGTTTCATCCCAAGAACAGGAGAAAATCCTTTTCCATCTGAAATTCACCATAATTTATCTGGGTGCTTTCCTAACCCAGATTCGAGCCAGGAGGAAAACGTGGACACCCACATCCGACCTCCACCTCCCCCACGCCATCTCTAGAGCTTCTTTTCAGCACTAGAAGGGTTTTCTGTTTTCGTTTCTGTCTGGCAGGAGCGACCCTCCTATCAAATCCTTCTCCCTCCCTTGGATGGTTCACCTTTTCTTCTCTGGAGCAGCATCTCTGTGCTCCATGGCCTAGGGCTCACATGAACACACTCTTTAGGGGCACAATACGCAGGAAATATTACCAAAAATGTCACCCTGCTCTAACTCGCTAATGTGCATCCCCTCCCAGAAGAAATCATATCACATCCTGCATGAAACTAAAGTCCCTAAAAATGGCTGGCTGTGGGGGATTCTAGACACCAGAATAGAAGAGTGGGAGAAATGTCTTTAGTTCTCTGACCCTCACACATCACCTCCAAGAAAACTGCTTTCTCCTGTGGGAACGAGGGCCCACACTAAGCAGGGCGCGTTGCGTGAAAGCAAACAAACTGACAGAATCTGGGGGAAATAAACCCGTGCTGGCCTCTCCTTCCTGGGTTTGTCAGATTTGGTTCTGCCTCGGTGAGCAACCCAAGCGCTTTTCCACTCTGTGTTCCATGAAGTCCGGCACCCTACTATGGGCTAAAAGATCCTGCCATAAAATGGCTGTACTATAAGCCCAAACCCGAATATTGGCAATCACACAGGTGTTCCAGGCACTGCCAAATGTCTGTGTAAATGGGTTACAATCTCTGTCCTCGTGTGCCATGGGGGGGAGGGGCTGTTTGTGGGCGCTGCCTTGCTGCTGGCGGCTGCTGGGTGGCCCGGTGGGAGCAAGCGTGTCCCCTCGCCGGCAGGACGGGACGGCACCACTGTGGATCGCGTCGCAGATGGGCCACAGCGAGGTGGTGAGGGTGATGCTACTGCGCGGGGCCGACCGGGACGCCGCCCGCAACGTGAGTCTGAGCCACAGCTGCGGCACGTAGGGGCAGGGGGGTGGGGGTCCGGTAGTGCATGCAGGGAAGCTCCAAAATTCAGCCTGGCCCGCACGTGCAGAGAAAATGTGCCTTTATTTGGTCTGTAACTCCCCCGGGTTTTCTCCCAACCTCCACCGGCTCTCCAGCAGGAAAACAAAGTAAATGTCCAAGTAAGCTGACACTTAGCAAATGCTGCCCACTCTCCCCAAGGATAAGATGTTTAATCCTGGGAGATCCTCCTCCACCTGAGCTGACTCCTGGATGAACCCGGGAGGAGTGCTGGAGGTAGGATCCCGGGCCTGGGCTGTCCTTGGGGGGTGTCCCTAGCGACTGCGCATGCGCCTGTGCTGTGCCTCCTGCTGGCTCTCGACTGCAGGGAAGGTGGGGGCGCAGCCTCTGTGTTTTGGGGTCCAGCAGTGCTCCTGGGGCTCCACCTCACCTGGCTTCCCCAGCTGTAGACCCCTGCACCACATTGGCCTCCACCTAGCAATGCTAATGTCACCTAAGTCTGCCTTGATGGGCCCCACGGCAAGCCCTGTGGAACTAAGGGCAGCTTGGGGAGACCCTGCTGCCTGACCACACTATGCCATTTGCTTTTGGGGTTTGGTTTGGTTTGGTTTGGTTTTTACAATGTCTGGCCTTTTCTCCCTTAGTATTACCCTTGCTTATGTGACCCACTTCCCTTCTCCATGTCAGAGCCCAGAAAAGGGTAAAGACACATTCCTGCCTACTTCACTGTCCTCTCTCCCACTCTATCTCTTCTTCCCACATCTCTGAAACCAGAAAAGAAAAACCCTCTAATCTCATTTTCTTTCTTCCTGATTCTAGCTAAACCTTTAGAGCAGGCTGGGATAGTTCCTTGACTACAAAATTCTGTGAACTGAATCCTCCAAATACAGCAATTGATATGTAAAACCAGGGGGGAAAAAGGAATTTCGAAAATCTCTTCTCAGGCCAAAAAGTGATGACAGAAGCTGAATATAAATTTTTGCATTTTTGCATTTCTTTTTAACAGATTTCAATCTATCCCCTTCCTACTCACCACCTACCCACCCCCCAACCCCCACAGACAGATACCTAGGCACAGTAGAGCAAGGTTGTATATAAGACAAAGCAAAAAGAAAAGCACATTCAAAATTTTAAATCAGTAAATACAGTTCAGTAATTATTTAAGTCATTAAAAATAGTTTAACATTAATTTCCACTAAGTCATGCACTGCAGATAATGCCTCTTTGGTCCATCTGTGTCCTAAAATATATTCTTGATATTCCCCTCTCCCCTTACCCAATGTTCTAAGGGACTGGAAGAGTCTAAATTCCCAAATGGCAGGGTTCTAAGATAATAAGTCACATATTTTTTTTTTTTTAATAAGTCACATATTTTGTCTAGCATTCTTTCATGCAGAAGTGAATATGCTCTAAAATCCTCCTAGATTAAGAGACATGGCCTTTCTCCTTTCACCTGTTCTGACAAGTGTATTCTCTGTTCTCAACTAACATTTAGATCTTCGCCAACACACACATATGTTAATAGTCAACTTTTCTTTTCCACTCTGTTAAGGATGGTACAACGGCATTACTCAAAGCAGCCAACAAAGGATATAACAATGTTATAGAAGAGTTGCTGAAATTCTCACCCACCCTTGGCATTTTGAAGGTAAGACTTAAAGAGAAATTTTACCGGGGCGCCTGGGTGGCTCAGTGGGTTAAAGCCTCTGCCTTCAGCTCCGGTCATGATCTCAGGGTCCTGGGATCGAGCCCCACATCGGGCTCTCTGCTCGGTGGGGAGCCTGCTTCCACCTCTCTCTCTGCCTGCCTCTCTGCCTACTTGTGATCTCTCTCTCTCTCTCTGTGTCAAATAAATAAAAATCTTTAAAAAAAAAAAAAAAAGAAATTTTACCCATCTATAAAAGAGAGGTTAAAAATTAAGAAGCCCGTACCTGAGGACTGCAGGAGAAGCTGAGATAATTCACACGGTTAATTGCATTCTTGAAAGAACTTACCTACAATTTCTTAATGTTGGAGATTCTTGGGCACTGGTTGAAATAGCAGGGTGATAAAAAGAGTGAACCAGAGTCTGTTGCTACTTAATTTTCTGGGGGGGGGGGGGGAGAAATAGTAGTAATTAAATCACTACCTTGGAAAGTAAACTATCTTGATACATATATCATAGGACTAAAATCTTCCACAACTCATGAAACGCATGATTTGTGTCCCATGAAACTTGGGGGACAGGTGCTCATGTTTCTTCCCTTCATTATCTGGAGCAAAGAACCACATTATTATCTTAGGTGACTAACCCTCACATATGTGGACACCCCAAAGAATGTCATTCTGGAGAGCTGGGTCTGCCGGGAAGCAGAACACCAAAACCCTTTTTTAAATTTCAACCATTTGAGACTAAGATATTTCTAAATTACAGTATATACCAGGGGCTGGCAATTTTTTTTAATAAAGGGCCAGGGAGGAAATATTTTAGGCTTCATGGGCCGTAGAGTCTGTGCTGAAACTGTTCAACTCTACCCTTGTAGCTTGAAAGCAGCCGTGGGGGGTAAAGGACGGCTGCATTCCACTAACACTTTTTTATGGACATTGTATTTCTGGAATTTCATATTTGCCTGTAGTACTCTTCTTTTCATTTTTTTTAAATCTCGGCTTGCCAGGACATAGAAAAACAGGTGGCAGGCTCGATTGGGCCCACAGGTTGTAGTTTGCAGACCCCCAGTTTACACTACTGTTTTCTTAAATTGAGGACAGGAAACCTGTTCTAAATTTAGAACAGTGACTAGCACTTAGCCCTCGGGCTTTATTGACACGTAAAAAGTCAACCTGTCCTTGAATGATCCCAGAGGCTTTTCGGACACTCTGTATCTGATCTTTATATATTTAGTCTCTATCCTTGTGATCAGCTGATACAGGCCTGCTGTCAGAATGCCGGCCCCTCTCTCCGAACCAACGAGCAAGTTCTAATCTTCCATGAGCTTGGAAGCCGGAAAGCTACATTCATTAACGTTGTTTGTAAAGTAAGAATAAATGGTCTATGAAAGGGAGCTCTACGAATAAAAGAAATGAGCTTCAGAAATGGACTTTGTAATACCTAGTCGGGTTTCAAAGAGCTCTTTTTTGGCTTGGTGTTTTATTCTCAGCCATGTTGCAAATAGATGAAGCTGTCAAGTTGGTGAAGATTTAGATGGGTGAAATGTCACCAGACAAGTGAGTTGTCATATGGGTTATAAAAGTAAACACGCTGCTTTGGAAAAGAAAATGCTACTTTGCTGGAATTTTTCTGTGGGTGTTATATTTTATTCTTTTATAAAATAAGAAAATGGTTTATTATTATTATTATTATTATTATAAATAGCTACTGTGGAAACTAAGCTTGTGTTTAGATGCTACTTGTAGACATATGCACCTTCTGGAACAGATGTCATGTGACTGCCCATCATTCTTATGTCAGGCTTGTTATATTCTCTTCCTCTCCCCTCCCAGATTCTGGCTACGTACTGCACATAGATGCTTCCTTAGTTCACTAAATATTTGCAGTACATTTCATAAAATGTCAGCAACCCACCCAACGGGCCCCTTTCATGCTTAAGAATGCTCCACCTCAGGGCTTGGGGGTTTCCTCACCGCACATGCTCACGCCCACCCGAGTGCGTGGACAGCAGGTAGCTGGCCTGACAGGTCGGCCCGTTGGTTTACCAGCCATTTCTCCAGCCTCGCTGGAAGCACGAAAACTGTATATGTTGTCCCTGTAGAAAAAACAAAATGATGTGGCATTATCACTTTTGCTGCAGCAAGTTCTAACACATTTAAAGCTGATGGACTGATCGTGAAGTCACGTGCACCTTGGGCCAGATTTCTTGTTTCACTTGCCAAAGGACGTTGGCAGCGTTTGCACGGACCGTCTGCCGGGGACCTGGGGACACTCTGTTAGATGCTGACGTGCCCTGGGAAGGGGCTGTGAGGAAGAGCAACGCTCCGACCCGAGTGTCCTCACTCAGGCTGGGTTATGATGAAAGCCAGGCTCCGTGCTGATGACCGTGAGCCCACTCCTGACACGCACTGTCATTCTCTCCTAGAATGGGACGTCGGCCCTCCACGCGGCAGTGCTCAGTGGGAATATTAAAACAGTCGCGCTGCTCCTGGAAGCAGGGGCGGACCCAGCCCTGAGAAACAAGGTACCGGCCTCTCCTTCCCCCTCTTTTAACTCCCCTGGGCACCTGTGCAAAGAGATAATATAAGTTTCTACCTAAGCCACGATAACCCATCCTGTGCCCCCTGGGCCAGGTTTGTTTCACTTGCAAAAGGCCGTTGGCAGTAGTACACGGCCCATGTGCTGTGTGCTGTGGACCTGAGGACATGATTAGATGCTCATGGGCCTTTGAAAGGGACTGTGAGGAAGAGCAAAGCTCCAACAGGCGTCTCATCACTCAGGCCGCCCCCAGCCCTTCACTTCATCCCTGGGCATTGTGAGGGCATACAAGGCTGTCGGTAGGTAGGAACGAGTGGTGTATCTACACCCAGAGAATTAGGCTAAAAAGCCCGTATCTATCGTCAGCGGTTGTGGGCTAACGATGGTGCAGCCTCCCAGGGCGGGGGCGGGGAGTCGTAGTTGCGGGGAGTAGAGTTATGGGGTTCTATCATCAAACGTCCCCATTCTGGTAGTTTATTGCTATCCTGCATACGTCCAGCGTGCGTATCTTGACAACTGCTTGGTTGCTGTTCTACTGTTTGGGACTTGGCACCGCTGTCCCAAACCAACCCATACTTACCATAGGCCAAGATCCACAGTTTACAGTTAGGTCAAACATGGAGGTGGGAAGGTGCCCACTGCCCATTTTTTCCTATTCGACATCTTCGTGGACAGTCAAGTGTAGAATCTGGGGGAGGAGAGCAGTGTAAGGAAGGTCTTGAGAGAACACTGAACTATGAACTTTTAAAGGAGGAAGTAGGAGTGGGGCTTATCCATCAAGGAAGGTATGAAAAACTTATATACTATCTGAGCTTTTGTAAGTATCTAGTGCTGTGTTAATTTCTTTAATAATAAAAGCAAACACATAGAACCTTTTTCATGACATTTTGGAAAGGAACCATTAAGCGGTGCAATTAGACAACATGCCAAGAGTCTCTTTTATTTTCATTTTACTTAGCATGTGGCGTTATTATTTCCTTGTACTTGCCATTAGAGTGCTTGAAGACCAACACTTCTGCTTATCTCTTCCTGAGATACTCTGATTTGTTTTCCATTAGCTGGCCTAGCCATGTGATAAGGCAGCTGAAATCACACTTACGCTCTTATCTTTAGACCCTGGACACAGACTTCCTAAAGAGATTGATCTTTCTTGCTAAGCCATCCAGGAGCTTGTGGAAACTGAAACAAAATGAAATTCTTTGTTTGTCTCCTGGGATTTCAGCAGTAATGGTCATGGGGAATTTACGGTGACCAAAATGCTGGACTTTGGATTGTCCCTAAAGCTACTCTTGAATATATAGAGATATAGAGAGACTGCCCGTGCTGGAGTTTCATACACCAGCAGCCCTCAGAGAGCTGGGAGTAGTTGCCAGGGAGCCCCACCCCATCCCACCCATCCACCAGCCACCCCAAAGAAGCCAGCCTCTTAGAGACAGCTCTAGAAGCAAGGGTATTGGGATTCAGGCAGCCACCCAGGACTCTTGAAGGGGATATTCTTCGCCTTCATTCATTCAACACGTACCGAGTACCCACTAGATACCATGCACGGTGCTGTGTTCTGGGGAGACAATGGTGAATGGAGTTCCCATCATCTCTGCCCTCAAAGAGCTCAGAGTTTACTGAGGAATAAAGACAAACAAGAAATTGCAGTACAGTGACAAGAGCTGTCAGCAGGGAAGTAATGAATGCTACTAGAAGCTTCCCAGAGGAAATGACTTCTAAGCTAATACAGAAGCAATCTTCTGCTCCAGGGGTGGAGTTCTGCTCTGGGACTGCGACGCGGATGCCCCAGGAGAGGGTAACCAACGGCCCCAGGAGCCACTCCCCACACCGTAGCTGTCCCCATGGGTGCAGGCCCCGTGTTCCCGCTACTCCCAGCCGAGGACTCAGAACACAGCTGCTCCCTGGAGCAGTTGGGAAGGAGAGCGTTTTGATGCTGTGCTATCAGATCATGAACATGGGCCTGTGATCCTGCCCCATAATGAATAAGATGGCCTTTGGGGGCTAGCCTGGGGCACTAGCCATCACAATAGTCCACACAACCTCAGCAACCTGAGAATTCAGTGAGGACCAACCTGGAGAGAGGAGGCATGAGACCAGGTTTTTAGAACTATATGGATGACACACGGAACAGCAATGCGATTGATCAAAACTTGACAACACGGTTTGAGGATATAAGGCCTTTTTCAGTGATAAAGGTTACACACGGGAACTGTAACTCAGGAAGCTTATCGATAAAGTACAGCTTCTTAGATCTCCTCTTCCTCCTGACCATAGAGGATCCTCTGGCTACCAGCCCGCTTGCTCCCCGAGGACAATAACCCGTGTGAAACAGCTCCGGGATTCCCGAGCGCACTCCGAGGCTAGACGGAGCTGGCATCTGTCTACCGGGAGCACTTCTGTGCGGGTCCAGGCATTAGGCCTGTACAATGTCTCTTTCTGCAGAAACTCATAGTAGGATCTGAAGGCTCTAGAGGGGCCTCCGGTCTACAGGAACACAGCATAGTGATCTCCTACCCAATTCAGTCCAGCATCAGCATCAGGGGTCCTTTGTGGTGGGCTGGGGGGCAGCCACAGGACACTCTGTGCGGCAGACCATTTGTGGCAAACATAATTCCCAGCAACTCTGTGCGTAACTCCCAACAAGTGAGGTCCCAGCTAGCACGCGGGGGGCAAAGAGCAGGACCCAACTGAGAAGGTAGGGACTTCAGGAGTTTCACCTAGGATCAGGGTCCCAGCTAAAGCAGGGGGATTCCAGGTGTCGCTCTGGGAGGAAAAAATAAGTGCCCTCTCCCCTATTCTGGATGCCTTTCTACCCTTTAACTGCCTCCCCTGAAATCCCAAGAACATTCCGTAATTCATCTATAACAGCAGTTCTCAAAGTATGGTCCATGGACCCCTGAGGGCCTGCAAAACCCTTTCAAGAGGTCTAAGAAGTCAGAGCAATACACTGAATAATACGAAGACGTCATTTGCCCTTTTCGCTATGCTGACATCTGCTCTACTGGTGTAAAAGCCGTGGTGGGTGAAACTAGTGGCCCCTTACACGTCCCAGCAGGGGTATGATACCGGCAAATGATTTTACACAACCTTGTGAGTTATTTCACAGATTTTGTAAATTATTTCACACAAATACCAGTTTTACTTAAGAACATCTTTGATGAAGCAGTGAACAATTTCAATTTTATTAAATCTGGACCCTTGTTACGTATCTTTTTAATATACGACGGAAGGCCGTGGGAAGTACGCATCTGGCCTTCCCGCTCTGTACTCAGGTGCGTGGTCGTCTCGGGGACCAGCACCCACGCCGTGGTTAGAACAGCAAAGCGAGCCAGTCGCCTTTGCACGGAGCGCCATTTTTACTCCAAAGAACAACCAGTATCCCCCACGTGAGCCTGACGGCTTCTTAAAACTCTCAGGCCTCTCTGATGAATCAGCGCTCATATTAATGAAGGTGATCTTTGGAGATTGTATGACCCAATGTGTCCACATTTTGGAAGATCTGCATAACTCATTGAACTAATATTTTCCAATTGACCAGTGTGATGTTACAAATCATACATGGGGGAAAACTCTGGCTATAGATACATAGATGTATGGATTTTTAATGTAAAAGTTCATTGGTATGGTTTCAGATTCCACACTGCAGTTACCTTTAAAACTATCCCTTGTTTAGTATGAGTGTAGCATCAAAGAAGAATATCTCCAATGATCTTTCCAGAAACATTAAAATGTTTCTCCCTTTTCCAACTACCTGTCTGTGCCAAGCTGAATTTTCTTTCTGTGCTTTAACTGAAACAACGTATCACGACAGTTTGGATACAGAAGCAGATAAGAAAATCCAAATGTCTCTGAGTAAGCTACACATTCAACAAATAGGCAAATCTACAATGCTACTCTTGTCACTAGCTTTTTTGTTTTTGAAAAATGTGGTCGTTTTTCATGTTATTTATGTTGCCCTGTTGTGCATTTATGATTTTTAATGAATTAAGGTATTTTTAAATGTTCTTCCTTTCATTTCTAAGAAGTTAAAAGTAAAAGCTCAGTGGGATCCTCAATAATTTTTAAGAGTGTAAAAAGGGTCCTGAGACCAAAAAGTTTGAGAACCACTGCCCCATAACGTTGATCTCATGGAGTAGGGACTCACTCATGAAATAAATGCATAAGGAATGTGTCTCAGCAGCACGATGAGAAGAAAGGCCATTCAGTGAAACCCCAGGGTCGGGGGGACGTGGGGGCCACAGAAGCCGTTCTTGACCAGGTATCTCTTATTCTCTAAATGTTTCTTAACTCTGTTTTCTCAACAGATACCTGTCCTGAGTCTCAAGTCCCTAGTGGACACACTATCCCATCCTAATTAAATGTGAAGTATCAAATTTAACATTACCAGTATTTATTGAGCATGTACTAGATGCACCAGGCATTGGGCTGGAAATGAGGATGCGAAGATTAATCATACATGGACCCTGGCCTCTAGAAGATCAATGTACTAGAGATATGGCTTAGAAAAATAACTCTAACGATGAGATAAGAAAATAACAGGTGATAGTTATATGATTAAAGGAGACCTTTAAGGCCTTAAAACAAGAGTGAGTCCAGTGGGGTTTTTCACCAGCAGAGGAGCAAGTTTGGGTCAGGAGCCCCTCTTTGGAGTCCCTAAAACCATCCCAACTGTGGGAATTCACTAATGCCTGTCTTATCTTCTTTCAGGCCAATGAACTTCCAGCAGAACTAACCAAAAATGAACGTATACTGCGTCTCCTCCGAAGTAAAGAAGGACATAGGAAGAGCTAACTTAGTTCCATATTCAACTGAAAGATAGAAACCCTAATCACATTGTCCAAAAAGAAATTGCTTTTCAAATAGTGTTGGAAATTCCTTGAAGCAAGGAAATGCCCAGAATGTCCCCCCTGGGTCCCTGACCAAGGAGAGCTGGGCTCTGTACCCCGAGTCAAGAACAGAAAGGCTCAGGGACCCCTTGCCCTCACTTATGTGGGCTTCTCACGCTGGCCTGTGACCCACCCCCCCCCCCCCCCGTGGGGCCTGGCAGATTCATGGAGTCCACAGAAACTCATTTTAAACCACACTAAGTTGGGTCTCTCAGTTAAACTCTTAGAGTTAAACCGTGGAAGAGGTTTAAACAAGATGACAAAAGCCTTTAAAAGACTGAAAGTCTGATCGTCAGTGAATCAGAGCACTTCTGCTTTCGCGTTAATTGTAAGTGTGCTAAACGATATAGCTCCCTCATATTTGACACGTAGATGTATGTCGTTCCAGTGTAAAATGTTTTCTTCTACCCAGAGATCGTAACCACGTTGATTCGGAAGCAGCGATGTGTAAACTCACATTAAAGAGCCACTTCTGACATTCCACCATGTGATTTTGCGAGACGGACTGTTGAACTGTAGAAAAGGCAGATCATTTGCGAAGTGATCCTCGTCTCATTCCTAACACGTAAGAAAAATCATTTTTACCTAGAATCAATATTGTAGGTGCAGTAGGATACGCGTGGCAAATTTGGAAACTCGGAAAATTACAAACCACAGGAAATTTAGGCTTGTCTCTTTGAACTTTTATTTTGGTTCTCTTGTTGGGAATCCGCTTCCCATGCCATAACTAAGTAGACTTAATATGCTGTGCAATCCTGTTGCTTGACGCAATGACTTTGAGGTCTTTGGATAAAATATGACATATGCAAGTACAATATGTTGCTATTCTATTGCAGGAGTATAAGTAATAAAAGACTGTTATTAGTATTTAATAAGTGTTCATCTACGCATGTTCTTGAGCTGATTGATTCCAAAAAAGAAACCGGAGTTTTATTGAATTATTCCTTGAAGGGGAGTCAGAATATATGTTCAATGCACTTTATAATCAGTGGTGTCTAAATGCCTCAGTCAGTGCCTAATTGGACACACACAAATTAGACCATCTTTCCATAATCTACCATAATGAACGCTGATGGTATTTCTGTTATTTAAAGACTTCTTTAGTTTTCTTTTTACGTTCTGTTCTGGTTTCCAGCCAGTGTTCTATATAAAGACATGGTAAGGTGGAAAAGGTTTTTTTTAACCAAGCGGTACTAAAAGCATCATCTTTAAGTCAGTAAATGATGGAATATAATTTTTGAAATTAGAAGATATTCTCTTAAAGTTTGTTATGATCAATAAAATAATCGATCAACAAAAATCAGCTAATTTTAATCAATATCACAAACAAAGGCAGTAATGGGCAAGCCACAGAGCCCCCAGAGATGTCTACAGCCTGACTGACTATGCAACAAGTCTGCAATCTAATTTCAGGATACAAAACTAGAAAGTTCTGTCTGTATTGCTAAAATACCCGGATACCCTTTTAGTAGCTAAAAAGCAGTGCCAATTTCCTCACCGACTTCCTTTTATTTAGCAAAATAATACAAATACACTTTCCCCCATGGGAATTTCATAAAACTAGGTTCATTCTGAAGAGGAAAATAGTATGGCCTTAAATGCTTTCTATTTTTCCCCCTTTGTTAGACCTTAGGCCAAAACTGGTTGCTCATCACTGATATAAATCAAAACAGTATTATGGACACTGATAACAAAGTTCCAAAAGACAAAATGGATTGAAATCGCACACTCAATGTTTTCACTGAGGTGTGTTGTCCTTGGCCTATTGTTTTAAGTGGAAAATGTTCTTGATCAATTTTAGGACCATAAAAATGAATCCAGTAGCTTTAACAATGGAGGTTTTCCTACTATAAGTAAGAGGTCTCTAGCTTAGAAGGATCACATTTGTTCTGGATGAGATTAGGACACTAGCCACAGCAGGGAAGGTGATTATATTAACCCCTCACCAGAGACCGAACGAAAGTCTGTTATTTGAAGTAAAATTGCATTTATTTGGCACACAGGTAGATGGTTCTTATTTTTTTTATAATTCTTATTTTATGTTTATCTAATTTACAATTCGATGAGCTCCGCATCCTAAGACAGAACTATCAGTTCCTATGCAAATCATTTGTTAACTGAACTACAAAAGTTTTCATTACATTCGTTTGATGACGTATTCCATGTTATAATTCAAAATAAAGTTAATGTACTACCCAACTTGCCTTTGCTGCTTGTTCCTGTTGGTTTTTAATCAGAAGTTAGTTATTTCTGTGATTTTTAATAGCATGGAATTTCAGAGTGAATAAGTCAGCTTTGTCGATAAATATATTGATATTCAGAACCTGAGTAGATCTTTAAGCTTTATGATTTCATTATTTCAACTGTGGAGAACTTTTGTAATAATCCCAATTTCTGTCACTCAGACAAAAATTCCTGGGGGAGTCATGGAAGATACTGAAAACAGAAACTTTGACTTGTACACTGTGATGATTCAATATCCACAGGCATTGTGGATGGATTCCCCCCGTCTAGTTAACACACCCATCACCTCGTTTACTGATCCGTGTGTTATCTTCATTTCTATTTTTATTGCCTATGCTGCTGGTGGCTCTTCAGTCCTGTGCAGTGGCTTTGTTGTCTGCAGTAACTGATGATTTTGTGTAAATATTTGCAGCGATAACATCAGCTATCTGGGGAACTCCGTGACCATTCTGGCTTCCTCCCCTGCTGCCTCCACCCTCGGCAGCCACAAGAAAGCTTGGTCTCATCATCCTCGCACTCGGGAGACCTAGTCAGAGGACAAGAACATACCGCCCAAATGGCAGGCTACTTGGGATCCCACAGAGATGCATTTTGGGGTGGGCCTGCACTGCAGATTAGAGGGGTAAGAAACTGAGGTCCTGATTGCACAAAGGGGTTTCGGGACTAGAACTGGCTGAGCCTCAGAGGTAGTGACCAGGTGCGGTCTGCGGATCATGAATAACAGCAATAGAAACAGAAGGATTGTTATGTGCTAAGCACTTTACATAGAGAATCTCATAAAAGTTTGTATGCATTTTCTCATTTACCCCTGACAGCCACGCTGTGAAATAGGCATTATCCTTATCCACATCTTGCAGCTGAGGAAACTGGCCTTTTGAGAGAACCTCTTCATAACATCAGCTTGGTGCTGTTCTCCAAACTTGGGGATTTGCTTTCTGTAGTGGAGTAAATCAAAGGAAGTAATGCCCAGATGCAGTCACAGTTGTAGCCTCAAGGCAATGAGGGCAGAGAACACAGGATATATATATATATTTATAAATATATATATATATATATATTTTTTTTTAATATTTAGAGGCAGAGGGATGCCTAGCTCACTCAGACCATAGAGCATGTGACTGACTTGACCTTGGGGTTGAGTCTGAGCCCCACTTTGGGTACAGAGATTACTTTAAAATTTTTTTTAATTTTTTAATTTAAAAAATTTTTTAATTTAGAGGTAGAACTAATGATAATTGGTGATTAATTGAACATAGAGATCAAGGAAAAGATGGTTAGGATTATATTAAGATGTGGAGGGGGACCCTAGGACCTCCCCTAGGTTGGGTGATTTGCTAGAAAGACTCCCAGGGCTTATCATGGGGTCATATCCATGGCTAGGCTTACAGCAAAAGGATATATAGCAAAATCAGCAAAGGGAAAGAGAAATAGAAGATGGAGGGAACCAGGTGCAACCTTTTAAGAGTCCTCTTCCAGTGGATTTCCGCAGGAGGAGCTCAATTCCTCTTGCAATGAGACGTGGCAATGTTGACAAGTGTTGTCTGCCGGGGAAGCTCATCAGAGACTCGCCAGGCTTTCAACTGGGAGCTGGTCACATAGGTACCCTCTGCCTAGCCTTTACCAAAATTCCCAACTTTCAGAAGGAAAACAGACATTCAGCATAAAACACATTGTTGGGTACAAACAGGTTAGGCACACTGAGCCATTGTCATTTAGGGAAGGCTTTAGATCGGTGTAGGGAACGGTTTACTAGTCAAGTCCCCAGATGCCAGCCAGTGGTCAATCTCTTAAGCAAAACTTTCTAACGTTAGTAGTCTTGAGTCTGTTATGTTCATTCTTTTCCACACCCAAGGTTTACATGGTGGATGGTGACAATAATTGTGTTACAAAGAGGGAAGCCCAACTGGGGTGGGAACAGAGACAGAAAGAGAGAGAGCGCGCGCATCCGGACAGGTTCAGTTTAAAGAATGTGTGAAATAGATTCTAGAAGGCAATTGGAAGCAGCGGCTTGATGTTTAGAACAAGACTATTTCTACTGATTCAGGCATCACGTATGTAGAAGTGATGGTCAAGGTCATGGGGTGAATGAGGTCCCCAGAATGACTCTGGGGAGAGGGGAAAAACCTGAGAGGCGATTTTGAAGGAGAAAGGGCAGTCAGCCAAGGAAATGAGATGGGAGGGATAGGAGCAAGAAGTGAAACACATATCGAGGGAGGAGAAAGTCAAAGAAGGTGTGGAGGGTGGGCAACAAACCCCATGCGGTGTGACCACGTCACACAAGGGCTGACAAATTCCAGCCTTCTGCTCCACAACTTTGCCCTTGGCGAGCTTGTTCGGCCATCACAGAACTCCAGCCCTGAGTTGGAAAGGACAAGGATGGCGACCGGTCAGGAGCTGGAGCTAATGTTAAATGAAAAAAAATGGTTGTCTAGAAATGATTCTAGTTGTGGTTGGTAGAATTGTATTTGGGAAGCCAATCCTGACATTTTCTAGGAACTGCCGGCATCCATCAGAAAGCACTGCCTCTGCTTTGTCACCGAGAAAGTATGAGCATACCTCAGAGATACTTAGATCCAGTCCCAGACTGCGGCGACAAAGTGAATATCACAATGAAGCGAATCACGTGAGTTGTTCTGTTTTCCAATGCATATAAAAGCTACGTTTACATTACACGGTGGTCTATTAAGTGTGCAATAGCTTTTTATCTTTAAAAACAATGTACATGCCTTAATTTAAAAATACTTCATTGTTAAAAACTGCTAACCAGCATCTGAGGTTTTGCAGGGGGAGGGTCTTGCCTCCATGTTTCTAGCTGCTGGCTGATCGGGGTGGTGGTTGCTGGAGGTTGGGGCGGCCGTGGCAATTTCTTCAAGTAAGACGACAGTGACGTTTGCTGCACCGATTGACGCTTCCTTTCACGAATGATTTCTCTGTAGCGTGTGATGCTGTTTGATAGCATTTTACCGATGGAACTTCTTTTGAAATTGCAGTCAGTCTTAGCATAATTAACATAATTCTTTAGAGGCCTACAGTTGTCAGAATGGTCAATGACATTGGCTTCAACTTAAAGTCGCCAGCTGCAGTAGCCCCTAACAAGACAGTCAGCCTGTCCTTTGGAGCTTGGAAGCCAGGCATTGGCTTCTCCTGTCCACCTATCAAAGTCCCAGATATCATCTTCTAATATAAGAATGTTTCATCTACATTGAAAATCTATTGCTTAGTCACTTTTGTTAATGATCTTAGAGCTTCTGGGTCACTTGCTGCAGCTTCTCCATCAGCACTTGCTGCTTCACCCTGCACTCTGATGTCATGGAGGCGGCTTCTTGCCTTAAACCTCATGATCCACCCTCTGCCAGCTTCAGACTTTTCTCTTGCAGCTTCCTCACCTCTCTCAGCCTTCACAGAATTGAAGAGAGTCAGGGCCTGGCTCTGGATTGGACTTTTGCTTACGGGAATGTTGTGGCTGGTTCGATCTTCTATGCAGACCACTCAAACTTTCTCCATTGCAGCAATAAGGCTGCTTCACTTTCTTATCATTCATGTGTCCATGGAAGTAGTATTTTTTATTTCCTTCAAGAATTTTTCCTTTGCATTCACAGCTTGGCTAACTGGTGCAAGAGACCTCACTTTCAGCCTGTCTCAGTTTTCAACATCCCTTCCTCACTAAGTTTAATCATTTCTAGCTTTTGGTTTAAAGGGAGAGACGTGTGACACTTCCTTTCACTTAACCACTTAGAGGCCACTGTAGGATTATGAATGGGGCTAATTTCAATATCGTTGTGTCTCAGGGACTAGGGAAGCCTGAGGAGAGGGAGTGGGAGGGGGAATGGCAGGTGGGCGGAGCAGTCAGAACACACTACATATATCGGTCAAGTTCACTGCCTCATATGAGAGCAGTTTATGGTGCCCCCAAACAATTACAATAGCAGCACCAAAGATCACTGAATGCAAATCACCATGACAGATAGAATAACAATGCAAGAGCTTGAAATATTGCAAGCATTATGAAATTGTGACGCAGAGACACGAAGTGAGCAAATGTTGTTGGAAAAATGGTGCCGGTTGACTTGCTTGACACAGGGTTGCCACAGACCTTCAGTTTGTTTTAAAAATGCAGTATTTTCAAAGCACAATAAAGCAAAGCACAATAAAATGAGGTGTTCCTGCACCTCGAGCCACACTATAGAGATGCAAGATCGGTGCGGTTGCAGCGTCAATGGGCCTATGAGTTAATGTTTTATTACCTTCCTGGAAAAATGAGAGAAACTACATTTATCTCTGCTGGTTAATTGGTTTAGTGAGCATTATTTCACTGTGATGAGATGCTAAAAAAATTAGTGCATAGAACCACGTGGGGGCCCGCTGTAATAGAGCCAACCATGTTAGGAATTCTCATGCTTTTGTCCAATGTCAGCTCAGGCTCTTCTACTTACCTGCGCTTTAAAATATGGAGAATGACAGGCAAAAAGCAAGTTATGTGCTCTCTAGAAAAAAAGTAGAAAAATTTATTCCACATTCCACTGGCTGACGGCCCCACTCATGTCTTTAGTCTGCTTAACACACCAAACACAGTGAGATAAACCAAGACCTAGAGAGGTGTTTCTCAGTTACGTATTCTCGCCCTCAGTTACATAACTGATGCATTAGTGGGTCTGGAAAGTCTGAAAATCTTTTCCTGGAGCCCTCGCCCTTATTTTTAGTAATACAAGATGATTGTAAAATATGAGTGAAGTCATGCTTTTACCAATTGAAGGAAGCTAATAAAAGATCTTTGGGTCTTGGATACCTTGTCAGCTTCGTCTCTGACAACAGAAAAAATTCCTCCTCCCCTCCCTGCTGTCCTCTGTCCTCCCTTTACTAGGATTTCACTCTCTGATTTTTAACAAAGGAAATGCTGCTATTGCTCTCACTTTCCCATGGTTGAACTTTTAAAACTAGCCCTAGGAAGAAAGTCTTCAGGGCACCTGGGTGGCTCAGTTGGTTAAGCGACTGCCTTTGGCTCAGGTCATGATCCCAGGGTCCTGGGATAGAGTCCTGCCTTGGGCTCCCTGCTGAGCAGGGAGTCTGCTTCTCCCTCTGATCCTCACGCTCTCTTTCTCTCTCTCATTCTCTCTCAAATAAAATCTTAAAAAGAAAGAAAGTCTTCAGTTTATAGGAGTTGGACTCCTATTTTAGGAAAGATCAGACCCCAAGCACCCCAGGCGAAGGGAATTGTGTCATGTGACTGAATCCTACGGAAAGGGGAATGCCAGTGTGAGACAGTGACAGCCAAGTTTCAAGTCATTCCCGCGCTGGCAGCAACCCTTCTGAGTGGAAGTCACATGCAACCCACAGCTGGGCCGACACTCAAGTGTCCTTACCAGGGAGGATGTTTTACCGTAAGTCTGACCAACAACCCCCCATTTCTGAGTCAGTCCTAACCACCGGCACCAAAGTCATGAGTGATAGCTGTCAGCTGTTTTAAATGAGGATGTCTATAAAATTGGGCTTAAGTGTGGAGCTTTAAAAGCCTCTTGCAGAATCCAAAACAACTGAGTGCATATTTCAAACAAAAGACATATTCAAAGCGAGTTTATTTATAACAGCTTAAACTGGGAACAATGCAAATGTTTGCCACGGTGTTTTTATACCATGGAATACTACTCAGCAATAAAAAGATGAGTTAGCGCTCTGAGCAATGTGGCTGAGTCTCACACCCACACATCTGACAAGGCTGAGTGAAAGAAACCTGATGCAGAGACTCTGATTCATTGTACTTGAAGTTTAAGAGCCGGCAAAACCAATTTACAGTGAGAGAAGTCAGAACTGCGGCTACCTCTTGGTTGGAGGGGGGTGATGGTGTTGACTGGGAAAAGGCCTAACGAAGCCTTTGCAGTGCTGAAAATGTCCTAGGGCCTTCCTCCACGTGGTGGCTACATGGATCTGTGGTTAACTAGCCTCCAAGAAGGCCTCCTATGCTCTCCTCCTCTGGTGTTCCTGTGCTTATGCGGTTTTCCCTCTGCACTGGATCCGGAGAGCTCGCTGTGATCAGGAGACTATGGCAAGGCACAGCCCGACAGAAGAAGAGTGTTGTGAGGGGATCCCCTGCTCCTGTTCCCCGTGTTCAGCTAGATGACCTCCTACTGTCTACAGGTGCTTCTTTTGGAGCCAACGCTGGCTGCTGGTCCTGGATCTTTTTCTTTTAGGCAGTCCATCAGCGAAACTTACAATGTCTGTGAATGCTGCAGGGAGTTCTACGACATTAGCCAACTTCTCCATCGGGCCCAGAAGACATGGTGCCTAGGGCCCCTGATACTTTTAAGCTCACACAGAAATGTTTTAATTTCTATTTCTTTTAAAATTAGAAGAAAAACAAGAATGTAATAATATGAATATGTAATAATGAAGCCAGCCTGTATTATATTTGTCTTTATACCCACGCAGTTGCAAAATGTGCTTTTAAGCGGTTATTTTGGAAGGAGGAGGGGGCACCCAAAAGCGAAGGTGCCTAGGGCGCACAAAAGTCGTAATACAGCCCTGAGCAACAGAAGGGGAGCTATGGGCTGAATCGTGCCCCCCCCTCAGATCCATGAGTGTTTAAGCCACCCCGTCTATGGTATTTTGTTCTGGCAGCCTGAGCTAAAACAAAGGGAAAAGGTGAAAAAAGTAAGCAAAGAAGGGCTGGGTCCATCAGCATGATATCCTGGATAAAGGTCAGTTGCATCCTAGTACCCCAAAGGCCCAGCTCTGTCTTCATTTCCTGTTCTTGAACTTCAGTCTTCAAATTAGAAACCAGGCACATTCGCAACCTGTGCCATGGTTAGGCATTCTTTTTTCTTTGCCCACTTGTATCACAGCCTATTTTGAAGTTTCCAAGTCACCAGGAAACAAACAAACAAAAAGCTTTTCTATTGGAAGGATTCAAAGGCATTTTGTTGTAATAAAATTTTATTAACATGAATATACTGCTCAAAGCGCATCCCGAATCTAGAAGATGAGGTACAATGTTTAGTCAATGAGATACCCCACGAGGGGGTTAAAGAACCTGTTTTATGGAGGACAGCGTGATCATCTGGGTTGAATACACTAAGAGGTCAAGTGAGATGACAGCAAAGGGGTTGTCATTAGATGGGGCAACACAAAAACCAATGATAAATTTATGAAAGCAGGTATCCCTGTGATTATCCAGGCTTTGTGGGAAAGAGGAGAGCTGGACCCTTACATCACTCCGTGTAGCAAAATAATTCCAGATCATGACTTCCATGGGATCATTAAAGCTCTAGAGGAAAATATGGAATAATTTTTTATTACGCTACAAACTAGTTAATAAGTATCTGCAACATATATGCTAGGCAAACTGGTTAACTTTCTTAGTAAATAGAGAACTTTTACAAATCAATATGAAAAAGAAAATAATAGACAATAAAAAACACAGAAAAAGAAATAAATCATTTATAGATATACGAAGATTCTTAATCTCACTTATAATTAACTTCTCTTATAATTAATAAAATACAAATTAAAGCATCACCATTTTTAAAAATAAGAAATAAAATAAGTAGGGGCGCCTGGGTGGCTCAGTTGGTTAAGCGTCTCCCTTCAGCTCAGGTCATGATCCCAGGGTTCTGTGATCGAGCCCCATATTGGGCTCCCTACTCAGCAGGAAGCCTGCTTCTCCCACTCCCTCTGCTCCTCCCCCTAGCTCCTGTGCTCGAGTTCTCTCTCTCTCTTTCTGTCTCAAATAAATAAATAAATAAAATCTTTAAAAAATAAAATAAGTAAAATCACAGATGCCATTTTTCACCTATCAGAATGGCGAAGAAAAGTGTTGCCAAGGAGGTGGGAATCAGGCACTTCCACGTGTTGTTAGCAAAGGAGGAAATTGCAATCTCTTTGGAGGGCAATTTAGCCAGAATGAAAATTAAAATGAACATTTCCTTTGAGTCAATGATAATTTTTTCCAACAGTCCTACACGTACACGATTGCAGGGATTTAGGCACAAGGATGTTCATTGCATTATTATTTCCAGTAACCAAAGTGACAAACCAAATGTCCAAAAGGATATTGATTATGTGATGGATCAAAACTATTAACATGAGTATTTCTAGACTTCCTCTTCCATCTGCAAGGTAAAGAGAATTTTGTTTTGGGTCAACTTTCCCATCTCCCTCCCTATGGTAAGTGTTCAGTAGCTTTTAGACTTTTGTGATAGAGTATCACGAGGAAAGCAGAGGACACAGGAAGATGCAAAGCTTTGTGGAATCCAGACAAGCTCAGGAATGTGAGGAAGCACATGGAAGAAAAAAGGTCAATTTTTGCAATATTACTGGAACCATACAAACCCTTCATATAAACCAGAAATGCTATTTGAGACTTGAGTAATTTTGAAATATTGCTGGTTGGCGAACTATATTTTACTGACTTAGGTACTGCCCTGAGACTGCCCTCCATCACTCTGGCTTCAGGAATATTATATACACATAATGAAATCCTATAGAGCTAGTAGAGGTAGCGAGGTGAAAAAGCATATTGCTAAATGTGAAAAAAAAGCAAGCTTCAAACTGTGTACAGTATGTCCAACTTATTTTAAAAGTCCATATATTATATTTACATATATGCTTTCAAATGCAGAGTCTTCCAAAGATGTTTCTGCATATTTATAAAGATGTGTGTCTAATAATTTCATTTTCCCTCTTATTTCCTCCTTTATTATTATGCAATGTTCAATGGTGTTTATAATGATAGTGGTATTAAATATTACCTAAACTAACAAAAAGTCTCTTCTAGGATCTCAACCGTGTTAAAATAATTTTTACAGAAAGAAAAAATACACCACAGTGTAACTGATTACCCACAATGGAATTATAAAGGGTTTTTTATTCTGTCCCTAAACTTTTGTGTATTTTCAAAGTTTCTACTATAAGTGTGAATTACTTTATCAGCAAAAAACAAAAACAAAAAACAAAACACATTTCTCTTAGAAATATGATAGTTTATTTTAAAAATATTTCTTAGGTGTTTGGGTATTGTTGAAGTTGTACAAAAGAACTAGAAAAAAAATGGCGAAAGGTCTTTTTGCTCTCTTTTTTGTGAATAGTGAACATAATGTGTGCGGTATCAAAATTTCTGCCCATCCCAGAAATGTCTCATATTTCCTTTACTCAAGTGAATTATTTAGTGAAGACTTTTTTCTTTTTTCCATTAGGACTTGGCTAAAATTGGAAGGGTAACTAATCCACCACGATCCCAGGAATCCATTAGAGCAGTTAAGTTTAGAATTTGAGTGTGCACTGGAACCACTTGGAGGGCGTATTAAAGCTCAAAGAGCTGGCTCATCCCGAGTTTCTGATTCAGTGGGTCTAGGGTGGAACCTCCAATTTGCAGTTCTAACAAGTTCCCAGGTGATGCTGATACTGCCATTCAGTGACAACAGTCTGAGTCCCTGCTGAACTCACTACTTTATCTCAAATGAATCACCTGGGGCGGGAGAGAGCAGAGTTGGCGGAGGGCCAGGAAGCCCTCACGTGCGATCTAGGACTGAAGCTCTAGAGGAAATCCTTATAGTCTCAACGCCCAGCCAGCCTGGTGGACATCCCAGGGCCGAGGAGGCGAGGAGGCAAGACAGTAACGAAAGCAGACGCTTTGTAAGTAACCTGGGAACATCACCTGCATCACGGTCCTACCTAGGACTGGGTTTGATCATTGTTACAGATGGATATTTAGTCTTTTCATTGTAAACTGGCTTCCACATTGGGAAGAGATCCTTACTTACATTTCCTTAACTTCAAAATGATAATGACCGATGCTTTTGAGCAATCTCAATAATGGAAATCTGAGGGAAAATGTTACTAGAAATGCATATAATAAAAAGTGCAAGAGCAAAAAATATAATATGTGCAAGGCTCAACAATGAAAACGCTTCTTTGTCTTTGTGTTACTTGACTTCACCTGGAAATTAAGAACGGACTCTTGTCTCACCTCTGGGTCAACCTTGCGTGGGGGGAAGGGGTTTGGGATGGGGGGGTCTTCTCCTGCCGACTGGTCCAAAGCCACGCTACGCGCAGCTCCGCCAGCGGGTGGCGTAGTTCCGGCACTTTTGCAAACGTCGCCCGAGAGGCTACCCAGCGGAGATTGGTTGGCTCGGGAGCACCGCCCACCGCCGCGCTCCGCCCCTCGCGCTCCTGGGTAACAACACTGTCAGGCCACCGCGCGGCACCGCCCCAGGTGTCGCTGAAGCCCGGGCACGGATTCCTTTTCGGTGGATGAGTCTGGGGCGGAGAATTTGCTCGGAGTGCTAAACGGGACCGAAATAAATACATATTCCGCTGAGGAGTGGGATCGGAATTGGGAAAACAATCTTCAAGCGCTCCCATTTGCTAAAACCCTCTCGCCCACTGTCCCCAGTCCAGGAAAGACAAAAAAGGGAAAAAGTTAAAACATTAAAGCCACACACTTTCGGCACAACTCCAGCAATATCCTCCCCAACCAGATTCCAGAAATTCGGCTGCCCCAGTCTGGGATCCCTGCGTAAGTCGTACCCTCAAGGCCACAGAGCTGACCCCCCTGAGAAAGCCCCACCAAAGCTGCGCTGCCCAGTCAGGCTCCGCCCCCGCCCCGCCGGGGCCCGCCCCTACCCCTCCTTCCCTGGGTCGGCCCCGCCCCAGAACGGGTCCCGTGCGTCTCGTCATCAGCACCGCCCAGAAAGGGGAGGAGCCGACGACGCCTTTCTTTTTCCTTCCTTACGCTCGCAGGCCGCCGCCGGCGTCTGCTCCCTCCCGCGGCTGGCACGGGATCC
The DNA here is from genome assembly GCA_028534135.1 of Potos flavus. NCBI lineage: Eukaryota > Metazoa > Chordata > Mammalia > Carnivora > Procyonidae > Potos > Potos flavus. Next base: position 42,432,073 of record CM052889.1, read on the forward strand.
TGAGCCAGTCCTGCGCGCCGAGCCGGGGCGAGCCGAGCCGAGTCCTGCCGCTGTCCGCAGCCCGGCACCGCGGCAGCATGACCGCGCGCGGCCCAGCTTTCGGCCTGCTCCTGCTGCTGCTCTGTCCCGCGCAGGTGAGCGGACGTCCGCGACCCGGGAGGGCTCTGGGGGGACGAGGCGGGGGCGCGAGGCGGCGAGGGCGCCTGGTTCCCCGAGCCCGCGTGGGTCCAGCTAGTCCTGGGGAAGTTGGTTCAGCGAGGGAGCCCCTGGCACACCCCCACCCCCGCTCCGGTTTCTTTCCCTGGCCACGCACTCTTCTCTGTGGTCTGGAAGAGGTGGAACTGGAAGCAGCTTGCTTGATCTCTTGAGCTCATTTCAGCTGTGGTCACCTATATTCCTGGGTTTAGGATGTGGAATCAGAGGGAGGGACGAAAGTGGGTAGAGAGGAGGAGGGATCTTATTTATTTAACCTGCCTGTAAAAAAAAAAAAAAAAAGATCCGGCTACATGCGCACGAACTCTTTCTGCATTTGTTTAGAATATTCTACCACTTTGTTTCCCCTTCTCCCCTGAAGACGGAGGTGGGGGGGGAGGTAAAGAAAGGAAAGAAATTGCCAAGCGCCAAATTGAAACTGTCCCAAGTCAGTCAGCTTGGTCTTATCGAGAGTGCAAGTTACTTGTTTTTGACTCTCTTTTACAATTTAGAAACAGAACCAGCAGAGGATAATTGAGTTTCCCCTTGTCACAATATTAGCTAGCTACAGAGTGGGGCCTGGAGCTCAGCGGCCTAACTCCGTGGGTCAGCTTTTCCTTGGTTCAGTAGCCTAGGGCATGAATGCCTCACTGCTGTTTATTGTTACTACATAAGTTTCAGGTGCACAGCTTTATAATTTAACATCTGTGTACACTACAGAGTTATCACAAGTCTACTTACTATTCATCACCATACAGTTGACCCTTCACCCATTTTGCCCAACCCCCTTCCCCTCTGGTCTGTTATCTGGATCTGTTTGGTTTGGTTTGATTTGATTAGATTCCAAGTATCAGTGGAATCACCCAAACCATTCCATATCAGTGAAATCACCATATAGATTCCATGTATCAGTGAAATCACCCAATGGTGACAATCACCATTGTCTTTCTCTATGTGACTTTATTTAATTTAGCATAATCCCCTCAAGGTCAGTCCATGTTGTGGCAAATAGCAAGATCTCATTCTCTTTTATAGCTGATTAGTATTCCATTGTATAAATAGATCACATTTTTTATTCATTCATCTGTCAGTGGACATTTAGGTTGTTTACATACCTTGATTATTATGAATAATGCTGCTGTGAACTTAGGGGTCCATATATCTTTTTCAGATTAGTGTTTTCATTTTCTTCGTGTAACAATTCAGGGGTAGAATAGCAGGGTCATAAGGTATTTCTTTTTTTTTTTTTTTTTTAGGTATTTCTATTCTTAAGTTTTTGAGGAATCACATAATGTTTTCCACAGTAGTTGTACCAATTTACAATCCCGCCAACAGTGTACGAGTGCTTCCCTTTCTCCACACCCTCACCAACACTTGTCCTTTCTTGTCTCTTTGATAATAGCCATTGTAACAAGTGCAGGGTGATCCCTCATTGTGATTTTGATTTGCATTTCCCTAATATTGATCTTAAGCGTCTTTTTCTTTTTTTTTTATTTTAAACATCTTTTCATGTAGCTATATTGTACGTCTTGTGTGCTGTCTGTATGTTTTTGAGGAAATGTCTGTTCAGATCTTCTGCCTATTTTTATTAGGGTGGTTTTTTGTTAGTGGTGTTGAGTTGTATGGTTCTTTATATATTTTGAATATTAACCCTTTATCAGGTATATGGTTTGCAAATATGTTCTGTTCAGTAGGTTGCCTTTTCATTTTGATGTTAGTTTCCTTTGCTGTGCAGAAGCTTTTTAGTTTGGTGTAGTCCCACTTCTTTATTTTTCTTTTCATTTCTCTTGTTTTTGGAGACAGTTCCACTAACACTGATGTCCAGAAGATTAACACCTGTTTTCTTCTAGGAATTTTCTGGTTTCAGGTCTTCTGTTCACGTCTTTAATACATTTTAAAATAATTTTTGTGAATGGTGTAAGATAGTGGTCCAGTTTCATGCTTTTGTATGTGGTTGTCCAGTTTCCCCCAACACGTTACTGAAAAGACTATCCTTTCTCTATCATATGTTCTTGGCTCATTTGTTGTAGATTAATTGTCCATGCCTGTATGGGTTTACTTCTGGGCTCTCAATTCCATTGGGATCAATTCCATTGATCCGTGTATCTTTTCTTCTACCAATACCATGCTACTTTGATTACTATAGCTTTGTAACATATTTTGAAATGAGGGAGTGTGAGATCTCCTCCCTTTTTCTAAGATTGCTTTGGCTTTTGTGGTTCCACATAAATTTTAGAATTATTTGTTCCTGCTTTCTGAAGTGTGCCATTGGAATTTTGATAGGCATTTCACTGAATCTGTAGATTGCTTTAGGTGGTATGGGCATTTTAACTATTCTTCCAATTCATGAGCACAGATTATCTATACATTTCTTTTTGTCTTCTTCAGTTTCTTTCATCAGCGTCTTACAGTTTTCACCTCCTTGGTTAAATTTATTCCAGATATTTTGTTCTTTTTGATGTAATTGGATATGGAATTGTTTTCTTAATTTCTCTTTATGATGTTTCATTGTTGGTGTGGAGAAACGCCATAGATTTTTGTGTACTGATTTTGTATCCTGCGATTTTCCTGAATTCATGTATCATATCATCTGCGAATAGTGACAGTTTTACTTTTTCCTTTCTGATTTGGATGCCTTTATTTATTTTGCCTAATTGCCATGGCGAGGACTTACAATAATACTGTGTTGAATAAAAGGGACGAGAATAGGCATCCTGTTCTCAGATGAAGAACTTTCAGCTTTTCCCCATTGAGTACGATCTTAGCTATAGGATTATGATGATGGCCTTTATTACGTTGAGGTGTGTTCCTTCTATATCCACTTTTTTGAGAGTAGGTATATCCATCATAAATGGATGCTGAATTTTGTCAACTGCTTTTTCTGCATTTATTGAGATGATCATACAATTTTTATCTGTCATCTTGTTGATGTGATGTATCACATTGATTGATGTACAGATGTTGAACCATCCTTGAATCCATAGGATCAATCCCATTTGATCATGGTGTGTGATCCTTTTAATGTATTATTGGATTTGGTGTGCTAATAGTTGCTTGAGGATTTTTGCATCTGTGTTCATCAAGGATATTGGGCCGTAATTTTTTTTTTTTTAATAGCACCCTGGTCTGGTTTTGGTACAAGGGTAATGCTGGCCTCATAAAATGTGTTTGAAAACTTTTCCTCCTCTTCAATTTTTTGGAAGACTTTGAGTGTAGGTATAAAATCTTCTTTTAATGTTTGGTGGAATTTGCCAGTGAAGCCATCTGGTTGGTCCCTGAACTTTTGTTTGTTAGGAAATTTTAGATTACTGTTTCAATCTCCTTACTAGTAATCAGTCTATTCAGATTTCCTATTTCTTCATCATTCAGTCTTGCAAGATTGTGTGTTTCTAGGAATTTATCTATTTCTTCTAGGTTGTCTAGTTTGTTGGTTTGTAATTCTTCATAGTAGTCTCTTATGATCCTTTCTATTTCTGTGGTATTAGTTGTAACTTCTCTTTCATATTTGATTTTGAGCCCTCTCTCTTTTTTCCTAGTCACAGACTGAAAGTGAAGAGATGGAAAAAATATTCCATACAAATGGAAATGGAAAGAATACTGAAGTAGCTATACTCATATCAGACAAAATAGACTTTAAAACAAAGATTATAGTAAGAGACAAAGGAAGGCGTTCATTACATAATGATAAAGAGGTCAATCCAGCAAGAAGATACAACATTTATAAAGATGGATGCACCCAACATTGGAGCACCAAAATGTATAACACAAATATTAACAGACCTGAAGGGAGAAATTGAAAGCAATACAGTAGTAGAAGGAGATTTTAATAGCCCACTTTCATCAATGGATGAAAAATCAATAAGGAAGCATCAGCCTTAAATGACACAATAGACCAGGGGGACTTAATGGATACAGACAGAGCACTCCCTCTAAAAGCAGCAGAACACACATTCTCCTCAAGTGTACGTGGAATATTCTGTAGGATAAATCACATGTCGGTCACAAAACAAGTCTCAATAAATTCAAGGTTGAAATCATACCAAGCATCTTTTCCAACCATTTTAGTATGAAGCTAGAAATTAATTACAAGAGGAAAACAGGAAAACCCACAAAAATTGGGAGATTAAACATGCTGCTGATCAACCAAGGGGTCACTGAAGAAAATCAAAGGAGAAATTAAAAAATACCTAGAGACAAATTAAAGCAGAAATATGACCTACTGATATCTAAGGGATGCAGCAAAAGCAGTTTTTAAAGCAAAACTCATAGCAATGTGGCCTACTTCAAAGGAGAAGAAAAATCTCAAACAATGTAACTGTAACTTTACACCGAAAGGACCTAGAAAAAGAAAAAACAAAGCCCCAAATTAGTAGAAGGAAGGGAATAATAAAGATCAGAGCAGAAATAAACGAATTAGAGAAACTAAAAAGACAAGAGAAAGGATCAGTGAAATTAAGAGCTGGCTCTTTGAACAGAGAAAATTGACAAACCCTTAGCCGCATTCACTGCTCTTTCTGTGTCTGCAGTTTTCTCTTTTTAAAACCAGACTTGGGGGCGCGCCTGGGTGGCTCAGCGGGGCCAGCGGTGGCTCAGCAGGGCCTTCGGCTCAGGTCATGATCTCAGGGTCCTGGGATCGAGCCCCGCATCGGGCTCTCTGCTCAGCGGGGAGCCTGCTTCCCTCTCTCTCTCTGCCTGCCTTTCTGCCTCCTTGTGATCTCTGTCTGTCAAATAAATAAATAAAATCTTAAAACAAAACAAAAAACAAAACAAAACAAAAAACCAGAGTTGGGGGAGAAAATCTAAGGATACAGCGCTGATTAAGCCAGATGAGGACGCAAGAGTGGAGCTCTGGGATCCTGTCCTCGTGCCCACTCATGTACGTGTTGGTAACGACGAGGTAGTACATCAGAGGGGAAAGCAGATTCGGGGGCTTCCCTGGATTAGGAAAACCTCTCCTTAAATTTCTGGGTTGTTCTTAGAAGCAGGTAGGTTTTGCTGACCCAGTAAGGGTCCAAGAGCCAAGAGAAGAGCTGCGGCTCCCTCCTCTGTGTATGTTGAGGGGATCCCCAACCGTGTGGGCTTGTGGGAGAGCACACGTCTGGTGCCTGGTTGGGAGGGGAGGCAGAGGAGACAGGGAGGTGGCTTGGAATGGGGGTGATGGGTGGACTGCTCACTAGCTCTTGCTGTGGGCCTGTTACTCTGTCAGGCCTCAGGGTTTTGGTTCAATACCTTTTATGATTATTGGGGTTATTAGGTAACATGATATATGGAGAGACCTTATCACTATAGTAAAAACTCAAGAAACAGCAAATCTGTGCCTTAAAAGAAAATACAGTTCTTCGGTTTGCCTCGAGTTGTAGGTCAGGATCTGGTAGACGGGCTTTTCACTGGTAAGTAGCTTTTACGTGACTCTGAAATCCTTTCACCTCAAGGTGATATCCAAGACTGATGGCCAATGCGTGCCTCTCCTCCTGGGGCTTTTGAGATAGGTCAGAGGCTCGTCATGAGTCGCTTGCGAAATGCCTGGAAAGGTCAGTAAATCTTAACTGGAAATACGCCTTTGTTATTTTACAGATTAACTCCCTCCCTCAGGCAGAGGGTTCCAGTACCCCTGAACAGACTGGGGGGTGGGGGGCGGAAAGGGGTCTGCTTTTAGAATTCTTACCAGTGGCAGCACCTTGTCTGGGTTCAGTCTGAGCACTCAGGAAGTTTTGTCACAGAATTAACAGACCTAACTGTCCTTTGTAAGGTCCGATAGACGTTTGGGGGGGATTTTTGCCTTTCTTAGTTTTTAGTTTTTACAGATAATGAAAGAACACGAAACTGCGTGGTCATCCAAATAATGTGTGTGGTTTTGAGAAATCGTGTGTCTCTTACCTGTCTGTAATTTTTACAAGCGTTTCCTTGAGGAACTTGGAACACAGCAAGGTCTGGGTAGGAATTAAGCCATTAAAATGTTTTTTCCTGAAGAGAATCTTTTGACCTGAGAGCATTGAAGAAAACCCACATTCGCCCCAATTTCAGATGGTTCATCTTTCCCAGTCTCTCCTACTCCTTGATTGATGCTGCGCTCAGATATCTTATTAACATAAGTAACCAAGGGAAAACGAGGTTTTTATTTTAGCGAGTGGGCAGAAAGAAAACGACTTGCTGAATGGGTCTTTGTATTGCTTCATTGTTTGTCATATTACCCAGAACAAAGAATCCTTCTGGTCTGAAGACAGTATGATCTCTCTTTCCTGGGTAACCCTTCCTCGCCCTCCACTCCTCCCCAACGGGAGGCTTTTCAGGGTGTTTTGAGGAGGACACATTATCTACTGCAGAAGCCAGGGTTAGACCATCTCTAATCTGACCGTGGCTGCCCCTTTCTGCCCTGTCACTCGTAGTTCTGTGATAGGCATCAGCTCTCCAGCCAAATAATCTACTTACTGTCGAAACCCTGCCCATCTTCCAAGGCCCAGTTCAAATGCTGCATTATCCATGGGATTTGTTATCCTGTCCCCCAGCTAGAAGGCCTTCTCTCTGAGGCACTAAATCTGTGTTTATACCGCAGCAGCCGCCTTTACGTGGGTGTGGGTCTGGACTCTTCCTCTCACCAAGAGTGATCTTGGGCAAGCCAGTGATCCCCTAGGGCCTCTGTCTCTTCCTCTGTAAAATCGGGTTAACGTCTATGCCTACTTCTCATGGTTCTCATGGAAAGAGAGAGAAATATTCCTTGAGTTGAAGCGGTAGATTGTAGGCTCCTTGAGGGCAAGAACTGTATTTTACCATTTCTGGTATGGCCAGGACTCTCTTTTCTGAGTCGCCAAGTCATTGGGCCTTCGTGGGTTTAGATGTGGGGATAAGATGGAAGGATTCAGAGGTGGTAGAAACCAGAATTGCATTGCTTTCTGGGTGATAATCAGTAATCAACTCTGGCCCAACAAGTATTTCTTTTCTTGGACTATGTCTCTTATTTTCAGTCTTTGGAATATTTGCTTTGGCAAGAAAACTGAGGGGGGAAAAAAGAAAAAAAACTAATTTCTCGTTTGTTTTGTGTTTTATATTCGACCCAAACCTGTTTCTGATACAAGTGTGCTGTTGGGGGACTTGAGAGGGAAGTTTTAAAATTTGTTCTTTATCTTATTATTGTTCCTTAGGCCACAGAAGAACTTAAAGTTATTGTCATTCACTAGTTTCATAAATATAAAGTGGTTGCTATGGGCACGGTGTAGATACAAAAGTAGACCAAAAGCAACCTGTACGAAGGCAGTCTATCAACTGTGTAAACGTTAGTAGCCTCTGTCCCTGGCTTGTTCACAGTTGACTGGAAGAAGGGGGAATACATAAAATGACGATACGATGCCAAACGTGGTCTAACAAAGGGAAGAACAAAAATGTTACGGGTAGTCAGTTTTTGAACTGACCTTTGGAGGGTGATTTAATGCTTACCAGGTAGACAAGAGGAGAAAATGGGGAGTTACCTAGTTGTTAGCAAAAACCATTCGACTGTATACTTGCAAAGGGAGAATTTTATGGTATGTAAGTTAACTCAAAACTTTTTCAAAGTGATGTTCTAGATTACGAGAAACTAAAAAAAGAGTTACCTAATTCGTACGTAGTACTCCATTGCAAGGACACATCTGGTCTCGTTTTAACATCACAGGACCCCTCTAAGATACATGGGATGCTGTGTTTCCTGTTTTGCAGGAAATTAAGGATACTAAGGCTCAAGTGTGTCCCAAAGTCACATAGCTAGTAAATGACGGGCTAGGGGCTTGAACCACGGTCTTCTGACTTGCGCGCGAACGTATTCAGATTCACAATCTTGCTACCAGATGCTCCATGTTTAGCGAGCAAAATGGAATGAGTGTTGAGCAGCTGTTGCAGATGGCCAGGAGGGCATCTCCTTCAGGGCTCGCTCCTAGCTCTGGCTTCTCCAAAAGCCACTGATGAGTAAGGGATCGGTTTAGCCTGCTGGCCTGTCCCTTTGTTCACCTGCCACACTGTGGGAACGTGCCATAGGAAAAGACCTGTGGACAGTATACACTCCCATCTACTTTCTTGGTTTTGTTTTAGTCTTGTGGCTTTGGATTATTTTTCGGTGGGTGCAAAGGTTCAGAAATGTCTAATACCAACTAGTAGTATGACCTTGGGCAAGTCTCTTAAACTGCAAGCTAAAGGACTCATTCGTAAAGTGAAGATGAGCTGAGCCTATCTAACTAAAAATGTATGAAGTAAATACCCATTTACAGGCATGCCTGGTGCTCTCACAGAGTATCCTTTATTGTGTGGCTATGTTCACCCCAGCTTAACTGTAAAACAGAGATCCAGAGATTTCCATCAACGGAAGTCAGACCAGACCAGCCTCTACCCCAGATGTGCTGCCCTATTCGTTTGGTCTGCCTCCCTGACTCCAAGGAAACGGCAGGCAGCTTCATCTCTGGGGAGGATGCTCCGTGTCTCTCCCTCCATCCCGTCCTTCGTTGTCCTGACTGGCCAGGCCAGCCTCTCTGCTCCCTGCAGAGGCCTCTCCCTGCCCCCGACCCGGCCCGCCTTGCTGGCACTGGAGCTGGTGTGGCTCCAGGTTCTGCCGTGAGCTCCACCCATCCGGGACGGTGGCAGAGGTGAGAGGACCCGGCCCCGCACTCTGCCTGCCGAGGGGCAGCCACTGCAGGCCTGGAGCTGAGGACAGTCAGCGGTAACTAGCGTGACTCGACAGCTGCCTAGAGACGTCCGTAAGAAGATGTAAATGGTAGCTGTTATTTCCACAGGTGAACACGTTTGTGTAGAAAGAAGGACGCTCTGTGTGACGCTCCAAGGCGACGTCCGTACAGACGGAGCCGGAGTTCGAGCAGTCCAGCAGCTGGGGAGTGGGGCCCGGGGACAGGATGGAGAATGTTTCCTTCCCTTGGTCTTCAAAATCTTCATTCTCATCACTGCTTTTGTCACTTAGGAGCCACGTGACCTTGGAGAGCCCTCCCTGAGCCTCCGTTTCCTTACCTGTGAAATGCCGCCCTACTGCGCTAGAGGGTATCTGAGAAGTACTCGGGGCAGGAAGGAAGAAATCACCTAAGTTTGTGCCCGGCACACGGTTGATGTTCACAAAGCATTTTATGATGAGTTAGTTAATACTTGAGATTTACTGCAGGCCGCCTGCAGTGGGACTCTGCTGCTGGTGTTCACAGCCTCTTCTGCATGTGATTGATGATTCTATAGAATTCCCCATTAGGGTCTGTTTAGCAGTTGCTATGGTGGCTGACATGTAGCAGAAGGGGCATTTTTTTTTCTTAACTTGCTGAACTACTAATATTATTGGAAGAAACTTCCCTGGCCCGTCGTGTACCCGGTCATTAAGCTCTGGAGCATGTTGTGAAATAGCCATCTGACCTGACCTTTAGCAACGTGACCTTAAAAGCAGACACGCTCTAGCCGTGGAACTCCTGAATTCGGGTGGAGAGCCAAAACAAGCAGTAGTTCTCATTTCTGAACTTCTTACGTAATCCGTTTGAACTCCTTCAGCTCATGGAGAGATTTGATGGTTCCTGCATCAGGAAACACAGGGGCAGGTTCAGCAGAGACTTTCCGAGGGAATCCAGCAGCCGGGCTCCGTGCTTGATGATTCTGCGGTCTTTCTGGGGAGTCGACACACTAGCCAGAAACTGCCCTTGGAACCTCTCTCCCCACATACCCGACTTTGTGATTCTCGTAAATTCTGCTTCATCCCGGGGCAGGAGCTCACAGATCACCGCCTGGCCAGAGCCTGTCCTTGTGAATAAAGTTTGCTCCCTGACTTCTACACCCATCACATACCTGTCATCTGTGCTTGCTTTTGAGGTACAACAGGCTAGTCGAGTATTTTCCACAAAGACGTTATGGCCCATAAGCCTGCAATATTTCATATTTGGCCTGATGAATATCGGCCAGATGAATATAGTGAGGGGCAGTTCAGGTTGAGCCGAAAGCCAGTCTGTGCAGGGTTGTCGAGACTTACTTGTGAAAAAGCTATTTCGAAGTGGCTGCACTTGTCCATCTCTCCAGGTTACCCGTTGGGAGGAATTAAAAGCCTAGAACACACAGATCTAATACAGTAGCATTGGTTAAATCTGAGAAGGGGGGTGGCTACTTGGCGTATTCCTGCGATGGTTGCAGATTCGTGAGAGCGGGTACACAGTCCATAATGAGAGGACATAAATCCCACAGTCATTTATTTTTAACATTTTAGGAATCAGTAAAATCTTAAAACGCTCCAATAAGATGGTTCTTGTGGTTATAAATAGCTCTGTATGCCTGGTCGGTGTCCACGAGACCTACTGTGAAGAATCGTTACCCTGTGGGTTCGGATCTCCGGGCCCGGAGCGCTGCTGTAACGAGCCGTGTCACGTGGCTGTGAGACCCGGAGGTTCTGGCTCTGTTTGCCCTGACGGCCACGCTTCTCTGTTCGGTCTCAGGGTGATGACTGACAGCGTGCTCGCTCTCTGCAGTCCTTGCCACCAAGGACGTCCGAGCTCAGGTCTTCTGGTGAAACACGTGGGGTATGAAACGGGCAGTTTTTAGGCGGACAGCTCAGTGACCCGAAGGACGGCTGGTTCTGTGCGGCCACCGGCCGTCTCCAGCCCTGAGCTCAGGTTTCGTCAGGCGCGCTTTGGGCCCCGGCAGACCGCAGACATTGCTGGGTTTTGTTTCCACGTTACTTCCCCAAGTGGGTGTTACGGATGCAAAGTCAGCAGCAGGCGTTCTCGAAGCCTAGTAAAGGCGGCGTTCAGCCACACCTTACCTTTTGGGAAGCAGGTGCTTTGCTTAGAAAGGAGGCGCATGCCCTGCGTGCGAGCTGTTGGTTGCACGGCGCACCCTTGCTCCCGGCGTCCGCTCGTGCCGCCGGGACATCCCGAGGATCCTGAGGTGCACCTGTCATCCTTGTCCATAAGGTCCTGACCACCCACTGTGCTGTGGCGGTTTCCAGTCATTCCAACGCCAGCTAGGTTCTTGGTGGGATGCAGAGATGAGCATGGCCCAGCCGGGAGGGACCCTCAGAGTAGCCTGCCGGGTAAGGAGCTCTGGCGTCCGAACCAGCCAGGAAGCAGCCAGGCCTCGGGTGGGGTCTGGCTTGGCCATTTTTGAGTGTGGCCTCAGACGAGTCACTCGACCTGTGTAACCGGCAGTTTGCTCCTGTGTACAATGGTGGTGTTCCAGTACCAGCCTCCCAGATCTGAGGATTGAGGGATCCGGTGCCTGGATGCTGGGAGAGGCGGCGGCATACCCTCATGGGAGCCTCGGGAACGGTGGCGCTCAGGGAGGGGAGGGGCTGTGCTTGGCTGGCTCCCGCAGGCCCACCAGGCCCCCGGGGGAGGTGGTGGTCCAAGAGTGGCCTCGGCAGGTGCGGGGAGCATGGGCAGTGTCGGGGCGGGAGGCACGAACAGCGCAGGTCCCCCACAGCGTGGGACAGAAGGTAAGCAGCGGTGGGACATGAGCGTGCACACCGGAGCCAGGTGAGGTGGCTGGCACTTGTCTCATAGGCAGCGGGAAGGTGGACCATAGGTTTCTGAGCATCGGAAAGCTTTGGCGCCCCAGCTCAGGAAGAGCCCAGCTGGCGGCTGCGTGGGATGTGGCCGGGGGCGAGGGGGGGGGGAAGTCCACAGGGGAGTAGTGCCCAGGGGAACAAAGGGTGGCTGTGGGCTCATCAGGGAAGGCATACAGGGAAGGAAAGGGCACCTGCCCCGGGAGCTTCCCCAGGAGAAGAGGTCAGCAGTGGAGGAAGGACTGGTTTCCTTGGAGCCCTGGGGATTGTGGGGCAAGTCACCGGAAGTGCAGACGGAGAGGAATCGGGCTTGTTTGACCAAGAGGGAGAATGAAATCGGAGCAGTGTTTATTGGTAAGAGCCGGTGAAGGGATGCACGAAGAGATGAGGTTGAGAAGGTAGAAGAGAGGGGTCAGGTGGTGGAGGCCCCTGAGGAGGCGGAGAAACGCCGCACGAGCCGGGCAGCCCCACGGTGAGGGTGATCAGAGGGAGGGGAGGCGAGAGAGAGCCGAGGTGGAAAAGACGGCTCCCCCAAGAGCGCAGTTGTGCGAGTGAGGGCACACATGCCCGTGCCTCGCGCAAGGTGGGGTGGGGCGGGGCGGGAGTGTGGTGCTGGAGTGAGGACCTAAGTTATGCCATTGATTATAGTTTATTCAGAGTCTCTTTCTGGAACTAGAATGTTCTGGTTTGACTTGTGGCTTTGCCACTCCTAAACAAATTAGCCTCTCAGTGCCTCCTATTTCCTTATCTGTTAAATGGGTATAATAGCACCTCCCTCATCAACTTGTTGTGAAGATTAATCGGATTAATATTTGAAGAGCAGTGAAACAGTGCCTAGCACATAAGTAAATGGCTTGTAAGTGGCTTTGGGCCCCACTGGGTTGGGGGTGCTTCTAGAGCAGGACGACCTTGGGAAGCAAACCTACAAGCATTGAATCAAGCACAATTTTCCTGGGCCCAAAGAAATTTCAGGTGTTTTACTTCAGGTCTTTGGGACCTTTGCTGAGGTCCCAGCAGTTAGAAGACGGTAATAATTCTTGTGTTTGATTGCATAGTGCTTTTGAGTTTACTACATACTTCCACAAATAGTCCCGTATCCAATCTTCACAGCAAACCTGTAAGATTGGCGGCGGTTATGAGCCGCCATTCAAAGGGAGCAGAACTCAGCACAGGCAAGGGACCTGCTCCACGTGCAGTCAGGCTCGGCGTGCACATCGATTGAGAGCCTCCTGGGTTCTGAAGATCAGAACCTGGGGCTCCCGACCTTCCCCCACTCCCCTGTCCCACCTCTATTCTGCCTGACGGTGGAAACTTCTCATTGCAGTAAGAGATATGGCTAAAGGATGACTGGGAACCACACTGCCTTGGGCCTTTACTTTCCTTCAGAGTGCTGAAGGCTGAGGAAAGGGAACTGAGACTCCAGACACCCCTCCTGTTAGTCATGCCAGAGTAGTGGTTTGTTGACTCGGTTTCTGTCACTCCAGTGGGTGACTTGCCAGAGTGCCCCAGACCCGGACCTGCCTGCCGTTTTGGTCTGTTCAGCATTCTGCGAGGTGGGGGGTGGGGGGTCACTTGTATTTTAACGTCGATATCAGCGGCTATGCCACCTTCTTAGCAAAAAAGGCAAAAAAGCCTTTTCAAACATCAGTAGATGGATAATTTCCTTTTAATTGGAAAACTGGAGTTTTAGAAAGAGCAGTACTTTCCCTGAAATCGCTAGGTTCATGGCATAATTGCTGTGATTCTTTTTAAATCAAAATGGCGGTGGAATTTTGCAACTTCTTGGCAAAGGTTTGATATGTGGCATTGTTGACTACTTGTCACTTCCTCCTCTGTATAATTTCCCTTCCTTGTGGCCTAAACATGGCTTTTAATGAGTCCCGATAGGAGTCAGTCATGGTTTCTGTTTTAAAATATCTGAAGAACAAGGGGCACTGGGTGGCTCAGTCGGTTGGGCATCTGACTCTTGGTTTCAGCTCGGGTCGTAATCTCAGGGTCTTGGGATAGAGTCCCACGGCAGGCTCCGCAGTCAGCGCGGAGTCTGCTTGGGATTCTCTCTCTCTCCCTCAGACCTTCCTGTGCTCATGCGCTCTCTCTCAAATAAATAAATAATCTTAAAATATCTGAAGAACGAATTCAGAGTAATCCTGAGCCCTTCAATTCCCCACACATACACACCCCAGCCTCCTTCAAGCTGTTTTTTTTTTGTCATGTTTTTAGCATTTCAGGGGCCTGTGGTGAGATTTGTATCTTGATGCTAGGGACCAGCAGACGGACTGACCTTGTATATGTGTTGGTCATGTGCCGCTGACGCTAGAGAGAATTCACTCTGTTGCTTCTGTTCAGATGTTTTTTAATGGCTCTTCCGTGAGGTGTCTTGAGAGTCATGGTTGCTTCTGGATAGCTTTTGTTTCCCTGTGGGACAGATGATTGCAAGCCTGTGCAGGCCCGTGGCCCTGGCCAGCATGGCCGAGCTCGCTGATGCGCTGATTCACACTGCACCCTCCTCCCCTCCCAAACTTACTGGCAGCCTTGTGACTCTCACATGGGAAATATGAGTGGCTCTTGAGAAACCTGTACGGAAGAATTGAACATTTTTCTTTTAAGATTGCTGATCCCTTAAAGTTAGCACATGCCTTGCTTTCTACTTAAATCTCGAGGATAAGGTGTTTATTCTCATTCCTTCTTAGGGTTTGTTGGTGTTTTGGGTTTTGCTTTTCACGTTACTCATGATGTGCTGATATTAATTAACCTAAGTATATGTGGAAATGTTCCTTCATTATTGGAGCTAGTTGCCTATGCAGATGTGCAAAAATAGTGCCTTAATCATTGGCAGACTCACATACTATCTTGCTTTCTTTCCTCTACACTGATTTTTAGTGATCCTTACAGGAAGTACAGCTTCTTTTCATCAACAAATTAGCAGGAAGTAGAAATCATGTAAATAATTTCTAGGACCTCCTTCACTGACTGACTTGACAAGCCCATTTTGGGCATCTGGTCTATTTTAATTATTATTTTTCAAAACATTAACTACCCAGTGACTCTTACTGCCACTTCAATTTGCGGGTAACGTTGAAAGGTTCTTGTACTGGTGTTTCGCTGTTGAAATTTCCTTTAGCCTTTGAGGCCCCGATGGATGGAGTTTTCTGTCGACTCTGTAGGTGTTGGCACAGTCCTGCGTGTGGTATGGAGAGTGTGGAATTGCATCTGGAGACAAGAGGTACAACTGCCAATATTCGGGGCCACCAAAACCCTTGCCGAAGGACGGGTATGACTTAATGCAGGTAAGTTTGTTGTGGAGGCACTGGGAACACAAAATGCTAATCCAAGATCCTCTGTAAATATCCCATAAATATCGCAGTGGGGTGGGGCTGAAACTAACAGGCTTAAATCTTATCCCAAAGGCTTATCTGGGGCACACCAGGCACAGAAGGTAATGTAATTTCAGGGCGGAATTTCCCTGGGGCTGACTTTTTGTCTTTCTCATCGTTTCCCCACAGCAAGTTACTACTGAGGGACTGACCCTGGTACCTGAGTGTGGCTCTTTGCAGCTTCTTGAAAATGTACTAGAAGTTCGCCTTTTTTTTTTTTTTGGTTCCTGGCTGCTAAGTGGCTATGACTCCTTGTCCTCGGTTTAATGATTCCTCCATTTTCACCCGAAGCCTGTGAACTTTGGTTGCTACCAGGATTCTGTTCTCTGCTGTCTTATTTACCATTCCTGATACACAGGGATATTAGAACAGAACTGGAAAAATCCAGGGGAAAAGACTGGTTCTAGAGGCTTAAGTAATGTAAAATCACGCTGTCATGGGGCAGCAGGTCTCCTCCACCCACGTGCTGCTTTCATCAGAATTATGAAAGACATCTGACTTTCCTGGGAGTGACCAGTGGAAGTAAATAGCATTTGGGTTAAACTTAAACATAAAACCTAAGAGGTAAAACTGATCGTCAAGGGAGGAGGGTGAACTTGCAAATAAGAAAAAAAATCTCAGGGGCGCCTGGGTGGCTCAGTCAGTTAAGCATCTGTCTTCAGCTCAGGTCTTGATCTCACGGTCCTGGGATGGAGTCCCACGTTGGGCTCCTTGTTCAGCGTGGAGTCCGCTTCTCCCTCTCCCTCTGCTTCTCCCTCCCGCTTGTGCTCTCTCGCTCTCTCTCTCACTCAAATAAATTAATAAAAATCTTAAAAAAAAAAATTGAAATATTACTACTGCCTCTATTTTTGAGACTCCCTCTTTTATAAATAATAAATTTGTTAACCTTTTATTTTTTTAAGCATTTTATTTATTCATTCATTCATTCATTCATTCATTGGGAGAGACCAAGAGAGCGGTCTCCACGCACAGAAGTAGGGGGGAGAGGGAGAAGCAGATTCCCCGCTGAGCAAGGAGCCCGAGCCCAACGAGAGCTCTATCCCAGGCCCCTGGAATCATGACTTGAGCCCAAGACAGATGCTTAACTGACTGAGCCACCCAGGCGCCCCCAATTTGAAAGCCTTTTAAAAGAATCCTGCAAGAACTTTGCAGACACGTACCTTGCTTACCTAAAAAAAGGACTGTGAATAAAATCACCTTATTTCCTTGAGGAATGTATCCTTATTTGACTTTGCTGCTGTGATAACCGTGCTTTCTCCCCCAAAAGGAGCTCTGTCCGGGATTCTTCTTTGACAACGTCAGCGTGTGCTGCGACGTGCAGCAGCTGCGGACCCTGAAGGGCAGCCTGCAGCTGCCTCTGCAGTTTCTGTCCAGGTAGGCTGGCCGCCCCGCACGCACACGAAAACCAGTTTGGAGCGCTTGTCAGCCAGGGACATTCTGATTTCGTCCTAAAAGTTAGTTTTCGTGTTATTTCAAGAAAGTAGCCTTAGGACTTCTCAGAAATCAGGCATAATTCCTTGATAAAGTAAGAGTCGCCAGACTTCGTCTTCTTCCCAGTTCCGTGCAGAGCGGAGGCATGGGCTTCCTCTGAGACAGCCCCATCCCAAGGGTGTCTGCACTGTGGACTGGGTCCTTTCACTCTCGAGTCTCTGGGTGCTGTGCAGAGAAGGAGAGGACCACTTGAGCCGAGACCCCCCTCCGCGAGGTCCTCCGCGTGGCCGTCCTCCCCTCCCCGCCCCTGGCTGGCACATGCTTCTCTCCCCCTGCAGTGACGTGAGATGCTGGAGTCCCAGTCCCCCTTAGAGCTGGCCTCTCGTAGCTGTTAACAAGGTTGTTCTGGCCGAGTTGGCTGGTTTCGTCAAAATTAGTCCGCCGTCCAGGCCGTTCTCTATGACCAGTGCCGTGGAAAGAGTTGCATCATATTCTTCTCGAAGCTTACTCAGCGGTTCTCCAGTGTGCAGAAGAGCAAGCTGGTGGGGGTCTGTAGAACAGCACCTCATGGTTTCTTTGTAAATTTTTTACGCTGAAGCCTCCGATAAAAGCGGGTGGGAGGGACGGGCAGAAGAAGCATGGTGGGTGACAGGACAGCCGGCATCCGCTGAGGAAACCCTGCTTCTTCCCAGAAGTTTAAATTGGCAATATGGGGGAAAACCCCCCCGAAACTGTCCTTTCAGGACAGCCTACCGTAGAGTAGATCAAAAAGTAGAGAATCTCATCGGTTCAGTGAACCCCACGGAAGGCTAATGGATGTTGATGGAGCGAGGTTGGAGTTATCGTTCAGTCAGAATACATTTATTTAGCACCCACTCTAGATGAGGCATTATGGACATAAGGATAACCAAGATCAAAAGATAAGCAAATTTTCCTCATGTTGTCAGCTCTATTTGTAATAGCAAATAATGAGAAGCTAACACAGGGAACATCGTGAAGCTGTCAAAATTGATGATTGCAGAGATTAAATATAGTACCATGACAAGGGTTTGTAATCCATAGAACGTGGTGGAAATCTGTGCACCGCAGGAGCAGTTTCCATTAGGATGGTGTAATTGTGGTTCCTGGGCTTGTCACGGTAAAGCACGGGACTCCTGAAAGCGGGTCAGTGTGCATGTCTGCTCCCTCACTAGACCAGTCTAGGGGCATCGAAGACTGAGACACCTCCCCTGTTCTGTGTCTCTGGCACCCGGACTGGATCAGAGTTGAGAGTGACCGCGATTGGGTTGTGCTTCGGGAATGCAGGTGTAACGAAGCAGCAGCTTTTGTAGATAACAGTGAACCTGACTGGGGAGCCGGTTCTGCCACCCAGCAGGTCAACATTAGGAGCTTCAACTGTGAACCTGAAGGAGAGCAGACAGCTCGTAGTTCTCATGAAAGCCCGTGGCTTCTGCAGTGCGTACTGCCGGAGAACTCCTCTGTCCTGACAGCTTCTCCTCAGGCCGCAGGGAAATCCCCTTGTGTTTAGAGAGGCCCAAGGGATTACCTGGGGCTTGAAGAAAGCCCTCCAGTAGGAGGGTGAACATTCTAACGTGTGGATTTCATTGTTCCCTTGTTTTTCTTCTTCATCAGAATTGTCACCGTGACACTCCGTAGTCCCTTTAGCTTCAACACAAAACATGTTCATAAATTACAAAGCACAGAATCCAGAGAAGCATTTTTCTCCTTCTGAAATTACACCTGGACAACATATATGTAGTACTCGGGGCAGTTTTTAAAGAGACCTCTGACTTTAGGTTGAGAATGGCTGGGTTTAAGATGTCCGTTGGCAATTTCTTTGTCACTTTATAATAAATTTTAAATGTTCTTTGCTTGTTGTAAATCATGTTTTTGCTGGCCCTATTATCTGTGAGATCAGACGTAATATAGTTTACTTTTTCTTTAGATGTCCATCCTGTTTTTATAACCTCATGAACCTGTTTTGCGAGCTGACGTGTAGCCCCCGGCAAAGTCAGTTTCTGAATGTTACAGAAACTGAAGATTATGTTGATCCTGTTACGAACCAGACGAAAACAAACGTGAAAGAATTACAATACTATGTTGGAGAGAGTTTTGCCAATGGTGAGTAAACTTCTGATTATTCCTTTTTCTATAGTTGATGTCAGGACAGTGGATTCATTTGTTCCTTTCTGTTGTTAGCTATGTGAAAGTGATAATTTTTAATTCCGCTGGCCCATGAAACACGAGTTGTTGCTTCGCATGTATCTAGGACTTGAGCTACAACCCACAAAACAATCTCTTTAAAGTATTTGCTTAACTCCTAAGTTTTCACATAGAAATGGTTAGCGCGTGCGAGTTCATGTCTGTACATTTTAGAAGCCATTAGAACTTTGTTTCTAGTGGATTTGAATTGTGTAACTTCATGAGTTGTTGCAAAACTTGAGGAGAGGGTGTGGAAGGGTAAAGTAGAGAAGGGGAGGTTTGACTATGAAGAAACACATTACCATAAGGGAGAGTAAGCAGGTACAACAGCAGGAGAAAGGGATCCACAGCTAGAAATCCTATAAGACAGTCTGAGAAAGACCCATCTAGTGTTTGTAGAAAGTGATTGAAATGAAAGAATTCTGGGCGCCTGGGTGGCTCAGTTGGTTGGGCGACTGCCTTCGGCTCAGGTCATGATCCCAGAGTCCTGGGATCGAGTCCCGCATCGGGCTCCCAGCTCCATGGGGAGTCTGCTTCTCCCTCTGACCTTCTTCCCTCTCATGCTTTCTCTCACTCTCTCTCTCAAATGGATAAATAAAATCTTAAAAAAAAAAAAAAGAGTTCTGATGTTGAGGGTGTTAAGTAAGGGTAGTGAGGCTTGTTTAACACTGTGGCAGGGGCTGCAATTATGATACATTTGCTGAAACTCAGAATGTACTACTGCACCTAGTGTGAACCGTAAAATAGACTGTGGACTTTGGGCGACAGTGATGTGTCATTGTAGGTTCATCCGGTGTAACATATGCACTCCTGGGCGCTGTGGGTAGTGGTGAGGTTGTGCTTGTGTTGAGGCAGGAGTTCTACGAGAATTCTGCTCAATTTTACTGTGAACCTGAAACTCCTCTTTAAAAAAAAAATATTTGAGAGAGAGGGAGCAGAGAGCACAAGTGGGGAGGGGGGAGCCTGAGAAGCAGACTCCCTGCTGAGCTGGGAACTGGACTCGGGGCTCAACCTAAGCCCAAGGCAGATGCCCAACCGACTCAGCCACCCAGGCACCCAGGTGCCCCATCTAAAACTCCTCTTTAAGAAGTCCATTAAAAAATAAATAGGGGGGCGCCTGGGCGGCTCAGTGGGTTAAAGCCTCTGCCTTCAGCTCAGGTCATGATCTCAGCGTCCTGGGACCAAGCCCCGCGTCGGGCTCTCTGCTCGGCAGGGAGCCTGCTTCCCCCTCTCTCTCTGCCTGCCTCTCTGCCTACTTGTGGTGTCTCTCTCTCTCTCTCTCTCTCTGTCAAATAAATAAATAAATAAATCTTTAAAATAAATAGATAGATAGATAGATAGATAGATAGGGGCGCCTGGGTGGCTGAGTCAGTTGGGCATCTGCCCTGGGCTCAGGTCATGATCTCAGGTCCTGGAATCGAGCTCCAAATCAGGCTCACCACTCAGCAGGGAATCTGCTTGTCCCTCTTCCTCTGCCCCTCCCCCCACTGATGCTTGCTCACACTCTCTCAAATAAATAAATAAAATCTTTAAAAAATAAGGAATTGGAGGCACTAAATGCTAACTCGGAGAATGAATAAATATTGGAGCATAGTCATAGTCTATAATAGAATAGTTAAAACTGTTAAATGTATGAATTAGTTATATCACTCGAATGACTTAAAAAAATTGAAAATAAGTTACAGGACATATGTAGCATGCTGTTTATATTAAATAGTACTGGATATATATGGATACAATATACCATGAAAGTACACAAACGTGGGAAGGAAAGATAAACATCAAATTCAGGTTTGTGGTTTACCTTCAGGAAGGGCGAGTATTCATAGGGAAGGGTATTCAGGGGACTTCAGATAGGTGAATTGTATGGTAGGCGAATTCTATTTCAATAAAGCTGTTAAAAAAATCCATACATAGGGGCGCCTGGGTGGCTCAGTGGGTTAAAGCCTCTGCCTTCGGCTCAGGTCATGATCTCAGGGTCCTGGGTTCGAGCCCCGCATCGGGCTCTCTGCTCAGCAGGGAGCCTGCTTCCCCCTCTCTCTGCCTGCCTCTCTGCCTACTTGTGATCTCTCTGTCAAATAAATAAAATCTTAAAAAAAAAAATCCATATATAAATATAGCATAGAAAAACTATAAAACTCCAAAGACCAGTATCTTAAAAAGAAGTAGAAAATAGATAGGAATCATTTTAAAAGAATGCCATTTGGAGATTTCCTGACCAGCAGTGACAGAGGCCGGAAGGTAATGGAATCCTCATAGTCCTAAGTCATTCTACCCGAAATGCCTTTCAAGAGCGAGGGTAAAACACAATGAATTTATTAAGTATCTTCTTAAAGTTTAGGGAAGAAGATCCTGGGAAGTTTCTAACAAGTAGGTGTGCTATCTAAAATGGGGTGTCTCTCGATCGACTAGGGGCCCCCAGATGTGGGACGAGGACCGGCTGGAAGCTGGTGGCACGGACAGTGAAAACAAATCACCTGAGGCAGAATAAAGGGGATAGAAGTCTTGAAGACACCTCACAGGGGAGCGGCGGGGGTTGCAGGGGAGCGCAGGCCGGACAGCACAGGAGAGAGGGGCTGTCTGCAAGGAGGCAGCGGGCCGGGGCTCTTTTTAAAGTGCGGAGATGAGGAGGTATGGCGAGGGTGGAACTCTCCCTTTGTTGGCAGCTGTGCCTGGTTGTAAGTAGCCCACTGGTCGGTTAGGGCTTGGGGGTATTTGGAGGTGGGCCGCCTGATGGGCCCTTTCTGCGTGCCCCTGCTCCAGCCTGTGCGCCTGCGGCCGGCCTCTGCAGTAGGGACTGGTGAGTGAGTGTTCATACAGGACCCATTACAACTGCTTTTTTGTGCGCAAGAGGTCATTGACATTTTCCTTATTTCGTGTGTGGTCTTTATGTATACTAAAACGGAGATGAAAGAGTAGTAGTAGTTTCACTCACACGTGACCTCTGCCCTAAAACCAGTTTCCTCCCCTAAGTTCCAGACTCTTCAGCCATAGGGTTTCCTGCCCCAGATGGTGGAACCAGCATCACTGACTGAAAAGACACTAGGGTTCTTGCTTCTCCTTCCTCAGCCTTAGCATGTTCTTCTCTGCAGGACTGATAAGACTTCTCAGAGCTACGGGGGATGATTAAAGCCTTTCCTGTGTATTTTTATGTTTAAGTTACTTGGAATCTAGCCCAGTGTATTGCTGGCAGGGTGATAAGTCTGCGTCAGGGGTAATCTCCACTCCTGCCCCGAGTGTTTACTGTCCCGCCCACCAGCCAGCGGCTTCTGGGCGCGGGGCGATGGCTGCGTCTGCATTCGAGGGGCCTTTTGTAAGATTCCCCCCCTCCCCTCCCCGTGACGAAAGCAGCGTGGTGTTTCAGCCCTTTTCCCTCCTTCCTCTGCCAGCCATGTACAACGCCTGCCGGGACGTGGAGGCCCCCTCCAGTAATGACAAAGCCCTGGGGCTGCTGTGTGGGAAGGACGCCGGAGCCTGCAACGCCACCAACTGGATCGAGTACATGTTCAATAAGGACAACGGCCAGGCGCCTTTCACCATCACGCCCATTTTCTCAGGTAGACTCCCAAGTTCAGTGCATTCATGATGTGGCTTTAGAGCCCAGGAACCTTAATCTGTAACAGGAAGATAAACAAGTTCAGGTAACTAGTTCCGGGACCTTCTCTCCAGTGAGAGAGCTAACTAGAACATTCTCTCCCCGCCCCTGGGGAGAGGGGAGGCATGAGAGGGGGCTGGCAGTGAGCGTGGAGGAGGAGGAATTGCCTTCAGGGGTTGCTACCCCGTTGAAAGAATGAGCCTGGGTTTTTGTTTTGTATTTAAAAAAAAAAAAAAGACCAAAGCATTACAGAAGCCTTTTAATGAGCCCCGCAATCCTGGCAGACTCGCTCCTCGCTGGAGGTTTACCATGGAATGTGGGGTGCTCCAATCTCAGGGACAAACCTGTGCCCGAAGTTATTGGAAGGAACTCACACTTTTACAGGACGAGGCAGCAGAACCTCATGCGATCACACGGAAGCCCCCTTTTGCTCTTACGGCGGTGGTCCATGTGTCGTCATTGTGCTTTATCACTGGGTTTCAATATCATCGAATGCAAAATTTGTCATTTGTTTTCCTGAGATACTCATTCAAGCCCATCCCCCCTGCAGATCTTCCAGCCCATGGGATGGAGCCCATGAACAATGCCACCAAGGGCTGTGACGAGTCTGTGGACGAGGTCACGGGGCCATGCAGCTGCCAGGACTGCTCGGCCGTGTGTGGCCCCAGGCCCCAGCCGCCGCCGCCTCCAGCTCCCTGGAGAATCTTGGGCTTGGACGCCATGTACGTCATCATGTGGACCACCTACATGGCGTTCTTGCTCATGTTCTTTGGAGCATTTTTTGCCGTCTGGTGCTACAGGTGAGCAGTTTTGTGTGATCCCCAGGGCGAGAAGAGCAGAGTGATCCAAGCGGCACTTCCAGCTTGCGCCTGGCAGTCCTTGGTTAATTAGACCAAGAAACAAGTATCACTTGAATACACTGTGTAATCGCGTGTGTCCTGGATTTAATGAGTAAGCAGTCAGAGGCCTGGTTAGACATGAAACATTTGAAGTTGGTTTCATTGATTTATTCACATCGATGAGTGATTCTTTTTTTAAAGATTTTATTTATTTATTTGACAGAGATCACAAGTAGACAGAGAGGCAGGCAGAGAGAGAGGGGAAAGTGGGCTCCCTGCTGAGCAGAGAGCCCGATGTGGGGCTCGATCCCAGGACGCTGAGATCATGACCTGAGCCGAAGGCAGAGGCTTTAACCCACTGAGCTACCCAGGCACCCTTGATGAGTGATTTTTAAAGCACTGTGCATTAATCACCCCTTCTTTAACAGAAAGTCTTAGGGACTGAATCTAATTCAAATCTAATTAAATGCATTACTGTCTACAATCCTTTTAGATTCGCATTTTCTTTAACTTTCTGTTTTGAAGTAATGCTAGACTTACCAGGAAGGTGCAAAAATAGTAGAGTCTATATGTATCCTTTACGCAGCTTCCCCTAATGTTACGACTTACATCACTCATAGTACGGAATTATCAGCACCGCAGAGATGACGCTGGTGTAGCAGTATTAGCTAAACCACACACTTTGTTCAAATACCACCAGGAAAACCTTCCTCTGCCGCCCTTGTTCTGTTTAGGACCTCACTCCATGTTCACTTTTTGTTCACTACTCTCCCCCAGTCTGTGACCGATTTTCTGGAGTTTTTTATGGCCTTGACAACTTTGATGAGTACTGGACAGTTATTTTGTAGAATGTCCCTCCGTAGGCTTTATCTGATCAGATCTTTTTCTGATCTGATCTCGTGATCAGATCAAGGCTGTGTGTTTGTGACAAGAGCATCACAGAAGCGATGTGTCTTTCTCAGCATCTCATTTCGGTGCTGCACGATCTTGATATGTCTCCCCACTGGTGATACTAACCTTGGTCACTGGGTGGAGAGGGTTTCTGCTGCATTTCTCTCCTACAGAGTTGCTGCTTCTCCCTTTGGAGTTGATCAATATCTGAAGGGAGCCGGGTCAAAACTGGGCTAATACCTTGTTTCTCCTAAAACCGTCCACTCTCTGTAGCATCCATCGGTGGCTCTTGTCTGCAGCAGGTACTACTGGGGTGTTTGCCTGATGGTGATCTGGTGCTTTGGTGGTTTTGTATTTCTTCTGCCTTTACTAATTGGACTCACTCTGTACAGTCAGTTATCCTTCCTGCTCTACTTAATTATTGATTCAATTATATTTACATCATGGCCTTTTTTTTTTTTTTTTTTTTTAAATTTTGTGGGCTCTGTCCAACACTGCCATTTGTCTCATTGCTCAGATGTTTCCAGTTTTCACCATCGAGAGCACCTTCTGGTTGACTCCTGTGTTTTGTTTTTAACTTGGCCCCACCTTTGTCAAGCCTGTCCTTAGTTTCTGAAATCACAAGAAGTTCCAGACTTATCTCATCTTTTCCCTGCCCCAGCCCTGGAATCCACCTCTTCCGTAGGGAGCCCTGGTTCCTTGTGTTGGAGACTGATGTCGAGAACGATGCTCTAGGTGCTGGGAATGAGCATTGCCGCTGCAGTGCTGCGTTCGCTGCTTTTAAAGGGCCTAAAGTCTTAAACCGAAATGAAGGCTACAAGGTGAAACTATCCTTTATTAATCTGTTTTTTAAATACCTTCTTAGGGGCAACTGAGTGGCACAGTTGGTTGAGCATCTGACTCTTGGTTTCGTCTCAGGTGGTGATCTCAGGGTCGTGAGATCGAGCCCTGCATCGGGCTCCGTGCTCAGTGTGGAATCTGCCTGAGTTTCTCCCTCCCTCTGCCTCCCCCCCATCTCTGTGCTCATGCTCTCCCACTCTCTCACACTCTCTCTCAAATAAATAAATCCTAAAAAAAAAAAAAAAAATACCTTCTTAAATTTTCTCCTGAGACTGGTGAGCAGGACTCAGAGCAAGGGAACCGGAAGGAAAAGGCAGCAGTTAAGGAAGAAGAAAACAGAATGAGGAAGTAAGCTTTTAGCGGGGTTACAGGACTGTCAGAAAAACAGCCTCATATGTCAGAGATCCACTAATAGTGCCTACATGCTTTTATTTTTCAGAAAGCGCTATTTTGTCTCCGAGTACACCCCCATTGACAGCAACATCGCTTTCTCCGTAAATGCCAGCGACAAGGGTAGGCAGCTGTGTACTTCCACGGTTAGGATTGGGTGGGCTCGGGTGTTGGGTCAGCCGCAAGCGTTTATGCGCCGGGTCTGGGCCAGGCGCGGTGCTCGTGTCAAGGACACGGCTGAGCTCCCTCTGTGGCAGTAGCCGTCTGGTTGGGGGGAAGGGGGGCAGACGGGAACCAAGTACCGAGGACCAACAGTAGGGTAATTAGGCGCCGAGGCAAGAGCTGGAGGGGCTGACATAGCGGGCGGAGAGCAGGGGCAGCCGCAAAGCCAGACGGGCCCCGCTGTGGACACA
The DNA here is from genome assembly GCA_028534135.1 of Potos flavus. Taxonomy (NCBI): domain Eukaryota; kingdom Metazoa; phylum Chordata; class Mammalia; order Carnivora; family Procyonidae; genus Potos; species Potos flavus. The sequence goes on from CM052889.1 coordinate 42,457,737, forward strand.
GTGCTCAGAGCACATTGCTCCTGTGTGGGGATGGCCGTCAGGGTGGGCAGGCAAGAAGGGTGGCTTCCTGAGCGGGTAGGTGCTGGGGGTCGTGGTAGGGGGAGCAGCTCAGGCTCTCCAGCCACCCCCGGTGCAGCCTCAGTTCTCATCCCCGCGTCGTAGCAGCTAGCGCTGCCCCTGTTCCGACTTTCAGGAATGGCTGGGCTCTCAACCTCCGCCCTCCCTTCCTGTCCCGCTCTTGCAGGGGAGGCGTCCTGCTGCGACGCGCTCGGGGCGGCATTCGAGGGCTGGCTGAGGCGGCTCTTCTCCCGGTGGGGCTCTTTCTGCGTCCGCAACCCAGGCTGCGTGATCTTCTTCTCCCTGGCCTTCGTTGCCGCCTGTTCGTCGGGCCTGGTGTTTGTCCGGGTCACGACCAACCCAGTGGACCTGTGGTCGGCCCCCGGCAGCCCGGCGCGCCTGGACAAAGAGTACTTCGACACACACTTCGGGCCCTTCTTCCGTGTGGAGCAGCTCATCATCCAGGCCCCCCACACCAGCGTGCACACGTACCAGCCGTACCCCTCGGGCTCCGACGTGCCCTTCGGACCCCCGCTCGACAGAGGGATCTTGCACCAGGTAACGTGCTCTTAGCGGACGTCAGTCCCCGGAGCCCGAGGGTGTGCTGACTGGCTTTTCCACGTGGACCGGGGAGGGGGGTCTACCTGACGTGGGGTTGGGGCCAAACGTAGTGGGAGAGCTCGGAAACCTCAACAGCGAGAAAGGAAAGGGGCTTTTCGTTTACTTCTCAAGAAAGTGAACGGTGGATGTTGAACTTAATGAAAAATTACCTGTAGGCCGCTTTTGTATTTACTTCGTAGAGCAGGGCTGGCTTCTTTCTTGAAATCGAGATGAGCATTTCTCTACTGAAGCAGAGTGTATTTATAATTCACTTTAGTAAACTTTTGCCTTGGTAACTGAAAAGTAATGTGCCAGGACCCCAAGGAGTGAAGCCTCTTGTGCTTTGCTGGGGGCCCAGGGAGAAGCTACGCTGAGTCCCCCTGCAGGAAGGAATTTATTCTTGCCTGAATGTGGGCCCCAGTCTGCATTTGGTAAGAGGTGCATTCGGAACGAGATCCGTCCTATCTCTCACAAACGCCTTCAGACCTTCCCACTTTCCCTGGTTGCACGTGCCCTGGAGAACTCGATCTATGAACAACTGGCATCCCGCGGATTTTTTTTTTTAATGATCAGTTGCACGATCACACGATTTTCCCTTTAAATATGATTTCTTGCTTACAGAAAGTCTGGTATCTGGAAAAACATCAAAATGGTCTCAAGACTTTAACAGTCTTTTCACCGCCTGGTGACTATCTGTTGCTTTTCCCCAGCTTGTTGCAAAAGACGTGCCATGTAGTCGTTTCCCTCCAGGAGCGTATTCTCTGGTAGAAAGTACGGGGAATATACGTGAATGATGATAGCACAGAGCAAGGCAGTAGGGGGCATTTTGTTGGTAAGAGGGTGTGTCGGGAGGACCTGGCTCATTGCGCCCGTCTCGGCGGTCACCTCTGCAGGGGCTGGAAGCGAAGCTGTTCGTGTGTCCGGCACTAAGTTCTGTCCTGGAGACGGTGTCCCCTCCCGCCTCTCGGGACGCCTGTCAGCAGGATCTCTCTCCCAGCTGGCCGTCCCTGAGACGGGGCCCTGGGTGCCGTCACATATGTTCCCACAGCATGTCTTAGTCCTGTGCCTTGCGTAAGGAAGCATTTTCCCCAAACACTTTCTACCTTCTGACCTGTCAGGGCATTAGTCATCGTCTGAGAGAAATCTGATGTGTTTCTGGATTTGTTTTTAAAATCTTCCAGGTTCTTGACTTACAGACCGCCATTGAAAACATCACCGCATTTTACAACAACGAGACCGTGACTCTTCAGGACATCTGCGTAGCCCCCCTCTCGCCCTATAACAAGAACTGCACCATTATAAGCGTGTTGAATTACTTCCAGAACAGCCATTCCATGCTGGACCACGAAGTAGGCGATGACTTCTTCGTCTATGCAGATTACCACACGCACTTGCTATACTGTGTACGGTACGTGGCGGGAGATGGTCATTCCTTCATCAGCCTGACCTGGGGGCACTTGCTGTCACTACACACGGTTGTTGGTGCCAGGGACCCGGCAGCGAGCGCACAGCGTGGCCCTGCCCTGCGAAGCGCACGCTCTCGTGGAGGGAGACCGACACCGAATAAATAGACATATGCTCTGATGCCGGGTGGGGATGAACGCTTTGGAGAAATTAAGCCCGGCAAGGAGATGAGTGCAGTGGGGGTGTGCTGCTTTAGGTGGGTGGACACCGGCTCACATGGAGAGGAGAGGAGGGAGCCTGTGAATATCGGAGGGGAAAGTGTTCTAAGTACAAGGGCAGCAAGTACAAAGGTCCTGGGGTGGGAGCGTTCATGGTGTATAATCAAGGAATGGCAGGTACCACTCAGCATTTAACTCATGCCTGGAATGATAATGTGTAGTTGCATCTGCCACACCACCAGTGGTATCATAATAACAAAAATGGAAACCTGTAGTGCTTTTTCTTGTTTTTCAGATATGAATTTATACCATGATATCAACTTGTTTTTAAAATGTCGGGGCACTTGGGTGGCTCAGTTGGTTAAGCGTCCAACTCTTGGTTTCAGCTCAGGCGTGGAGTCTGCTGGAGATTCTCTTCCTTCTCCTCTCCCTCCCCCTCTGCCCCTCATGCATGCATGTGCTCGCTCTCTCTCTCTCAAAATAAAATGAAACAAAATGTGTGGTGTCCCTTTGAGAAGTGGGGGTAGGATTGGTGCGCAGTTTAGACCGGAGGGCAGTGAAGCTGCTTCCCATTGGAGGCCTGTCCAGCTGGGCAGGCTGCGGTTACCATGTGCATTAGTCACAGTGCTTGGCGACCTGCGAGGTAATCTTCAGGCCTGTGCCCGTAGCAGGGAGAGCCGCCCGCCCTTGCTAGGCCTGCTCTCTCCGAATGCCCTCACGGGGCCTGGACACCGTCATTCAGCCAACCAAACAACCACCATGGTTGTTGGGTCACCTTGGGGACAGCAAAATTATTCCTTGTCACTCTTTTAAAAGATTTGTTTATTTTAGAGAGGCAAGAGTGTGCACACGAGTCAGGGAAGGCGAGAGGGAGAGAGACACGGGGCTCGATCTCGCGACCCTGAGATTATGACCTGAGGCGAAACCAAGGGTCAGGTACCCAGCCGCTTGAACCACCCCCGGTGCCCCATTCCTTGTCATTTTTGAGTGTGCTGTCAACTAACCACGCCTCTGAGGTCAGGTCTGGTCTGGTGGCCTTAAGGTCTGTTTTTGTTACTGGGATGTGATCTTGAGGTAGTTAGGCTACGTTTGCTCTGTTTCAGGGCGGTCCCCTCTAAAGCTCTGAGCCCTCCCCATGAAACAGAGTGCATGCCCATGTGCACTAAACCTGCGTTCCCCGCAGGGTGGATGGAACACGGCAGCCACGGGCAATTTGAAAATTGGGGAAAAAAATTAATATTCTTCAATTTTTATATTTAAAGGAAAAACCTGTTTACTTCCTGTCTTACGAAATGGAAGTCAACAAAGTTTTGGCAGTGAGGGAGATGCCGGAGACTGGTGTTTGATCCACGGCGGGGGGGGGGGGGGGGGGGGGTAGTTCCGGTTGGTGCAGAAATGCTGCTGTGGGCCACTTCTCTGGGTCTCAGGCTCTCACTTTCCTCCCCAACTTTTCGTGGGCCTTTTTCCCCCCTACCGCTGAGGTCCTGCGGGAATGGCAAACCCGGCGCACCCAGAACCAAACAGATCTCCTCCTTCCCCCGGACCCCCCGTATCGTGTGATGGCACCAACATCTACCAGTTACTCCAACTCGAGGCTGTATCTTGCATCCTTCCTCCTCCATACCTCCCTCATGTAATTCCTATGGATTTTAACCTCTAGATGAGCTCTCAAATCCACGGTGTGGTGGCAGGGTCCCGTGGGTGGGGGGCCGATGGGACTTGGCTCCTGGCTGCCCCACGCCGGTGGCCTGACCCCCCAGCCTGAGCCCATCAGTCACAGGCACTGAAGGGCAGAGGTCTGGCTCAGGATGCGTCCTGGAATGCTGGTCCCCCCACTGGCTGTCCTCGCAGCACCACCCTTGCCTGGACCCTCGTACGAACCCGACTGGTGTGCAGGGGGGCTTTTCCGCCCCTTTGCTTTCCACTTCTAAATCTCCTTCCACTTTACCACATGAGTTATCTTTCTAAAACAGCTCACGACATTCTTCTTCCCCGGGGCTTGTCGTTCCCCAGTGCCTGCAGGGCAATAGTCCAAACCACGTAGCCGAGCACTTAATCCTTTTTTTCATTGTCTGTCCCTCGCCCTTTCCAGCCCCGGCCCTTCCCTCCAAAGCCCTCCCGTCGGTGGGTGCCCCACGCTCTAGACAGAACTTGCGTGGCTCCACACACGGCCGTCTTGTTGCTCTTTCTCCCACATCCCTGTTCTTGCTCTTCTCTTCCCACGTGGCAGTTGTAGAAGCACCCTCAGCACCCCCCCGCCCCCAGGGGAATCGTCCCCCAGCCTCAGAGACCTGCCCCCGTACAACTTCCTCTTTCTGGTGGCAGTCCTGCTGTGTATTAGCTGCTCCCCCCTCCGCGCCACTCGGCCGCGTGGGCTCCTCCCGTGTGCGCCGTGCCATGCTGACCGCCTTGTGCTGGGTTCGCCTGCCTCTCGCTCAGTGGTTCTGAGCTGCCAGAGGCAAGTGCTGAACCCCATTACTCGCCTAAGGAACCGCAGGGCCCATGTGGTACCTGGGATATCATCGGCGTCTTTAACTGTCTGTTGCATGAATGTTTAGGTCTCTGTGATGTCTTGAGGCTTGTTCTAACTGGGAAGTTTTCTAAACTTCTTCGCAGGGCTCCTGCCTCTCTGAATGATACCAGTTTGCTCCATGACCCTTGCCTGGGTACGTTTGGTGGGCCAGTGTTCCCGTGGCTTGTGTTAGGAGGCTATGATGGTAAGTAAGAGAAGCTTTTACTTTTCCTATTGGATAAAGTAGTCTTTGTTCTGTCACTAAGAGTCAAGTGGTAATTATAAAGATTTCATAAATTGAGCAGTCTTATTATTAGTTCCTTATCTCTTAAATCCCAAGTGTAGACTTGCTTTGGGCTTTGGCTTTGGGTTTTGTTCTGGGTGTAAAAGAAGTAGATGGTGTTCACCTTCTTAAGCTCACACTTTGGGAAGCTGTCACTAGCCAAGGACTTTCCCCCAGAATGTTGCAACTGTGCACCTCCACACAATTCATTGTTCAGTTCCAAGGAGTTCAAGGAACCCTTAGGGAGTCTGTGGACCTCACGTTAAGAACATCTGTGGGGCGCCTGCCTGGGTGGCTCAGTCATTAAGTGTCCGCCTTCGGCTCAGGTCATGATCTCAGGGTCCCGGGATCGAGTCCCGCATCGGGCTCTCTGCTCACCGGGGAGCCTGCTTCTCCCTCTCTCTCTGCCTGCCACTCCCCCTGCTTGTGCTCTCTCGCTCTCTCTCAAATGAAATCTTTAAAATATATATATATCTGTAATGAGAGAGAGATAATATGTGAGATATGGGGGGAACGAGACAAAGTTGTTCTGTGTTTTCCTCCCAAACCAGTTGGTTAAGAATTGAGACACTTCTGGGGCGCCTGAGTGGCTCAGTGGGTTAAAGCCTCTGCCTTCGGCTCAGGTCGTGATCTCAGGGTCCTGGGATCGAGTCCCGCATCGGGCTCTCTGCTCAGCAGGGAGCCTGCTTCTCCCTCTCTCTCTGCCTGCCTCTCTGCCTACTTGTGATCTCTCTCTCTCTCTCTCTCTCAAATAAATAAATAAATCTTTAAAAAAAAAAGAGAGAATTGAGACACTTCTCTAGAGGGAGGAGCAGAGGGTTGGCTCCTTGCAGGTTGATTTCTGCAGCACCTGGAACAGACCGTACCTGGTGTGATGGGGTCATTATTCAGGTGACACCTTTGGCATCCGAAGCCTAATTATAGGCAGCTCAACAGGTTTTTCTGCAGCCCAAGGAAGAGGCCAATTAGACGTTGTTCTCCTCACCCTATAGGAGAGAAGTCCTCTCTATATTTAAATTTTGCTCTGCCTCATAAAATGGCACTTCTGATCGGTGGAGAAAGGATGGTGTCACCCACTGGAGAGCCACAGCCATCAAAATTAAATATGATTCTACCTTATTCCTTCCATCCACATAAATTGCAGATGTATCAAAAACATGTATAAGAAATGAAGCTATTAAGGATCTAGAAGAAAATACAGGGGGAATTTTTTAAAATAATTTTATTTATTTATTAAAATTTTATTTATTATTTGGCAGAGACACGGGGAGAGAGGGAACACAAGCAGGGGGAGTGGGAGAGGGAGAAGCAGGCTTCCCCGCTGAGCAGGGAACCTGATGCAGGGCTCAATCCCAGGACTCTGGAATCATGACCTGAGCCGAAGGCAGACGTTTAACGACTGAGCCACCCAGACACCCCTTAAAATAATTTTAAAATGGAGAAGGCATTTCTAAGCAAGACACAAAACCCAGAAGCCACAAAAGGAAACATTGATGAATTTGACTACATAAGAATTTTAAATTCCTATGTGGAAAACAAGCATCATAAAGTTAAAAAAAAGGGGGGGGGGGACAACTAAACCAGAGGGGGAAGAAAAACAGTACACATAATGGACAGCATGTCCTTAATATATAAAGAGCTTTTGTGAGAAAAAAGAAAAGGTCAGCCCAACCCAGGAGAAAGTGGGCAAAGCCATATGAAAGTTAACAAAAGAACAAATACATGGGGCTGTTCGCTACCTGGGGAAAATGCCCTACCTCACTCCTGGATAGTGAAATGCACCTCACTTCAGTCTTTCTACCTAACACAGGGGCAAAGACCTAAGAGTTGGATAAACCCTGTGGGCGGGGACCCCATCATTAGCGGGAGTGTAAGTGGTTCCTAGAATGTAAGCTCAAGGAAGGCAGGGATTTTCCTCTTTCCTGTTCACGGATACATATCCAGAGTACCTAAAATAATACCTGAGGGACACCTGGGTGGCTCAGTTGGTTAAGCGGCTGCCTTCGGCTCAGGTCATGATCCCAGGGTCCTGGGATCGAGTACCACATCGGGCTTCTTGCTCATCAGGGAGCCTGCTTCTCCCTCTGCCTCTGCCTGCCTCTCTGCCTACTTGTGATCTCTCTCTCTCTCTCTGACAAATAAATAAATAAATTCTTTTAAAAAAT